>OX439042.1:72610502-73210502 GCA_949317995.1 Acholoe squamosa
CAAGCTAATATCGACCGTCACTGACATCCAAGAGGAGGTACGGATACGCAACAGAGCGGTTTCCCTAGGAGTACCCAATTACAACACATGGTTCATCGTCCTGGATCCGGAAAGGGCACTGTATGTTGCTATCAGCTACTACAAGAGTAAGAACGTCATCCATGTGTGCAGGTATGAAGGACCCCAGAAAACTCCAACACTGGAGGGTGTGATGCTTTCGAATAAGGCACTAAAAGAACTGGGTGACAAAAAAGAGATTATCCTTGAATTTCTTGATAAAAATTGATTGAGACGTGTGTGAGATAGTATTGACGTATGTTTTATATGACGTGTATGTAGGTGTATATACTTTGTGTAGATATGTTGCATATATAGGTGTACAGGTTATTAGATAGATAGATAGATAGATAGATAGATAGATAGAAAGATAGATTGATAGATAGATAGATTAATAGATAGAAAAATTCTCTTCACATATAAGTATAAGTAGCTCAGTGAAAATGGATCATCATATCTGTGAAAAGTGTTTCAAAAAATTTAAAAGGGTGTACAATTACGACAGACACGTGGAAAAATGTAGGGTAATACCTAAATTTTTTCCTCTATGCGGCGAAGGAAGTGGCAAAAAGAAATTACGAGTCGATGCGAATCTCTGGACGAAGTGACTATTCCTCCGAAAATATGCACTATACCGGAGGGTGAGGAAATGTTCACCAGGAATTGGCCTGCAATACAAACAGGAGTCAGGACACGGGAGTCGCGTGAGTGTAACAAACTTAAGACTACCAACCGGTGGATTGAGTGACGCTGTAGATACTATGGGCGAGATTCACATCACGCAAAGATTCAGATACAAAGTGGGTTTGTCAGTAGGGTTAATCTTATATCACAGAGAAAACAGAAACAAGCTACGCTACTTTCACGCCTCCCAAAACAACACGACTCTTTAAAACCCCTCCCCACCATAACTAATTCAGAAACTTTGGAAGAGCTTCTCTCCCTAATTGAAAACACTGTCACTTTGCTGCATGTCCTTTCACTTATACAATACCGGCAAACATGCTTCAAAATTGTTGCGTCAGTTCGACTCCACTGCGAAACCTGAAACCTTTCCAGGTTTGATCATCAGCGACTTACCCATGTTGGAGAACTTGTTTGATATACAAATAGCAGTTTACACCCCACGTAAAGTGAGAGATCAGAACCTGAAAAACCCGAGTTACCCTGATCAGACCACCTTCCAAAACATCGGCCACCCGAGGTAAAGTCAACCTACACCTGTCTGCAACACACGGTTTCCATGTGTCCCTCGTTACGGATTTCAATGAATACGCTGGCGTCTACGAATGTCCCGAGTGTAAGTCAGCGTTCACGACTAAGTTCTTACTGAAAAGACACAGGAAGCAACTTTCCCCTTGCAGACAATACGTAGGTGGAATCTACCAAAATTTGAAAACAGTTTTCGAAACACTAGCAGATTTTTCCATTTTTCCTCCCGACGGAAATTCAAAAATGTACCCTTACAAAATCACCTTCGATTTCGAAGCTTTCTTCAGACCGTCCAAAGAACCCTCACCTGAACACGTGTCAGTCCTGTGGGAACACGTCCCTCTGTCGGCTAGCGTCGCATCCGACTTTCCAGGACGAGAAGGTCCGGTCTGCTTCGTGAGACAATCCGACACAGATTTAGACCCCTTGTTGGACAGGGTTTTGAATTACATAAACGACACCACCAAGATCATCGGGGAATCAGTGCTAGAACTTTACCGGCCGACGTTAGCGAAGTTAGATGAGAGGATAGCTGAAGCTCTCCACCTAGAGGAGGCGTTCAGTCCTCCTGACATCGACTTCAATGAAACTCGGATAAGACACCCTTTAGAGACTTTTGAGATATCTCCTCCAAGTTCCGGTCGTAGGTTTCAACTCGGGGCGTGAGAACGAAAAATTCAGCGTCATAAAGAGAAGTAACCAATACTTGGCGATTTACACTCGGCACACTGTTTTCTTGGATGTAGTAAACTATTTGGCACCTGATTATAACTACGCAAAATATCTACTAGCTTTCACCAGAAATCAGCACAAAGGTCACTTTCCTTACAAAGGGATGACATCTACCAGGAAACTGGAAAACAAAACACTACCACCAAGATCTGCATTTGACAGCAAAGACTGGCACCAAGATGTCTGAATCTGACTACGCCGAAGGTGAAAAAGTTTGGTCCGGACAGAACATGCAAACTTTCAGAGATTACTTGATCTACTACAACAACAAAGACGTGAAACCCTTCATAGAGGCACTGAATAATCACGCTAAATTTGTCAGGGACCGCGACATTGACATGTTCAAAGACGGCATCTCCCTTCAGAGTTTAACTTTACGGTACCTTTTTCAAACCAGAGAGACCCCTTTCGTGACCTTTCACCAGTTCGACGCCCACCTCCACTCTCTGATCAAAAAAAATCTGGTCGGGGGTCCTTCCATAGATTTCACAAGAAGTGTGACACGCTGATAAGGGAACACAAGTACGGCGAAGAAGCGAGAGGGTGCAAGCACATCCTAGGTGTAGACTCTAACTCTCTGTACTTGCGCTGCATGAGCGAAGCACACTGGACAGGTTATTACTTGGTGAGACGACCCAAGACTGAGTTCAAATCAAAAATTAGGCAAAGACACTCTAAGACCGCTTTAGAGTGGTTATGCTACATGGAGCACGCCCACAGCGTGAAACTTCGCCACGCTTTCAACAGAGGGGAGGTATCTCTTGGTTGCCGAAAAATTTGCGTAGACGGTTTTCACCTGCCCTCTAATACCGTTTTCCTAATTCACGAGTGTTGGTTTCACGCTCACGAGTGCATGCCGCTGCGCAGATATCCGTGTGCTTCAGACAGGGACGAGAAACGTGACAGAACAGCTAGAGTAACCGCTTAATTAAAAGCTCTAGGTCACAAGTTGATCGTCGTATGGGAGTGTGAATGGAGAAAGATGAAACACCAGGATCCGCAGGTTATGGCATCCGAACAACACTGGAAGGTCAACTACTTGAAAGCGCTTCGAAATCCCATGACAGAGAGTGACATCATATCCTCTGTGAAAGACAGGAAAATGTTTGGTATGATTCAGGTGAACATTACTACTCCTGCTCACCCATGTGAATACTTCGAAGAAATGACTGTTTTCAAGAACGTGACCATTTCTAAATCCGACATAGGAGCTCACATAATAGACTTTGCGAACAACGAAAACCTGATGAACGGTCCTCAGAGATCCTTGATAGGCAGTTACCACGGAAAAAAGATTCTCTTGGGAACACCTCTTCTTAAGTGGTATTTGGATCATGGTTTATTAGTCACTGAAGTGCAGATGTTCATAGAATACTTTCCTAGACACCCCTTTGTCGGTTTCGCAGACGAAGTAACCGCGGCGCGAAGACTTGGTGATGTAAACGTGAACGAGAAAATTCTGTCAGACTGCTACAAGTTGATGGGAAACACCATGTACGGTAAAACAATTTGCAACAAAGAAAAACACACCACTGTGAAATACGCTAGATGTCGAACCTTCAAATTATTGACCAATTCGTGGCAGTTCAAAAAGGGTACAGAGTTGAGCACAAATCTCTTTGAAGTCGAACTGCAACCGAAAACAGTCAGGAACAAATAGGATTCATGGTGTACCAGTACGCCAAGTTGAAAATGTTATTAGAGTTCACGTTCGACATTTTGGATAAATTTATCGATCAACACAATGACCACTTAGAGCTTTTCGTAAAGATAAAAACTGAAGGTGTCAAAGAATGGAACCCCCTCGCTTGTAGTTAGAAATGATACGTTCACGATCAGAGAACTCCGGGTCTTTTCCAATCCGAGTGGGAGGGTGATGGAATTCTAAGTCTCAAATCCAAGACTTACATTTGCTACGATAAAGACTCTATAGGTGAAAGAAAATCAAAGAAATGGAGTGCAAAGGGTGTCAAAAAAAAAGTGTTCAAGAACCCAAAGACTTCTTGGATGTTCTTTTGAAACAAAAAACTATCCACACTGTAAATACAAAATCTTAAAGTAATAAAAAACAAAATGCACACTTACACGATAGAGAAAAGGGACTGAGTTACTTATATGTGAAGCGTTGGGTACATTCTGACGGAGTGAAGACGAGTCCTTTAGAGTTATGAAAATAAAAAAATATAATAAATTTTTTTTTAAATAACTGTAAATCGAAAAAAAAAAAATGTAGATGTAGATAAGCCGATGAGATAATATCCTTTGTTGTTGTATTAACTTCATCTACTACATCCACTGACTAACCTCGTGTATCAGTGTTGAAAAAAACAAAAACAAGACAATGTGTACTTGCGATCCCATTTTCACTTTTCAAATAATAGATGCATCAGATGTGTTGTTCTTCAAGGCCCCATGGTTAAACCAAGGTGTTCATAAAGTGTTCATTTCTAATGCTGTATTTGATTCATTGAGTATGTGTTTCAAAGATGCATTTCAAAGAGTGGTTGGTACCAACACAGATAGAGCTATAGGAGTATATCAATTCCATAACAAGAACACATGTGCTTTCATCAAAAGGCGATATACGATAGAATCGATCAACACGTTGCTTTCTCTTTTGGAAGAGAACTCAGACTTCTTGAGAAAGATGTGTCATTACTCGAAGCAAACATTTTTAGTAAACCAGCTCAAAAAAAGGGCCCCCCCACCCCAAGGCCCCCCCAACACCAAGGGCCCCCAAAAGGCTCCCCACCCCGAGGGCCCCCCAAATATTTCCCAGTTTTTTTTGTTTTTTTTTATTTATATAAAAAATATCTCACTATAGTCACACCCTCATCTACATAATAAACCACACCTCTTTATGCTAATAAGGTCACATAACTACTTGCTTGCATACAGCTGACGGTATGACCTGTGGACAGCCAACCAATCAGAATTTCCCACCAAAATGACGACCTCTGATAGGTCCATTCAAATTAGGGTCATGTGACCTTTTTTGCATAATAGAGGTCGCGTGACCTAAACAGCCAGCCAATCAGAGGGCGCCATTTTGGTGGCACACTACAGGGGGTTTGGGTCACGTGACCATTTTGAATTTCCCGCCAAAAGAGAGGGTGCTGATTGGTCCATTTTTGCGCCACACCATGGCGGTCTAGGTCACGTGACCCCACATTTGAATTTCCCGCCAAAAGGGAGGCCTCTGATTGGCTGCATCCCTAGTGAGTAATATCCTTAGATTAGCTATAGTCCCATTCCGATACGAACTATACTACTGGTATATATAAGAGGCAGCCAATCTGGCACAGCAGCAGACAACAGCAGAGAGCCGCTGACATGATGAAGACGACCCTCTTCCTCCTGGTACTTGTAGTACTCAGTGTACTGCAAGGACAAGCTCAAGGTAAGCAGCATTATCTCACAATTCTTATTAAAGATGTAAATATTTTGATATGATTACATAATTAAAACATTTGTCTAGATTAATAGAGCAAGAAAAGGTGACTTTTCAGAGAAGTTGGTGATAGAGCCTTTGGACTGGCCTCCGTTACCCCAACGAGACTGCAAATATTCATTGGTAGTCCTGCTATGTGATGTAATTAAGATAATTGAAATAAGTTGTTAGCATGTACGTGGACACTACAAGCAAAGTTATCAGCATTCTAGCTTTCTTGTTGTATGGGTCTATAAGGCAGTGCGATGGATAAATACTGAAACCACTGATCTGATAAAAATGTAATTTATAACTTTGATGGTAGTATGGTCCCTGAGTGTAGGGATCACACAGTAAGGTTGATATTTGATAGCATTATCCAATCCTTAAATCTCTTATATGCACAAATATTTATTTATTTATAGATACATACTGGAAGGCATTTCTCAAGATGGTACGACTAGACCCCCTCAAGTCGTAGTGAGATCCCTCAATTAAATGCCATAAGAGCCCTGGATCCAGTGGTCATGAATGGTTACACTGGTACAACTGCCCTACCTAACCCTATGTAATTACTGCCTTAAGTGCTGATCGCACAGAGTAGTAGTGTGTTACCTATGATCACTTATAATACTGAGGGTTTCAAGTCGTACTGGTTGTGTCTAGTCATACCATCTTGAGAAATGCCCTCCTGGTGCATATAAGCAGAGAATCTATTTAAGGGTCTGGTTGTGTTGTGCAACTTACCATAACATGTTGTTTTAGAGTCCCATTGTTCTTAAATTTGGAGTAGTCATTACCCCCCCCCCCGGCAGTCATTTGAGACAGGTTCTTATTCGAGATGGGCGCCTATATTCAGCATTACCTCCTGATAAGCTATATAATTCTATCTAGGCCTTTAATACTATTACAGTTTCAGCTAGAATTCTAAAGCAAACCCCAAGGCGGACTGCAACACACTAAAGTGTGACAAATATCCTGATACATAGGGGCTTCCCTAGTCCAATAGTCAACTTGAAAGGGCCTATATCTCCTCTTTCCTATCACCTCAGATGTGTAACATGTATACATACATGTATGGGCACCAACACATTCCTCTGTCAAATTCTCGCCATGAATATGACCTTAGTTCTCGAAATAGCTTAAACATCTATAACTTACTCACTCACTCACTCACTCCTGATCCATAGACAAAAAGACCTTGGGCAGGGGGTTAATATATGTATCGGTACTTCTATGTAGGCTTGTACATTTTTTATAAACAATTCTTTCTGTAGCTATGTTGGGTCTGGGGAGAAAAGAAAAGAAAAATTAAGACAGGTTTAGGCTATGGCCTATGTGTTGGAATCCCTTCCAACAAAAGAATGAAGAAAAAATCTATTTGCTCAGTATGGCCAATCAAATAACCAGAAGGAAGTCATTACTTGTAACATTGTCGTTCTCACGATATATGACATGATCATGCATGGGTAGATCCCGGTGAGATACTCAAGTGTGTAACTAGCAAGAGTACTCTTTGAGCAAAATCACTCTGAGCAGGGATCGCTTTTTATAAAAGTTCTCTTGCGCATCACTTTTTGACCAAATTGCTCCCAAAAAAGGGCACCCTTTGACCAAAATCCTTCTACACAAGGGTCCGTTTTTGAGAAATGTTTCATATTTCATCAAATTTTCTAAGAATATTGGTAATTTTTCACAGAAGTCTCTCTAAGCAAGTGGCCATTTTTAACAACAGGGGAGGGGTGGTGGTTTTGGGGGAGGGGCAATAATTTCAGACCCTTCCCGCACATGACTATACAAACAAAAGGGGAGAGTAGCAAAAAATGTCTGAGATGGGTGGCGTCATATCTGCGTACATGTATACATCCTCCAGATTCCTCGCTATATAATGGGAATTTAACACAATAATTAATAAATGCCAAACACGTTCAAATCATGCGTGGAGAGAGCCAATATTATTCTTTGGTCCCTGTACAGTAAATAGAATGTTTAGATTGTAAATACTCAATGTTTAGCAGCTAAACCCTTTTCTAACCACCAATGTGTTAAGATATTGCAGGTGTTTGAACACTGTCCTTGTGTTTAATTTGGGAAATGCTTATTTTTTATAAATGGTTTCTGGTCTTTGTTGCTGTAACATATTTGTATGTAAATAATTTAATGATGTTTCTGAGTGGGTGATGGCACCTTTTGGGAAATATACATGAACCTCTTACAAAAGGAGAGAAACGAAAAAGTAACCTCTAAAAACAGGACGATGTTTCAGAAAACTACTTCTCTTCTGCACATTATCAATAACTAAATTGCAAAAAGATCCATTCAATGCAGGATTAAGTACATGGTTGTGTGTCTCATTACCACACATAATATCATTGAATGTTAATTTGACTTGTGGGCTCACCTCTAGTTTTGTGGCGGAAATGCTGTTATGAACCTTAATGCCACCTAGTGGAATAAATTGTTTAATGCCTAGGCACATGTGTTCAATAATTAAACACCTAAACATTTGTTTAGAAAATGTGTGTTTAAAAGTTAAACAGACAAGATATGAGTGTTTAAAGACTAAACACTCATAATCATGGGTGTTTAAAAACTAAACACTTATAATCATTTAGGTGTTTAGAAACCATGTGTTTAGCACTCCTGAAAACTGTCTCATAGATGTCTCTAAACAGGTTTAGCACTTTTAGTGTATAAAGTTGAAAACTGTTTTCACAATGTGTATTCCATAAAACAGCTATCCAACTTCCTCACATCTTTCTTTATCTCTGCAAAGAAAGCATGTTTCAAAAATGTCTTTGTGCAGTGAGAACTGACGCGAAACCTCTCTTGGTAAAAGCAATTACAGCTACGCCTCATGTAAATTCAAGAATGGAGGTCGTTACGCACTTTGCAAATTCAGCCAAAGTTAGGGGTATTCCTTATAGGCAAAGATAGACCTATACGGCAAGGAAGGGTGACCTTTCAGAGAGGTTGTTGATACAGTTTTTGGACTTTTCTTAAGGAATTCTATTGAGAATGCAAACTTTCCTTGTTAGGCCTGCCATGTCATACCCATTATTTAAAGGATAAGTGTTTTGTGAATCCTTCGGTGTAAGTCATTTGTACATGTGGTCACAACAAGCAAAGTTACAACCTTTGCACTACAATTGACCTGAACAGAACTTTATTCATGATAAAGTCACCCTTTCTTGCCGCATGTGTCTGCTGAACTGGTTAATACCAAGTCCTAGGAGGGTCTTGCCAAAAGATAACCAGGATGAACCTGTTTACTTTTTTCCATACAAAACGTACAGGGCCTAACTCATTTTCATAGTATTGACAAAAATCTGACAGCAAAATGCATGGGAAAACACCTTTTGAGTAAAGCAGTAAAACAGCTTATAGCAGAGGTATATCTTATTTAAAAGGTATTATGTTAACTCCACTTGTTCATGATCATGATTTGTAGTGTATAATCAATAATAAAAAATCATTATTTTTTTGGTACAGAGGAAACTCTCCACCGCCAACGGAGCTAATTGTTATTCAGTATAACAGTTTATGATGTTTGTCGTTTTTTTTTCTTCTTTTTTTTTGTTTATGTATTCATTTATTTATCTTTTATTGATTTTGTTTTTGGGGTAGGGGTAGATCCTACAAACTTTGGCATGTATGTTGATAACCCAAGTTAAGCAGAAACTTGTATCTTGAGTCAACCATCCACTGTCCCCTTAGATATTTAACATAGTGGACTTCTTAGTGATTTAATTTGATATTGTTGTCAGAGATGTTGAAATAGGCCCCTGAAATCGTATATCTAGCTTCCTCTCTGCAAATTTCCTTTCCAGGTACTTGTTGTGACACTTTTGGATACTACTACGACAACCAATATGTGATAGATGGAACCTATGTTGGTGAACGCAGCGTCCAGCAATGTAAAGAAGAGTGCAGTGTGTCCTCAAGTGATTGTCGCTGTTATGGCATTGGTATAAAGGATGGAAACAAGTGCTACCTGGTGCTTCATCAACATACCGGAAGTCAGGTCCTCTGGAATGCCAACTGGGAGCGATACCAGCGTACGGCATTTACCTGTGAAGGTACTGTTTAGTGTTGCACTAATTCGTTATGGGTTTTAAGTCATACTCAATGCCAATTCCACCACCACATAGGATAAAGGCACCCTGAGATGGACAGATAACCAAAGTCAGACATATTTTGGATGGAATCATAATCAAAACTGATATTTCACTTTCAAAATGTAAGTCGGTCAGGAATCTGACTTGATATATAAGCAAATGTCAACTCACAGTGAATAATTTAGGATTGTATTCCCAGAGGTGCTTCTGTCCGTATTCAACGAGGCCTTATAGGCCGAGTTGAATGCGGGCAGAAGCACCGAGGGGAATACGATCCTAAATTATTCACTGTGAGTTGACATTTGCATTTATGCCATGGCCCTACAGGGTTAAATTGCTTTAAAATAAAGAAACACAACCATATTTACTGTTTTTCAACGTGTCAAGTTGTCTCGATTTGTTTTCATCCGCCATGATACCTTGCTCGACGAAGTAGGTCATGTGATACGGAGCTAGCTGCTGGTGCCAAGCACTTTTAGTTTCGAATTTGGTATATGGTTATTAAAAGTATTTTACCAAATATAAATGGCTGAAATAGTCAAATAATATCATGTTATGAATTGTTTAATCTATATCTAAGAATAACCGTCATATTTGAAATAGAAAAATTAAAGTGCATGCACATTTTAACCGAAACTAAAAGCATTTGGCACCAACGGCTAGCTCTGTATAAATTTCAAAATGGCGCCGCTGGATATGTGAGGATCGTATTCCACCCCCCCCCATTGAATACGGCGTAAGTAGTACTAATCTATAGTGTCGTCGATATTAGCCATGGCATAAACATTCTTTCCTATAACTATTCCTGACTATCTATGATACTTATGATACATAACCGTGATGAAATGGGGGAACTACTTTCATTATTGAATGAATTCCTATACCAGTTTTGTATGTACAACATTTCTAATGATTACTCGTTGAAATAAACGAAATAGCAAGGTTTCTAGGTGTATAACAAATTGTAATTCATTTTCCAGTATTCTATTGTATTCATGCTTCTGTTTTCGGTAGATACCAGCTTTTAGTGTAGTAGATACCCAGTATAATGAGCTGATTATTTGGTAACCAGCAGGTCTGAGGGAGAAGTAATATTATTATTTATCAACAGAGGGGTGTTGGGTTTGAGGTGAAGGGGCAAAAAAACCTTTAACCCCTCCTGAGGCGTGGGCGTGAAACCCTTTGACTCATTTTGAGGGGAGGGCATAAACAATGTTGATCTCTTTTTTAGCAAAAACAAGCCTGTGCGCTACCATAGATCAAAGAGTGGCTTAAAAACTTACTTCACCTCTGGCATGTGGGGTGCAAAAAACTTTGACCGCAGTAAGCGGGTATTCCACTGCTGTCGGTCGGCTGAGTTTTCACTAATCCAACTGATTTTTTCTATACTTTTACATAATCAAATTTAATTGGATTTGCAAAATTTTGGCTTACCGATGTCAGTGGAATACCCGCTGTAGAGTAGGGGGCATAAAAGATTTTCCTGTATTCGGACAAAAACGCACCACCTGTGTAATACTTTTAGGAAATAAACAGACCTACTTCCATGTATGCAGCCTCCAGATCTCTATACTGACACTATTTTGGACATTGCATTCTTAAATTCTATATGTGTATTGAAAATGAAATTGCTGAATGATATCAATGATCATATATATATTCACTTAATCGAGATTAGTTTTCCATTCCAAGACTAGATTTCCTACTTCAGAGACAAATCTGCTTTACTATTCATGTGGCTTTAAGTTACAGGCTCACCTGCGACCCCTTGTCAAGAGTCATACATTCGCTACGACAACCAATTTGTGGCTGGAGGAACGCTTGTTTCTGGTGTCAGCACTGTCGCGGCCTGTAAAGATGAGTGTGTCCAGTCCTCAACCATCTGCTATGGCATTGGTATGAAGGATGGAAACAAGTGCTACCTGGTGCTTTTTGTACATGGTGGAACTATCTGGGATACCAACTGGGAGCGATACCAGCGTTCATCCTTTTCCTGTTTAACTGCTGGTCAGTATAATATACATAGGTGTATACATAGGTGTCCGCTTTGAAAACAAACCAGTCTTAGACTAGTGGAGGGGGGGTGCAGAGGTACACTAAACTTACTCTTGAATAAACACCGGCATTGAATAAGGGCAACAGTACAGATTACTTGAAATCAATGAGCGCCCTGGCACTTCTGTAACCAATCCAATATCAATAGCTGGTATTAACACATTGTCATGTCTTATCACACTTGCATTAAACCCATGTCAGCATTTGATTTACTCAGCCTTTTCATGAAACCTCTGCTTATTCAAATATACAACTGCCCAATGCAAATGTTTCCACCTATAAGCCACACCCCTTCATAGGGGAATTTATATAAGGCACAGTAGGTCTTGAATTTGTGTAGAAGCCATGGCTTGTGTCCTTTCTTTAATAGATGGTGAACAAGAAAGCATATTTTCATATCAAAACTGATATTGAAGTTGTGAGGTTCCGGGTTTGAAACCTAATGTTTCCAAGTATATTTTCGACAACCTCTACATTGGTGGAAACACCGAGTTGTCCTGCCTGTGTAGGGAGGGCTACGGAACTCTGTGCATGGGGTGGTATGATACAGATATATGCTTCAATCAGCCAGACCTACCAGCTGCTTCATCATCTAGGGAGTCAGGAGTGCATCACACGGCTTGATAAAGCCCAATCAATCTGGTTGGGAGGAATGCTTGGTGCTAGTTGACAGATGGTTGAAGCTGGTTGGAAGGAGTGTAGGGGCCAGCTCTGGCTGTAAGTCCATGGCGGTAGGCCATCTGCCCCGTTCTGGTTGCACCAGCCCTCAGGGGCTGGTCAGCTGGTGAAAACTGCCCACCTTGTGTATCATACCAATCCAGGTGTAGGTGGAAGGTAGAAAACATCAGGTATGGGGATGTAGCTCAGCGCTCGCTTACAAGTTGACAGGTCCTGGGTTCAAAACCCGGCACTTCCAAGTACGTTTTCACTGACCTCTACAACTGGTTTCTTGTACATGATCTTTTAACTAAAACATTTATTAGTTCATTGTGGTTATTCTTCATTTTTACAGCGTGAATCAAGCAGACCCATTTTGCCTATCCAAACAATCACAACCTGACAGCTGGGCCAAGCCTGAGCTTGTGATGGTGGTCGAATACCAAGATGGTGAATGGGATGGATGAAGAAAAGATAGTGAAGGATCGGCAGGAAGGACCAGTGGTGAAACCTAACAGACATTTGGTGAACTTTAACATGGTTTAAGACTATGCATGCAGTATAAAGAGGGTAGGAATTATCTTAAATCCATCAAAGAAAATTGAAAAAAAAAAATAAAAAACTGGAAAAGGGGGAAAGAGCTGACAAAATTGTATCTTTAATTAGGATTATACTTTCAATGTAATAAGGGAGGAGAATTTGTCTTAATCAATTTTCTTATCATAAGGATTATATCAAGAGATGTAACCCATAAGTGATGGCAACTACACATTAATGGCTATGAACATGCAAATGGCCAACCCCCATCTGTTATGGGTTTTAAATAAAAGGTCATTTATCTATACTAGCAGTTGTTTCTAACAACTGTATACCAATACTAACATGGTAGACTAATGCAAAGTAACCTAGAGATGGTCAGATGCTTAACACTTGTAAACAAGATTACTATCACTGGAGAATTAGAACTAAAGTATTCCAAACCTTTAAGTTGCAACATACAACTTCCAAGTATCATTCACCTTCAGAATCTATTGATGTATAAGAAAAAGAAAATTATTTAATAACTTCTGTTCTAATCAATGGAATTTTAAAATTCAAAGAACTTTTGGCAGCTAAAAGCTTCCCACACACCCCTTACCAATCATTATGAGTAAGGAACCCATGAGAAGATTTTTCTGTTAATTCTTGAACTCATCTATAAAGTGCACCAGGGGTCCTCCTCGCATATATAAGATGCCCTTGTATTGGGGTGTTACGGTAAGATATACAGACATCAGAAGTGAGCAGTGTATAAATGGTCTATAAAAGGCCAAATCTTTTCCTCACTTCTAAAACATAATTTCCAAATCAAAGGTTGGAGATCAAGAATAGTAGTTATACCTAGCAAATGAATGACTCTCCTAACATGATGGACAATTAAGACAACCAACTGCTGATGCATTAATCTAGAGATGGTCATAATATGTGTAACACTTGCACATAAAACTTCATCAATAAGTCAAATTTATTTGGGTATTGTTTTTCTGTATGGGTCAAACCTTGGCTCAAAGCAGGGGGTCGACTTAAAGGTGAGGTTTTCTAAAGGAAATATCATTGAAGGTTGTCTCAATCCTTTTAAAGAATTGAATGATCCGAAGGGCAGGTAAAAAAAATCTCGTTACTTTTATAGTTGATTTTAAAGAAGTATCCATTATTTTAAATATCAATCAATATTTTTCAATACATTTTCAACAAAAAGAGATGTTTTAAAGGGATTTTCTACTATTCGCTAAATCCTAAACTACCAGCAGTTTCTCCAAATCACTTGGGATTATATTAGTTTTATGTATTATGAGGTAGCTGAAGCAATAAAAACCATGGTTCATTGTGCTATTTTCAGATTTATTTACTTCTGAAGATGGGGAATCCTTAACTATGGCCGCTTATGGGAGAACCCCCCATTTTTTCTCAAATATTGAAAAATTGACCAGCAATATCTTAACTCAACTTCTCATGTGTCTAGTAGATTTGTCTAGTAGACATTATTTCTACCATGACCAAGCAGTAAAAATGAAAGAGCCATGAATAATTTAAGCAAAAAAAGCGGAAATGAAAAGTGTTGGAATTTCTTACATTTCTCATTACCGGGAATTTCTTCACCAGACATTGCAGGGATTAAGATACAATCATTATGAACATTTTATGAGCAAAGAATTGGAAGGTTACTAGCAGAATCTAGAAGATACAGATTTATGAAAAAAAATAATCTTTCTCCTTAATTACAGAAATCTATGAAGTTGGCCAATAGTGAATCTTAATGTTTTGTCAGGAAAAAATGCAAAAGTCTGATATTCAACAGTTTGATAAGTAATAAGTTAGGGCATACACAAAAGGGATATTAGCATATATAATGGGTTTAGGTAAAATTAGGGAGTTTCAATTTTTGGCCACCAGGTGGCGATGGAATAGATTGTGGAGAATCCCTTTAACTCATAGGAGAGGTAAGAGAATTTGTGTGTGGGAGGGTGTTGGACTCCCAATATTTAAAGTTCAGGGGTTGACTTATAGGCGAGATTATATGGTAATCAAGATCTTAACATGATATAGTACAGATGTCAGAAGTGGCTATGAACATGCACCAAATCCGCCCCCCTTCTTCAAAAGCATAGTTTTTAAATCAAAGGTTGGAGATCAAGAATAGTACCTAACACATATATACCTATACTAACATGATGGACAGATGCAAATCAGGTAACCGATGATATATTAAGCCAGAGATGGTCAAATGCATAACACTTATAAATGATCAAGATAGAAAGCTCTAAAATTTCAACCAAAAACTATAGAAAAATGCTAATATTGATAGAAAGATTTTTTCAACAAATGCCTTTAGAAAAAATGATTAACTTAGCATATCTTCATAGAAATAAGAAAATCAACATTCAAGTCAATGATTGTATCCATGCTTGATTTGACTGCAATTTTGGCTGAATTATTGAAATAAAAGCTACGTAAATCAAGACCTCATGTGTTGTTTCTAACTTTAAAATTAAGGTGACTAGAAGTGAGCCCAATAATCAAGGAATCCTAGTGGGATCACCACCAAGACCACCTTCAATTCTCGGCTCAAGTGCAATAATACCTAAAAATGCCGTATATATACAGGAGAACTTGTAAAGTGGGGTTATTTTTGTTGACTTTGAGATCTGATTTCATGTTCAGGCCCACATTTTCCCTCTCCAATTTCAATACGGATCTAATGCAAGGTTATGTATTCTTGTGCATCTTATCATGAGGTCCTGGCAAATTTCCAGGGGGACAAACATATTCAGGCTCCCTTTTCTTTGTGATTAAGGGGGCCAGACCCCCGGTCCTCATTCTCTTATAATGTATAGTTTTAAAATTAAAGGTCTGAGATCAAGAATACTAGTTGTATCTGAATGTTTACCTATACTAACGTGATGGAATATTGGAAATTAAGTAACGAATGGTGTAATAATCCTCAGATGGCCATATGCATAACACTTGTTATTAAGATCAAAGGCTCTAAATTGTCTACCAAAATCTATGAAAATTGCTACTATTGAAGATGTTTTTAACAAATTATTAACTCTCTGTTCAGTGTTCCTTTCATAATGAAATTATGATTAGTCAGCATTCTAATCAATGATTGCAACCATGCAAGTAATTGCATAATACATTTATAGCCAACTTCATTAAAGCGCCAGATAGGTTGGTGCAGTTAGACTGGTTAAAGGAAATCCATGACTACAACACCCAACTTTCCAAAGTTTGCACATCAACGTTCCACAAGATTGAAATAGTCCTGACTGGTTTTCAAGGTCAGATGACAATACTACAGTAGACTATTTTCCTTCCAGATTTTCTGGCTGAAGTAGTACCATTATAGCTTTCATGTTATTTACGACCTGTGTGAAGGGCTCTCAAAGGGTTAGAGGCAGTAGGGTGAAGACACATACCATTATATAAACATGCACCATAGGCAGACAGAAGGTTGTGTGGGACAGCAGTAGACCACAGGACTCAGACAAGATGGGGCAGAGCCTCTGTCTCCTGGTACTTGTAGTACTAAATGCACTACTTCTTGAAAACGTACAAGGACAAGGTAGGTACTTGATATCATTATTTATTACACGACGTCTGTGATTTTGGGTGCTTTTTCTGGGTATTCTGGTTCTGATACCTGTCGATATTGCTAGTCCTAGGAGTGCTAATATTGATATGGCAGTAGCATAATTGAGTGTGCAGCATAACATTAGTATTTGATATAATCATCAAATTTATGTTCATGAAGACCAATATAAAGTGTTAGTTGCAGTGTTGCTGTACTGGCAAATTGAATTTTTGATAATCCGATCAATTTTTTTCCGAGTCCCCCATTGGAGCTGATATTTGGACTGATTCTAAAGCGAGTCTTCCACTGCCATTGGTTGATGAATTTTCACTACCGTAATCTCCCGCGTATAAGACGCATCCTCTACGCCAAACAAATGCCTGGTGCGTCTTATAGGATTTTTATCAAGTTGGGTGTGCGTCTTATACGAGGGGTACTTTTACTATAGAAATGAACTAATCTTACAAATTTCAGCCTTAAAATGTGCGTCTTATACGCAAAAATGCCTCTGCTGGGTTTGGGGTGCGTCCTATATGCGCAGCGCGTCTTCTACGCGGGAGAATACGGTAGTCTGATTATACTTGTTATACAAAAATTTGGTCTGATTAGCAAAATGTCATCCAACTGATGGCAGTGAAGCAAGCACTTAAAGTGCTGGTTCCACAACTGTACAATCAGCCAGAATATCCCTAATCCAACAATTTGTTATATTGCAAATGTCTAAAGAGAAATTGGTGTGATTAGGAAAGATTTGCCTGACCACCTGCTTCCCCAAGTGTACAGTCGGTCAGAATAGCCCTAATCTGCCAGTTTATGATATATCAAAAATATGGGGGGGAAATCAGTTGGATTAGTCTCCGCAATTGAATCCTCCACTTTGGCCAATAAGTAAATTGGCCCAAAATTCATGGATGGTTTTTGATAAAAAGAAAAGTTTTTAAATATATGTTTATATGCAGGGCCTAACATTGGGACTAAAAAAAGCAGACCTGGAGATTTCCAGTAGGGAGCCTAAGTTGTGCTCGATGGTTTCTGATTAAAGCAGGTATTCCACTGCTATCAATCAGATGAATTTTCACAAATCCGACTGATTCTTTTTTTTATACTTTTGTAATATTAAATACAATCGGATTAATTGCAAAAATTAGCCCAACCAATGGCAGTGGAATACCCCCTTTAGAATCAGCAAGAAAATCGTCTCTAATAGAGGACCTGCTTATGTATGATTTTATCTTCCAACCTGTCATTTAAACCTTCCCAGCCAAAAAATAATTTTCCTCAACTCCTTTATTTTATAATGACTCATTTTAAGATATATTTTTCTTTATGCTGTATGTTTATCATTTCCTCGAAGGGTGTGAGGTGTACCAGAGTATAAATATATAGATATATAAATATATATATACAATTATATGCAGAGGGTTTTAAGCTCCCATCTCCCACATAATAGACTCATCGAAGCTCTGGGAAGTTCAACTAAGTCACAACTGCTGTTACCCAAACCGCCACAGGTGACCCGGCATTTTATTAAGAAAAAAAAAAAAAAAAAAAAAGAACAGATACTAATTGCACTGTTTACCGACTGCCATACATGGCTGCTTCTGCTGCTGCTGAATGTGCTACAATCCCCACTGTTGGGGGAGAGTGTGAGAGTCACTGGGTGAACTGCCTGTTCTAAGAGGAGGAGATTACAGCGGGACCTAGCGGTCATCGTCAGAACTAGGCCAAATCCCACATTGTCTCCCAACCATTCACGGACGGGGTGCTTCGTGTAATGCATTTTCAATGGGAGCAATACTACGTTCACAGATGAAAATATAAATCTAAACTAGAGTCGCTTTGAGTCTCTCCAAATCAAAGGTTTGGAAAATAATTTTTCATTTGGACATGTGCCCTGAAGAAATTATGTTTAGTGGAGAGTAATTATTTAGTTTATTGTCCTACTAAATACTTAAAAGTTGAAAGTCAATAAAAGAACATGTGAAGTTTAACTTTGAGAGAGAATTGGCCAAACATTGTACAAGGAGTAAGGCAAAACATACATGTACAGACCTATATCTTTTGAAAAAAAAAATCTATACTTTTCTGTGATAGAATTCAAACTATCTGGAGCCCAAAATTGCAGCCAGTCAGAAACCGATCATAAACCTTCATTTTGCATTTGCATCACTTATGTGAGACAAATCCTGTAACCTTTCTAAAAATAAG
Organism: Acholoe squamosa; assembly: GCA_949317995.1. Lineage (NCBI taxonomy): Eukaryota > Metazoa > Annelida > Polychaeta > Phyllodocida > Polynoidae > Acholoe > Acholoe squamosa. The sequence goes on from OX439042.1 coordinate 72,629,086, forward strand.
TAGTTTTTTATTCATCTGGCACGAGGCTAAAAATAGATAAGCGTATATCTCTAGCTGAACCCAGGGATGCTGTACTCTCACAGCGATGGTTATATATGTTATTATATAAATTGCTGATCACTACATATTTATATATCAGTATCATGCTTGAGGGCATTCCTCAATATATTAAGCATTATGGAGAAATGCCTTCCTGAAGTCTATTTTACTTTTCTTGTAGAAAAATGACATATATCATGGTGGCAGTGTGATACAGAAAACATGTCTTTACACTTTGAATGGCTGGATGTCCAGCCTCCATACATGTATAGTACTGCAAAAGGATGTCTCTTTCAGAGAGAGTTGTTTCATATGATACCGAATACATCAGCCGAATTAATTTGACTTCAGAACTTTGAGGTATGGACGCAGTCACAGTAATCTTTGGAACATTTTAAAATTGTACCAAATCTTTTACAGTTACTTGTCAAGAACAATTTGGGAGATGGCCGAACAGACTTGTAACTGGTGCAAATTATGTTGGCAGGAAAAACAGCCAGGCCTGTGGAGAGGAGTGTGTCCGCAATCCTAGGATGTGCTATGGCTATGTTCTACAGCATGGTTTACCTTGCTATTTGATGCATTATGTACATGGACCGTTGGATTTGAAGTTCGAACAGGGTTATGACTTTCATCCACGTGGGGTACGCTGTCAGGACAGTCAGTATTGGTTTTATCTAATTGGAGATCAAGTTATAAAAATTTAATTTCCGTACACGACAGATATTATGTTTGTCTTGCAGCACATTCTGCGACAAACTTCCCTTTATGTCATGTGAAATCACATGTTTTCCTAAAAGTTATAAATGCATTTGAGACGGTGTCAGGACATTAACCCCCGGACATTACCCCCTGTCATTAACCCCCTGGACATTACCCCCTCCTAGGACATTACCCCTTAGGACAGTAACCCCCTCCCCTTCTATCAATAGGGATAGGGCTATTGATTGGGTAGGCTACAGTGCAGGTTAGGGGTATGGCTCCGGATAGGTGTAGAGGACAAGGGTAGGGGTAGGGATAGGGTTAAGGTAAGGCTAATAGGCTTTTTAGATTAGAGTTATGTTAGGATAGGGTAAGGGTTAGGGATATGGTCAGGTTAAGAATACGGTACGGGTACGGATAGGGTTAGGTTTAGGGTAAGGGTGAGGATAGGGCCATTGCACTTAGGGTGCAATGGCCCTATGACCATGGCAATTGCTCTTTCTATCTATTCCTAGGTAATTCTCCGAAACTGAATTTCTAAATTCTATAACCTTTGATTTTCCCTGCTGCGAAGAATTCCAGCGTGGGGTAATATCGTGCAATTTCTTCGTATGATGTCAGTGTTAACGAGGGTAATCATCACAGGAAAAATATTAAAAAAAAACAGATTCTAAAAGGGGATCATGTCCCCAAAACGATAGAATCTTCAAACAGACACAGTTTTCATTCTTAGGCCCCTCACACTTCGCAGTTGTGCCTCCACCATCCCAGTTCCATATGCTCGTGAAGCATATGGGTACTCCAACGCATCAAACGTTGTGTTTGGGTTTAGTATCATGACCCTATTTCAATAATTTCTAGGACAGGATAGCCTCAGATCGTAATGGGAGGTAGAAGGAATGACTCCATACCATTGACCACATAGTGAGCTGCAGTATAGGCGTTAACATAATTATGATGATGTTGTACAAAAGATAAATGTGACATGTACTGGGAAGATGGACCTAAATGTACCTTGCACTAAGGGCCTTTTTCGCAGATCCTCTCACAAATGTCAAAAAAAGATCTTTTACACAATTACAGGCCCTTGTCAAGACCAGTTGCAGGCACGTCCACGCAAATGTAGGACTGGTGGAACCTATGTAGGCGTACTAGGCACCCAGTCCTGCATAGACCAGTGTTTGAGGTCTTCAAGGATCTGCTATGGTATTAATACATTATTGTTAGGGATTTTGCTCAAAATATATAGAGAGAACTAAATGACTGTGGTGTACGAGGTGGTCGATCCACCATGAGGGAGTCGTCTCGGGCTAACGCCCTTCTGGGGAGACGACTCCCGAGGGGTGGATCGAGCACCGAGGACACCAGGGGAGTCTAGTTCTCTATTTATTTTATGTTTTTAGAAGGTTTAAATAAGAAAAAATTAACAAAATCTGTTACCGTAGTTCCCCATACGAGCGGCGGTCTGCCATTTTGAATGTTTGCATGCGCCCAGAACAAGGCTGCAGTACTGGATCGGCCGCTGGGTGGATCGAGACACGTTACGCCACTGGGGGTGTGGCGATTGGCTCTGCAATGCTATCTCTACAGGAAGAAGTTATTCACATAAAACATAATCCTGAAGACAAGTGCCATGTGTATCATAAAAATTAAATGCTCTACAAGTGTACTTTACAAATTGTACATTACTCTTAATTATGTTTTGGTTTTACTTCATTTCTCCTCTCAGTAATTGCTAAGCTAAATTGCACCCTGCAATCTACATGGATCCTTTTAGTTTTACTATATACTTGTAATATGTTGTATCCTGCTCGCTGTAGCCCCAACACGACCGACACACAAGTTGGCACAGTTGTGGGCTACATTTGCAACACAGGGTTCACCATATCATCATCTTATGCAGCAATTATCTACCGTAAGAACTCAGGCATGGTATTATGGTATCCAACACCACCTACATGTATCCAACGTTAGTTTTCCTTTCTTCGCTTCATTATTTTACACTATTCTGCATGTATCAATCATAAATCTCCCCCCAAGCTATTTTTATGAAAGTCTTAGCAAGATAACCATCGTAAGTGATTGAAACCATTATTTCATCCCCGTGGGGAAAGGACATAGGCAGGCCTGCAGAATAGAATGATGTGATGGCATGAATAGGGAGGATGGTATTGTCATACTAGGATATTGCATGATCAAGTTGTCATATGAGAAATATCATATGACTAGTGGTTATAGTGAGTAAGAAAATCTAGCTCTTATTAGTGCATTCCAGTTATCACTGGTTTATTCATGCTTAAGCAGTATTTATGTATTAATAATACAAATGTTAATGTACAGGTAGTTTCCACACACAGTAATTACAATAATGGGTATAGAATAGTGTTCCACTCCACTGTGTAATAATAATAATACACTGTCCAATATAGTTCTAGGTGGGTTCCCACAACCTAGCTCCTGGCCTGCTGCTAGAGGGATAATATAAATGTGTAACTTTACCCTCTGGTGGATAGATGGTAGAAGATAGCCTCTGGCCACAAGTGGGGTGTAGTCCTATGCCTGTCTGGCATAGTCTAACCCAACAGAGTTCAGAGGCATAGCAGGCTTGCAGGAGAGCTGGACTGGAGATGTTACTGCTGAGGTGGTTCTCTGGCTTCTGATTTCTGGAGGCTGGAAAACTGGGTATAAATAGCCAACTCATGGCTTGCCCTTCCAGACTGAGTGGAGCCAGTGGCATCTGCCACTGCCTTTGTCCATTAGTGCTGAGTCTTTTATGTCCATGGGGGTACATAGGATGCCCCCATGAGCCTCTCAGCGCCCCCATTGTCCCGCTCGGTACTGCATCTTCCGATGCCCGTAACTCGGTCGTTTATACGTCTAGAGCTTTCAAATTGCACATGCACAGAGGTGAACGTGTCAGCTTTTCACGCCCCGCTTCCTTAATAATGGGAGTTAAGCACCCAGATTAGGCTCATTCTGTCCATCTTGTATTGGCAATTACATAAATGCTTTCTTATTTGAGCTGGGCGGCCGTGGGGCGGCTTATTACACATCTCTAGTCCAGCTCTAATGAACAAAGTTCACGACGCTGTCACCTTTGTAACCTATTGTTCAGTATTTGATGCTCAGACACCCGTGACGGCGGTCTGCGGTGCTCAGCTGCCTGTGACGGGCACTTGCAGACATTTATATATCATTGTTTATGGTCAGTGGACCATGAGACCGTTTGCTTTGACCATCAGATAATTATATATACTATTCTTTATGGTCAGTGGACCATGAGACCGTTTGCTTTGGCCTTATAACTTATGTATATTTAACATAGCTGGTGTTCAGTGGACCGTGGACACTCACGTGGACTTACAATGTATTAATGCCTCATATTTTCATGCATTAATACAATCATATGTTAAGATTTATGGCATAATAAAAGAGTACACGATAGTATGGCAGAAAGTGGCCTCAGTAGGTTCCAGTCAAAGCAAATACTGACAGGATGGAGGATTGGTCATGTGATTGGGGAGTCAGAATCGATGTAAGGATTAATACATGTGAGATATCAAGGTATCGGATAAGTAGGTCGAGTTCTAAGAAAGCTTTCTACAATGCACTTAATAGATTGCTCCTGAACTCAGGGTGCACTTTATACACAAGACACGGTGTAACTATGAAACAGTGCTAATGTCCTCACAGTCAAGTCCCAGTTTCATGTTTTCTTCCTAAAACTCACATGTATATTCGAACACTCTTGATTTGCTACAGTGTTCTAGATAATTCTAATACGATGTATACTATTCAGTCTATGCCATGTTCAAGCCTTACATTAATTCTCTGCCCCCTAGTGGTAATCCTAAAGGTTTGGTTACACTGCCAGTGGTTGGGCCACATTTTTCTAATCCAAAGAGTTTTTATGTAGCAATTGTTGGATTCGCCAAAATTCACAAAACTGAAAGCAGTCGCGTTAGACCACCTATGTTGGTACCCCCTTTCCATATGGTTCTAGAAAGCATGAAGCAACACCTACCTGAGATTCCTGTGTACAGTTTATTTTCGTTCAATTCACAGACATCATGTCATGGTTGCCTATGCCCTAGCCTCCACACAGCCCTACGTATTCTACTTGATTGAATTGCAGCTGCATTGCTCCCATGTAAACTAATAAAAATCATCTGGTCAATATTCAGGTCCTTAGGGTTAGACAGTGGGTCATACTTCCCTGCTTCACAGCATCTGAACAGGTAAGTCTTTTTTTTCCAAATATCTGTGTGGCTCCAAGCCTGACATGTGCACATGACACAGTTATCTCTCTTTCATCGACAGTTGGTCCTTTTTTTGGCCAATTGCAAATAACCCCAAACTCATATTTCCCTATTGCGAATTTCCCCCACCATGTAATGCATTATTTCCAACCTTTTTTTTAACAGTGCTACATGTATTTTAGTCTTGAATAAAACATGTATCTAGCCACTTGTGATTGAATAAATTAAAGAAAGGGTCACAGTTGTGTACTGGCTGTGCTTCCTGTGGGGCCTATAGAGCGGATTGTGTGTAGTGTCAGGCAAGTGATTTGTCTTTCCAAAGATTCGTCGGGTAGACATTCAAAAGTCATATGATGTTTGTATTCCTTTTATTTTTGCCCAGTGTTTGAAAAAAAGGTATTTTGACCTATAGTTCGGACCTTTTGCAATTGTCAGTTCATCGGTTGACATTTTGCAATAGAGAAATGTTCTGATCAGTATTTTCATTTTTAGGTTTGAAAAGAGCTTTATTGCCAAGTCACTCATTGCACAATAAGGGGTAAAATCTGACAATAAATATGAATAACCTGTTAATTCCTGGTACAAAGTCTATTGTTGAGACATTAGGTATGATAAATGAGTATACATATATGAAAAATGAGGTGAAAATGTATATAAAAGAAAATATACAGCATATGATATACAAAAAGCAAATGATTGGGTACTAATTAGCTCAACACATTTTGCAACAAGATGTCTATATGTGTATTATAGCTTAGATAACCCCAACTAGCTATAATGCTTATCTGGGCTATATTTCACTGGTAGGGTATTATATTGTCTGGCAAAACCTATTGTCCCTCAGCCCTGTGGGAGGTATGATTTTATGCAAAATTTTATTTTACCTATTTGTTTGTATTTTTCTTTTGTTTTGGTAGGACTTAGATGAGCATTCGCAGGGAAGATACCTGGCAAGTACAGTTATACTTATCAAAGATGATAAGGGATATATCTCCTTATTCAACAATGGATTTTCTTGTACATGATCTTTGAATTGAGACATTCTTTTATTAATTGAAGTTATTCTTCACCTTTACAGAGTAATTCAAGCAGACCCATTTTGTCTCTCCAAACAACCAAAACCTTACAGCTGGGCCATGCCTGGAATTGTGATCGGGGTACAAATACCAAAATGGTGAATGGAATGAATGAAGAAACGATCGTTAAGGATCACCACGCAGAACCAGTGGACATTTTGAGAAGTTTAACATGGTTCATGACTGCACATGCAGTATAAAGAGGGTAGAAATATTACCAATTCATCCAGAAAATTGCCAAAATCTCAGCACATGCAAACTGGAAAAGTGGGAGAGAGCATACAAATTGAATCTTTTTGTGTAGGATTTTGATTTTAATATAACATGGGGGGTGTAGAAATCAACTTCCTAATTGTAACCATATGTCAAGAGATGTAACCCATAAGTGTGAGACAACGATACATTAATGGCAAGTGACACAAACATGGCCCACACCCTTCTTGAGTATAGTTTCAAATGAAAGGTTAAAGATCAAGAATAACAGGTGTTTCTAACAAGTGTATACCAATACTCACATGGTAGACTAATGCAAATCAAGTAACCTAGAGATGGTCAGAATCCATAGCACTTGTAATCACTGAAGAACTAGAACTCATGAAAACTACTTGAAAAATATCTACCTAAATATAAAACTCCTACTACAGTATCTGAATATTTGATATGCCAACTCCAAAAATAAAATTATGGTTATGCAGTCTTTGATAGAACCGTCAGGCTATTCATTGATATGTTTGTTGGGTTAGTAGTTGGTTTGACAAACACAAAAAAAAAAAAATAATTGGAATTAGAGTAAGAAGCTAGACTATATATATATATATATATATATATATATATATATATATATATATATATATATATATATATATATGCCTGATGACTTATTTTTATCAATTTCCTTTAGAGCAAAATGGACATCCCACTATTCTGATCTAATAAGTTTTCATTTGCCAATAGTTCATCTATATCTAGATTATTATCCACAAGATATTGATCAGTTCCAACAGCAGCAATATGCAGATCCTTACCAATATTACAAAAATAGTCATTTACATATCCACATACATCATCAGAAGTTACATCAGCACCAGTTATATGATGTCTCATGTCTGGATACACAATAGAATTCGAATTTTTCAACAAGTCATTTATGTGTTTCCAGAATTTTTTGGGATTACCATAATATACTTGCAACTCTTGCATGACACCACCAATTTGATTTGCTTTAATTTTCTTTCTAATTTTTCTTTGACAATCCTTTATGGCTTGCTTTTCCTGAACACTTTTATTGGCACTATAGAGACATAACCATCCTTCTCTTTCAAATACTAAGTCCATAACTTGATCATCAATCCATGATCTCCTACTTTCTTTAATGTATCGTTCAACAAGATGCTGAAAAGTGTCCAAATACTCAATTAAAGGAGTCAATAACATATCCCATAATATATCAGGATCATCAGTAATATTATAATAGGGTTTCCAGTCACATGATTCTAAAAAATCTCTAAATCTGTCTTCATTAAAGTTTCTATAATCTCTTCCTCTATACTTAGTCCTAACATAACTGATATTCTCATGTCCTCTACAGCCAAAAACTGGGAGGTGATCAGAAATTAGGGCAGAGACCGTACTTGCATTAGTTACATCTAAGCTATTTGTAATTATGTTATCAATACAAGTACCACTAAATGGTCTCCTCACCTCATTAATTAGTATTTTCCATCCAATATCCTTGCACACATTTCTGAAACTTTCACACCCTGCATCATTTTCATCGTACTTTTTGAGATTAATATCACCTAAGATCCAAGTCTCATGCCTACCATGATTGTTGTTATATTCGTAACCAGTGATGGATCGTAAGAAATTGATAAAATTTGGTACATTCGTATTTGGGATTCTATAGATAGAGACAATCAATAAATCCTTTTCACCAGGAAGGTTTAACATAATAGCAATACTTTCATAATCGATGGTCTGTATGGTAAAGTCATTTACAACTCTAATATACTGCCCTAGGCCAGCCCTCACACTTAGGCCAACTCCTCCACAATTTTTACCAATTCTATCATTTCTATACAGTAACCTATCCTGTCTATTAATCAGGCCATCAGGTGAGGCAGGCTTCAGCCAGGTTTCACATAGACATATTATGTCACTCCTTCCTAATATCTCATAGATTTCATTATATTTGTCTTCAAAACTATGACAATTTATTGACGAAATTACCAGTCCCCTCTTCTCCCTGAAATCACACCATAAACCATAAGTTTAATTTTATGTAATACTTAAACAATGAATATATACACATGTGAAAAAGCATCAACAAAAGAACAACAAATAAATGACTAATTACAGAATATACAAATCCTCTTCCTCAAATTATCCTCGTAGAAGGGATGACTGATTATACCAGCTTACCTATGTCAGCTATGTGGCTAATCAGAGAAAAATCCCCCGACCTAGAAACTCCTTGGCGACTTAAGATCTTATAACTGGGTATCGCTAGGGTTAATGATATTAAAGGACAGCAAAAGTGACACTTAAGATTATTAACCTAATTTAGAATTAAGAAAAAAATTTAATGCATTTTGTCAAATATCATAATTGACCCAGCTTTAAAGAAGCAAAAACAATAGAGAAGGGAATATATTGGATTACTACTGAAACAAACCTGTGGATACATTGATTAATTCAACTTCATTAAACAGCCAGCATCTCTATAGTCACCAATTAGCAAGATAATGTATTTTAACCAAAGCATAGAATCCATCCTTGAGGTCTATGCACAGAACTCTAACTAGATAAGTACATGTAATATACCAAACTTCTACACACTGCAGTGACAGACTTAAAGGTAAACACTCCCTCATATGTATTACTATAAAAAGTCTTGCATACAATGCTCAATGAATAAATAAACTCTTATCCTAACGATTTTAGTGTAAACACTCACTTAATCTATTAGATACTTACGATTATAGGATTAATTAATTAACATACAAGATTGATTGATTATCATAAATTAAGAGGTGATACACAGTAATGGTAGCGGTTTCTACACCTATTACTGATATCGACCTCAACCAATACATAACAATCGAATATGTTCTTAGATTCACATTCTATTCTGTTTCTACATAGATGCATATGTTATAAAAAAGTATGTGTTATTGTTTGTGATGGCGCAGCAACTACACCTATTACATCAGGCCCATCCAATTCTAGAAGAATACAGTACTAAGTCTATGGCGACCCATAAAAAAAAGGGACACTGTAGACTTACCACTATTCAACATTACAACACAATTAATGGCTTATTTCTCTCTTTCTCTCTAATCAGGCACCTGGGTGCCATGGTTATCTTACCATGTAGGTTCTGCCCCTTTACTCTACCCTGATCATATGCTTCAGAACTGTATACAAACCCACCGCCCCAGATCATATCCCTACAACCTTCCACTAGGATGGTTGAGCCTGTTCCTAGAAGTGATTTTCTTGGCCCCTCACATTGATCATACTTGGCACTAATGAGTGCCTTCATATATTTCTGTGAGACTGTGTGCCAGTAATGGCCTGGTGGTGCTTTGTAATGCTTAGATTTGTTTTTGTTTTTCTTGGCACTGGTAATTTTCATGATGTCTGAGGCAAACCTGTGGTAACCTAACTCTCTCAATTTACAATAGAAATAACCCTGCTCTACACTACAGAACTCCATGGTTTGACCAAGGACATCAGCTTTAAATGTGCATGGGTACCAGTTGCTTAAGAAACTGTTCTTGCCCCTGTAGATCAGACCAGCTTTGGTCTGCCTTTGGTGAACTTCAGGATTTTGTTCATCATCTTTACCATCATCATCTTCATCATCAGTACTAATAGATCCTGGAGAGCTCATCCCCATAACCTTATCTTTACTGCCGTTTGCACCAGAAGCATCATCTGTGGCAGGCTTCTTGATTGGAGAGCTCACAGCTTTACTACTAGCAGTATCCAGTTTATGTTCATTCTTCTCAGCCTCTACTTCTTGGTTAGCAGTGACACTTACTGGGTTGTGTTTATGAGAAGGTTTATTTATGAGATCAGGAAGTGTGAGTGACTCATTGACCTCATGAAGTCTTGTATTTGGGAAGTAGCTACCATCGATAACTATTCCTGACTCAACCAGTTTGGGTTTGAACCCCTTTTGTATGGCTAGGCCACATACCCTTCTCTTCTGGTCTCTAATTTCCTTAGGCTTATCATGCTGCACCTAGACTTGGTCTTCTTTCACGGGGGTTCTAAGCTTCCACTTGTTGTCTAATACAGATCTTTTAATTCTCATGTTGGAGAGACACACTTTAATCGCCTTCCATACAATATTGGCTTCCAAACAATATTGGTGCGCTTAATGTCTAAGATATCATTCCAAGGATCATAGACAACTCCCATGGCAACACATAGAGCATCAAATGTTTCATATAGGCTTTCACCATACTGGTAGTGTATACCTTTAATTATGAGATTGCGCTCTAGGGCTGGTTGAGTGTGCTTCACTCCACTCAATTGCACCAGCACACATACTTAATACATTACGAGTTTCCTCTTTAGTACTAAGGCTATAATTGCCTTGACCTAAATCTGATACATTTAATTGCTTTGCAATTAGGCCATCTATTATTATTTGCTGTGCTTTCACCTGTTCTCGCAGTGTATCTATTTCCTCCAGTTTCTCATTTAGGAAGGAATCATAACGAGGGGCCATTTCTTGTAGTTTTTTAGATACCACATCCTCAACAAGGCTATCTAAGTCAAGCTCATCTAACAGCTGATCTTTCACTAGGTCAGTGTCAATTGGTTTGTGTGTATTCAGCCTTTGATTAATAGTGTCAATATCTGCTCTCAAACCTGTCTGAGTATTAGCACACCTTTGCATATCCTTATTGACCACCTCTTTGTAGTCATCTAACTGCCCACTTAATCGACAAGCATACTCATGATGGCTTTTACAAGTGGATCCAATAGCTTTCATTTCCTCCTGCGTTGACTTAATATTATGTTCATGAGTGTTAATACGGTTTGTATTACTAGTTACTTGCTCCTTATGTACCTTTAGGGTAGAACTGAGGTCAGTAATACAATTTCCTAAGTTGGTGTTCATTTTAGCAATCATTTGAGCCAATGCCTCAATAGTATTAACACCTTCTGGATTGCTATTAACCTCAGTGCATACCCTCTCAGTAGAAGTTACTGGTGGGGGTGGGGGTACATAATTACCAACAACATTGGGTCTGATCACTCCTTGACTACCAAGTATTACACCACCCCCAAGCAAATCATCCACTGAATAATTGGTAGGGCTTTTATCCAGACTAATTTTCTTTGGAATCTGACCTTGAGTTTGACTACCCTTACCTGATGAATCAAAAGAACGTGTTCTTTTCCTAGAACTAGGAGTTCCATCCATGTGAAAGCACTTGTTTGGTGTGTCATTTAAATACTCCATAGTGATACCACTGACTGTTGGAACTACTTTCATCTTTGGATTTCAAGTAGAACACACAAAAACCACAGAATAATGAGTAGTCCACAGGTGAATCATGCAATTCAACAATCCTAATAGGTTCACAGGTAGTTTATGCTACTCTGAGACAATTCTTGAAGCATACAGTGTCCTTGATATTGTCTAATAAAAACCCAGCGAGCGGCGCACGGCAATTTACGTAAACATGGTGCATTTAAAACCATTTAGCACCCTAGATTCAATTCAGTGCATTCAATCAAATTCTATAGGCAGGATGATTATCTGGAAAATTATCCAATTAGAATTTACAGGCCTAAATATATCTTAAAGAAAGTGGACACTGTAAATGCATTGACTAGAGCTCAGGCCAGAAAAGAAAGAGAGGAAGGGCTTGAAGTCGCTAAATTTCCTTTATATGATGATACTGATTCATTTGATGATCTAGTAGCACCATTGTCACAATCACCGGTTGATAAATCGCCGACAAAGAAATCACAGACTTCTAAAATTTTGAAGAGGCCAAGTGTAACTAGTAGAAAAGCTAAATCTAAATGAGCATTAGCTATAAGACAGAGCCCACAACAATTTAATTATGCCTTATATTAGAATGTATTGGCTCATTATAATAACCCATTCTTGACAGAAGATTTGATTAATGATCAGAAAAGTGACCCATTCTGTTCTAGTGTACTCAATTATCTAACAAAAGGTGAGTTGCCACCTAGTAACAGACTTGCCAGGGGCATTTTATTAACTCATGATCATTATTTCATTGAGTTTTGTATAGGTATTCAGGTAAGCTGAGTAAACACTGAACAACTGAGCCTCAGTTAGTTGTCCATTTGAAGTGGATGCTGACCCTATTATGATACACTGCTAGGTGCTCCTGTCTGCATCACAAAATTGACAAGTGTAATTAAGCCCAGGTATTACCAGCCTCGAACTTCCAGGCCCTTTGGTGGGCCTGGAAGATTTCTTATTAAATCACTGTGATGCCAGGATCCTGGATCATTTTCTCATAAGGTAGTGGCTTCAGTGATTGGTGCATTCCCTTATGTGCTAATGAACATTTATGAATGAAGCTTGTTCCCCTGTACCTCTGCTTCTGGCAACTTCATTACTAGAACCAGCAGGATCAATGCAACTACAAAACATGGTCTTAGGCGGATATTGAACTCATGACCCTTGCATTTGGAAAGCTCCACTCTCCCAATTGAGCTAACCAGGCAATCAATTTACCAGCAGCCAAGGGAATTATCTTGGCTGTAGGTATAAGGAGTCCATATTTATTCATCTATGGGCGAAATGCGTGACTTCCATCAGTTAAATCAATCGCTTATATTGATGCTGATCTAGCGTCTGTTCAGAGTCATTTATTTCAGATTGTAGGGGCCAGCTCTGGCAGTGAGTCCATGGCGGTATGTCCCCATTCCCCGGTTGCACCAGCCCCCAGGCGCCTGCCAGCCAGTGAATACTGCCCCCTTGTGTCATACCAATACTGAGCTACATCCCCAAAACATCAGGTCTGGGGATGTAGCTCAGTGGTAGAGCGCCCCCTTGCAAGTCGAGAGGTCCTGGGTTTGAAACCCAGTGTTTCCAAGAACGTTTTTGCCAACCTCTACAAGATCATTGAAACCCATGATGATTTAATTGAGGAAGTTGATAAGAATTTCAAACATTCCCAAAAGAAAATGAAGTCTAGATGGAATAAAAGCAAGAAATTCCATGATTTTGAATGTGGTCAGTTAGTCTATGTAAAAAAATAAATTTAGACCAGTTAAAGGTACTAGTGAGAAATTTCAACCTTTATATGCTGGACCATATATTGTTGAAATCCCATCACCCTTTACAGTATTGATCAGAAGACTCTCTGATGGTATAACCATTAAGCAATCAGTGCATGTAGAAAGATTAAAGAGAGTGAACTTAAAAAAAGGTAGATACTGAGATCAGAATCTAGATTCATTTTAATTAACCACCAGTTCAGTCATTCACAGAAAGACCAGATATTATATGGCCCACTTATAACACATGCTGTGTGTGTCTGATCTGTATAGTGTTGATACAGTGAGTCAATATAATCCTTTGCAGTGTTTAGTGCATTGACATCAATCTGTGACTGACAACAAAACGCCTACTTCGTGTGTGCACTGAGAGGTGATGCTGACACAGGTGTGATTGTGGCAGTCCTTGTAGGTGTTAGAGACACAGGTGTTGTGCATTTAGCACCTTAATGGCTCACTTGTATACAATGGTAGTATGTGAATGTTGTGGTAGCATCTTTTAATGGCGTCTGTAGGACGCATTAGCCACCATAAGGTGCGAGTGTAAACACACTCATTGTGAATAGAATATGAGCGTCAGGAGATTTGACCCATGTGCGCGTTAAGCTGTGTGTTATACACTCACTGACATGTGGATGATAATCTCATTAAGGGGCACAAGTGCACAAGTGCATGTGTCTCAGATAAACACTGAGATTGATTTATAATTGGCTACCATGCATAAAATCATTTCATCTGTTTTTTTCATCATTTTCTTACTGTGCTATGCAGGTATTTTTGACTTTGGAAATGAATTTCACAATTCATTTTCCACCACTGTTGTTTTATTATTAATTTGGCCCACTGTTATAATTATTTCAAAGTTGCAGACACCATCTGTGATTTTGAAAATGTATTATTACTACAAACAAGAAAAAATCAAAACCAACTATGACGCGTATATTAAAATCATTCATGATGTGCATAGAAGTCATAAAACCTGTATATGTATTACTATGAGAGATTTACCGTCTCATTTAAGCCACGCCCCATGGGGTTGTAAAACTGACAATAAACCCACATGCGCCTCAGGCCACATGCACTGGTAACCAGTGTCGTTCTTGGCAATTACTACCCATTGGTCAACTGCCCGCATTAAGCATGCTCCAGCATCGCACTACAGTGACCTCTAGGGTTATTTAAGCTTTTGATACAGCATCACAGCTTCATTCGCTCACACTCATCCACACACTGCTACCGCTCCAGAAGAATTCCACAGCTATTCAAGTGCTTTTTTAAGGCTAAGTCGCTGACTTGCAATTGCAATCGACCACTATCAGTCTGTGATTTAGTATTCTGTCAGCTACTCGGTACAACAGCAGTGATCATGATGGCTTCAGCCGCCCCCGTTGCATTCTGGTAAGGCACTTCATTTCCTGCAGTCACAGTTAGTGATGGATCTTGCAAATTTGTGTGTATTTATTACAGCAGGAGTTCACATGCATACAGGAGGACTAACAGTGCTTCTTATTCTATTTTTCAGGTTATTTATGATGTGTTTTCACAAAACCAGCTGGAAGTCTCACAAGCTAGACCAGGTAATGAGCCTAAAAGCTCCAAAATGGATATTTTCAAGAAATAGGGGTTTTAGGGTTTTTAAATCAGTCATTATGTTTGCCTCACCATTAATGAGGAAATAATGCAATAATATGCCTATAAATAGTAGATACTGGGTGATTTGATCTGCAGAGTCAATCATTATTTTTAGAATTTATGTCAAAATTTACCAAGTACTTTCTTAATACCATGCCTAGTACCTATTTCTTCTCTACCTGAACATTTGATATTTTTAAATAGCCAGGCATTTTCTCTTTGTAATGGTACCATTTGTATCTGACACATTTTAACTGACATGAGGGACATGGTGGCATATCTGTTTTGTGTGTACATTTACATCAATGAAAGGTCACCAAAAAATGAAAAATATGTACTCGAACATGCCGAAATTCTCCCACCTGACTTCAACACGATGACAAGTGAAGTATGGGGGGCAGATACCATGGATTCTGGGCGTTAGTGGCATAGTGACGGAGGAAATGGGGTGTAAGATGGGACAGATCTCAAATGCGACCTTAGTGCCGGCAGGTCCCATGATATGAAGCTTAAGACATGCTCTATGCAATGGGATTGTAATCCTGAAATCCATTTTTGCAACATGTGACTGGTTTTGTGAAAACACATCACATTTTATATCCTCATCCTTGCCTGGACAGGTGACACAGTCCATACCCTAAATGTGAGACACAATTATGGTGTCTTGTTTGAACCTTAATATCTATCTAAACCTTTGATAAGAGGTTATGTTGATTACATTTATTACATGACTGAGACTGTTACTTTGGATTCACCGAAGTACACATGCACTGAGACCTTTAATTCATCTCTCAGTGATTACCTAGATTTGCTGAATGGTTAGATTGGCACTGTGATACCCATCATTAAATCAAAATTTGTCTATAAAAGACACAACTGTGCATTATTATTAATTGTAGGAAAAATCTTAAAAGCTCTGTTTGGTATAAGCACAGAGGATGCACAAATTGAGGGAAGCGTTAGGGATTCTAGATGCTACTATTCATGATGATAAATATTATAGAATTGAAATGGATATTTTACTTGCCAAACTTGCCCATTCCCATCATAAACTGGTGAATCCAGTCAAAATTCACTCAGGAAACAGAGAGAGTATTTGATTATCAGGAGGAGAACATTAGTCGTGTCAAACAATTTTCAGTGAATGTCTATTCAAAATTACAACATTCTATGGCCTTTGAGTGTTGTCTTTGGAAAATTACCCAAACACAAATGTATTATGAGTACCCATTGAACCTACTGTATGACCCAGATCAGCTCAGTAATAATAAGCTGAGTCATGAGATAATTCCAATTCAAAAGCTACATATCATCTTAGATGATTGGAAAATAATTTTGTTCAGAAATTTCACTTTAAAGTTGCCTCATGAAAATGCCAACTATTATTATTGTCCCCTCTGAACACATTGTCACCCGCTTCTGACCCCATGCCAGAAGTGGGTGACAATGTGTTCAGAGGGGTGTATTATCATTCAGAGATTGTTAAGGATTTCAATGAATTTGATTTTTACATCTACAAGGTTGATGTGCCTACAATGGCAACTAGTTTTAATGTTTTTGGTTATACTAAATTGCATAATAATGCTAGATACATGCTATCTAATGACACACATTTCTCAACCACTTTCTCTCCCAGTAAGTTTCCTGCTATTTATAGACATATAAATGCTAGGTCATGTTTGTCAGCTATATTCTTTGATGCTGACTATGACGTCATAACAAACTTAGGTAGATTTGATTTTACATCAAAGAGAATGCCAGATTTTGATCATATTCTAATCTCAACAAACATACATGTGCTGATCATGGCAGAACAATCAGCCCACATGAAGTGTATCGGTAAAGATGACACACTGATTACAATGGCTCCATTAAGCATTGTGGATTTGCCTTGTCAGTGTCAACTAGTTACCAACTTTGTCTTGAACGAAAATATGTTCATGTGTGAGATTGATTCAAATTATACCATAAATACTGGCATTAGCATTCCCATGTTTCTATCCATTAAGGTTGATTTCGACAAATATGGAGGGAGATACCTGTTTGACTTGAAAATCCCTGAATTGAAGGAATTTCATGTTAATTTTTAGATATGTGGAAGATTTGAATACACAAGAGAGTTATGTTATAGATATTGTGAAAACTGAACAGCTCATTATTAAGGATACAGCTTACAGCAAGCCTTCCATTGGATGGAATGCTAATATAGTTAAATTTTATGGTCCAAGTATTAGTTGTTTTGCTTTTACTACTATATCTTTATGCATTTCATTCTATCTGCTTTACAGGCTCCATGGCTTGTTTACCTTGCTATTGAGGTTCAGATCTGCACTAGGTGAACATCTCACCTTGTCAAAGTGGGAGTCATCTGACTTCTTGGACAACTTCGAAGCCACCCTCGATAACCTCACTAACCTAGCCGACTCTGACTCTGGTATGATGAATTCAACCTTGGATTCTGAGGACCATTCTTTTAAGTGCGACATGGAAATCAGCTTCTATGTCTTGCTTGAGACAGTGACCTTGATCATCCTGGCATAGGTCATCAAGTGCATTTACAGTGTGCGGACTACCAGTTATCATATCATGGGACCTGCCGGCACTAAGGTCTTCCTTAAGATCAAGTTTCAGGACGCGGTTTTCGCATTTGAGATCTGTCCCATCTTACACCCCATTTCCTCCTTCACTATGCCACTAACGCCCATAATCCATGGTATCTGCCCCCCATACTTCACTTGTTATCGTGTTGAAGTCAGGTGGGAGAATTTCGGCATGTTTGAGTACATCACTGATGGCCGCCTCATGAAGATCGCTTTTCCTAAGTCACTTAAGGTGCCACGGTAATGTGCAGCGGAGATTAGGCAGGCGATCAACACAGGTGCATACACTGCAGCACTCATAATGGCAGACGCACATGGCAACACCATGTCACTCCTTAGTGATGCCCTGATGCTGCGAAATTGTAGAGACGTGTGATGTGTGGTTCATGTTTTATTGTTATTTGCCTTCACTATCAATGCCTTCATGCATTATAATGACCAATGGTTATGATGCATCAAAGCATCATGCATCAGCAAAATAAACAGACAACACACCCTTCAGGGACAGCGCAGCTGCATTTCTGATACACTATAAAAAAATGTCTTTGAAATAATGGCACAATCCTCATCCCAAAGTTGCCAGAGATATGTCATTATTTTCACAGGAGGCTATTGCGAAAAGAATCGGAAATGGATTCTAACTGTCGTAACTCAGCTATTCCCAAATGGGAACTGACTACCCTTAGGTGATGACTTCTCCCCTGTTTTACAGCAAGGTAATAGGTTATAGAATTGATTCTTAAGTTTCAATGAATTGGGGAATGCTTCCCAGTATTATTCACACAAAGAGGATTGATTCTGAGTGTATGGTGAGAAGTTGGTTCTAAGCAGCAGTCCAGCCAGGAACTGGAATGACCTCCTACAGAATTGAATTCCTGTCCTTTCGCAACACCCTCCATAGCTTCCTCGTACCACCGCACTGCCAACAAGGCCCTCTTGTATGAACTACACTTGTTCAATGCTATACAAATATGGTGGTTCACTGTTCAGATGATGAGGATCCTTGGTAGATTCAACGGTTACTTTCTACAGTGTAGCACTATAATCCTCCTACTAAAAAGAAATAACAATACAAAAAATCAACGATAACAAAAACACAGACTCAGACGCCGAAAGGCCTGGAATTCAAGGCCCCTAGGTCGTGATAGTATAGGGCATTATAGAGAGGCAAGTATGTAGCCTTGACTATA
The DNA here is from genome assembly GCA_949317995.1 of Acholoe squamosa. Classification (NCBI taxonomy): domain Eukaryota; kingdom Metazoa; phylum Annelida; class Polychaeta; order Phyllodocida; family Polynoidae; genus Acholoe; species Acholoe squamosa. The sequence continues at coordinate 72,647,868 of OX439042.1, forward strand.
AATCATAGAAGGGGGGTTGGGGATGGTGCCAAACCACTTATCTTCAGGAAAAGGTGATTACAAAAATCCATATCATTAAATATCTTTGAATAAAATCAAGTGTCTGGCCCCTTTTATTATTCTCATAGGGGAACGATAGCACAAAGCGATTACATTTGCATCACATTTGCTTTGAAATGTAAGGCCTAATGTTGAGTTACAAATCTTTTTATATGTGAGAAATAACGATTATTACAGCTATAGGAAAGTGAGATGGGCAATTTATACATTAAAACATCACCAGTGATTACCACTATCTATGATATACATGCAAGCACTGTCTGTTGGCTGGAAGGGTAAGGGGAAAGTCCAAGTTTCGATAGTGGAGCTCTTGGATATAATGTGTGATGTGCATGACATGATTAACCTTCAAGGGCAATATACAGGTTGTGCCTTGCGGCGACTTGTTGTCATGATGCAAGCTGAATGTATAAATACGTCATGATGCATCTCTACTGGGAATATTTATCAAGGCAGCAGTTAGGTCATTAGACTGGTCATAGGAAATCATTAACTACAATGCAATTCTCCAAACTATGACACCCAATTCCCCAACAAAGTTGTGCATACCCAAGTTCTACAAATTTGAAATTGTCAGACTGATTTTCAAGGTCATAAGACCATGCTACAACACACAATTTCCTTCCAGATTTTCTGGCTGAAATTACACTATTATAACATTTATGTTATTTACGACCTGTGTGAAGGGCACTCAAAGGGTTAGAGGCAGTAGGTTTAAGAGACATACCATTATATATACATGCACCATAGGCAGACAGAAGGTAGGGTGGGACAGCAGTAGACCACAGGGCTCAGACAAGATGGGGCAGACCCTCTGCCTCCTGGTACTTGTAGTACTACATGCACTACTTGTTGAAAACGTACAAGGACAAGGTAGGCACCTGATATCATTATCTAATACAATTCTTTCAGGGCAGTAGTATAAAGAAGTGTGCAGCAAAACATTGGTATTTTGATATCATCATCAAATATGTGTTCATGAACATGTATAAAGTGTTGGTTGCAGTGTCTATGGACGGGCAAATTGAATTTTTGATAATCCGACCAATTTTTTCCAAACGAGTCCCCCATTGGAGCCGATATTTGAACTGACTCTAACATGAGTCTTCCACTCCCAAATTTTCACTAATCGGATTACTTTTTGATACGGCAAAAGTATCCAGAAAATTGATTTGATTAGCAAAAATCTGTCCAACTGATGACAGAGAAACAAGCACTTAAACCAACAATTTAGGTTATTGCAAATGTCTGGAAAAATTAGTTGGATTAGCAAGAATTCGCCCGACTGACTGATTCCACAAGTGTACAGTTGGTCGGATTTTTTTGGCCAGTGAAAATTTTGTCCTCGACTATGGCTGATAAAAAATCGGGCCAAAAGTCATGCATGATTTTTGACAAAAAAGAAAAAAAAGTTAAATACATTAAGGGCCTGAAGAAATCAACTTTTATATTAGTAAATGTGACTGAAAGAGAGCAGGATGATGCCCTAATTTCAACCTTAACTGAAACTCCTTTATACTGTATATATGCTCTGTACGGTTCATTCTCAAAATGACCCTCCTTACTCTGTAAGACATGTCATGAATCATCTACACATTTTAATATCATGGCCACTGTGCCACTATAACAAAACCCAGCAGCAATCTAACACAATACAACAATGAGAAACTCATACACTGCAAAAATGGTGTTTAGATTTTAAACATGTTTAGGTCTAAACATGTTTAAAACCTAAACATATAGGTCAGTTAGGTGTCTCATTGACTACACATTTAGGAAATGAACACTTTCATTCTAACTACATAAACGTTTATGCTAAAGATGTTTAGATGTTTAGAGATGAAACAGTTGAATAATAGGTGTTTAGATTTAAACATCAATATGTTTAGTTACTTGGATGTTGAATCCACACCAGGTAGCAGCACTACCTTTGAATGGACTATCTGCACATAGTTATAATCAATTGTTGTGACAAATGTCCCCAAATCCCATGCTTATCATGGTCTCATTTCATAGAATGTCATGTGAATAGAAAGGGCAATAGAAAATTTACTAGATTCACCTTATGCCACCATCATTAGCATAAAATAATCAATAAGTTCCATGCCTGACACCTATTTGATGTTATTCTGGAATAGATAAGGCAATGTCCTTCCTGCCAAGCTGTTGTACTTTCTCAAGTCTCTCATTCTGATGCAGTGTGTAATACATGTACACATATATAGCTGTGGCTGACATCTTTGGAGACTTTGACAAGTAAATACCCGCTGATGCCCCCCCCCACCAGTAAATGAGAAAACAAACAAAATATATCTCTTTTTTAATGCATACATGTCTGCAAACCTTAACTCTCCATCAAATCATTTAAACATCTAAACACAAAAATTCATAAACACCTAAACACAAAAATTCATAGATATCTAAACACAAAGTTTTAACCTAAACACCTACATTTCTAAACACTTGAGCTAAGCACATTGTTTGGCTAAACATGTTTAGGAAATTAATGTGATTACAAAAACGTTGCAAGAATATGTTTAGAATTGTGTTTAGGATCTAAACACCATTTGTGCAGTGTAGAGGATGTATTATAACCACAGAAAAACATTTAAATAGTGAATAATTGGCCTAAAATCGATAGCAAAAGATTGAAAATGAGGGTGGGGCTGCTGAAAAGAGTGCTTTGCAGGAGCTGGGGAGTAGCAGAATGGCTGGGGGTGTCCTACAAATGCTTATTCTATCATATAAACCACAGATGTGCATGTATTTGGGAGTAGCAGAGATGCTGTGGTACCAGGAATCATTTCATCATGCATCTTACACTATTCATCACGCACCTTACATCAGGCATAACCAAGGCATGTAGAGACTCATTTCTTTTTTTCTAAATGGCACCTCATCAATACATATATGCCATATATAGGCTGTACATACACAAGTGCTGTTTAAGGGGGGTTGGGGTTGACTTGAAAAATGCTTAAGAATGTGTATTGCCCGCAAAGGGTGTGTGGTATGCAAATTTATTTTTTTACCAAAATATCCCCTATACAGACCCCCTTGATTGTGATAAATAGGAAGTCTGAGGATAATATATTTATAACTGATCTAATGCCATAAATGATTCATCATGTGCCTTACATCACTATTTTCAAGTTCGGAGAACGGCTAGAGTAAAAAATTCGAGACATATCACCTCCAAAATGTGGAAATGTTTGATAGGACCCCCCATAAGGAATAAATGAAATTATGGTAGTCTCTTACTGCTTGGCTTGATGGTATAGGGGGTGGAATGAGGTGGAAATTGAAAAAAAGCTATTTTGGGCCATTTTTCAACTTTGGGCCATCATATCTCAAAACAATTGTGGTCCGACATATGCAAATTTGCCCTTTTCTTGATCCCTAGGATGTTTACTTTCAAATAACATCAGAAATAGAAGGAATGGTTAAATAGTTTTTATTCTGCAACCCCCCAATCCCAAAAAACAGAAGGTGGGAGCTTTGGCAGGAATCGCCCATATATGCTTAAACTATGGTATCTGTCGTGACAAGAAATGTACCACTAAAGTATCCACCAGCAATATATATTTTTTGGGAACTAGCACTGTTGATAATAGTGAAGATCCTTGCTGGCAAGAAAAAAAGAGATTTGGAGTCCATATCCCTCGCACAAATATTTTGCATAATTCATTTTTCAAAAAAGTGTGCTGGGGAACTCAAAATTTAGCATGATTTCGACATAAATCAAGCCAGATTATGGGAACAACCATATGAAATGTGGCAAAACTATAAATGTACAGGTAGCTCTTGAGGAGACGAATACATTGGTACTAACATGAAGTATGAGATATTTGCGACGATTCTACCATTTAGGGAAATCAAAAACATGCCTGGTTGCAATTTCAGTAAACTGACCCATCAGACCTGGAAATATCTGGCAAGCTAGATATTTCCAGTAGGGACCCTGAATTGTGTCCCATGGTTTCTGAATAAAGCAGGTATTCCATGCACTGCAGTCAATCGAACGGATTTTCAGAAATCCTTCCATCTTTTTCTTCTATACTTTTGCAAAATTAGGAATAAGCGGATTAATTGCAAAAAATTACCAATGGCAGTGAAATAGCCACTATAGGACCAGCCCAATAAATGGCTCTAGAGGACCTGATTATGTATGATTTTATCTTCCAACCTGTCTCTTAAACCTTCATATCCAAAAATAATTTCCACAATTCTTTTATTGTACAATGTGGCACGCAAAACGACTCATTTTTAAGATTATTTATTTTGGTACACTTGTACATTTATCTTTCCCTCGATGGGGTGTGAGGTATATGAGAAACTGGGTATTTCCCATGGTAGACCTAGCAGCAACATTGACATGATCCAGGAAGAGTTCTTTTCAGCTTCTTTTATCCTTGTTTTTTTTATATATAAAGGGCACATAGCTATTTAACTCCACCCACACAACTCAGGTGGTTTATAGCACGACCTGTTAAAGGCAAAACTACTCCATTAGTATCATTGGCATTTCAGAAATAGTTAACCATTTTAAGGAAAATTGACTTAAACTACAGAGTGCAGAGACCGGTGCCTGATGATCCCAAAAAGGATGCAAATGTGTTGAGAGTAGAAATACTTGAAGTTGGAATGCACATAAAACCAGACATGGTCAAATCAGTTTTCATGTTGGTGTTTATTTACCAGTTGATCTGCAGGACCAAATGGCCTGTGGGGAGAAGAATTTCCGTATAGACTGGGATGGGATTGTAATTTCTGACTAAACCTAGACCCTACAGGCTGATTCGTTGAGCCAAGAAGTGCCATTACCAAGGTGACGCTCTGACATCCGCACTCAGGGTGCCGGGAACAGAGTGGCCATCTGTGATACTTGCTCCCTTCTTTGTTGCATTATAGTAAAATTACACTGGCTTCCTGTGCACGATTGAATCACATATTACAGCCTTTGTGCAGCTCTGAAATCTTGAAATCCTTTACACATGTGAATCATTAGTCCAATTCCATTCTACTCTGTTAGTGAGAAGTATGCTCTATGTTTTAAGAACTCTGACTTTGAAAGATGCACCCGGGAGATGCCTATTATTAAAAAATCATCATCACGAGCATATGAAGCCTATTTGCATAATTCTGTTGCCTATTTCCAGGGCAAATTCTGATCTGTTTCATACAAAAACCTGGTCCATTTTTCACACAAAAACCGTGTCAGTTTTTACAAAAAGAAAAAAACTGCCAGTTTTCATGTCTAGACACTGCTATACTCCCGGCCAATCCGTGGCAGGTAACTCCTAAAGAGAGAGAGTTTAACTTTTTAACAATTGTTTCTATTGCAGCTGCTTTTTGCCCAAGTTTACCAGCAATTGCCAATGGGAGGTAAGCCAACACTTGGTATCATGGGGGCTATCCGCAAATGATGTCTTGCTGGAGGGGCCGGAGGGTCAGACCTATTTTCATGATAGTATATTTTGAAGGGTTTTAGGTCAAATAAAAAGATTCTGGCATGGTTATTGAAATATGAGCCCCTATATAGGAGAGCTTAGGGTCAATTTGAAGCATCTGATGATGTCACGATTGACAAAATGCATCACCTGCAGCATTGGTTATATATGGAATGTACTGCAAAATGTGTTGTATTTAAAATAGTGAGCGGCACATGGTTATGACACTGCAGAGACACCTTTTGCTGTTATTTATTCATATTTTTTAGGGTTATAATAAATGATGTGAGAGAAAAAGCTACAAACAGCATCTAGTGGCAGTTTTACAGTGCTGTGCAAGCACAACCAGGATGCATTTTGTCAATCGTGACGTCATCAGATACATCAGATAATCCTGCAGCTCTAATCTATAGCAACACATATTTCAATAATCATGCCAGAATCTCTTTATTGGACCTAAAGCCCATCAAAATATGCTATCATGAAAATAGAGTGTTTTTTTCTCTTTAATCACTTAGTGACACTTAGTACAATTCCTATAATATATTATTTTGCCTCACCCTAAAATCCATCACCTAAGCCTATTGTTAAAAAATCATCATATATTATATGAGAGTGTCTACCAGGGTGGTTGACACATGTGATATGTCTCAGGTTAAAACCAATTGGGAGGAAGATATTGCTGCAAATACCTCACTCAGCCTTCGGGCTCATGAGTTGTTCACAGCAATACCCCTCTTGGATAAGATTATCCATACATTGATAGCTTAATAACTTTGCATTTAAATTTTATTTAGCTATAAAGCACCCTGTAGTGAGTAATAAATGACTCACATAATTGTTCTAATCTGTTTGTTTCAGACCAAACACAACTGACGCACAAGTTGGCACAGTAGTGGGTTACATTTGTAACACAGGATATACCATTTCATCACCATCTGCAGTATTTACATGTTATAATGACAGAGGAAGGGCAGACTGGGTGTATGGATCTATACCTCGGTGTATATGTAAGTGTTCCCAGATTTGTTCATGCTGGATTAGCTTACGATCTCTTTTTTTTGTAAATATTGTAGCAAATCCAACTTTGCCACCCCCTCAAATCATCACCTAAGCCTATTGTTAAAAAACCATCATCATGATCATGTGAACCCTATCTGCATAATTCTGTTGCCTATTTCCAGGTTAAATTCTGATATGTTTCATATGAAAACCTGGTCTGTTTTTCATGCAAAAACAACATCGGTTTTCACCAAAAAAAACACAGCCAGTTTTCAGGTATAGACAGGGCTACACTCCCCAACTCGAAAAAAAAGAGTGTTTAACTTTTTTAACAATTATTGTTTCCTATTGCAGCTACTTCTTGCCCACGTTTACCAACAATTGCCAATGGGAGGTAAGCCAACACTTTGTATCATGGGGGCCATTCAGAAATTATGTCATGCTAGAGGGGGGAGGGGGGCTCAGTCCGGCATGATGGAGTTAATCCCCATACCTTCAACCTTGCAAAATTGGCAAAAATCCATGACGAGGGGGGAGGGTATGATCACACATTTTGACATTTAATCTAACACTTAGTGACAATGCCTATATATGACAGTGTCTACCAGGGTGTTTGACACATGCCATATGTCTCAGGTTAAAACCAACGGGGGAGAAAGATATTGCTGCAAATACCTCACTCGCCCTTCAGGCTCGTGCGTTATTCACAGCAATAGCCCTCTTGGGTAAAATTATCCATATACATGGATAGTCTAGGGAATAGTATTTACTATGTATCGAGGTCCGTATGTATTTGAGACTATATTACTATGTACCGTATCATAACAGGATAGGTGCTCTTCGGGAGCGACTCCTGTGTCTCTCGTTAGAGGACACCACAGGTGGCCTCTAGTGGTGTGACATAGGAGGAAGACCAGAAGGTGCTCAGAGCAGAACCAATCAAACATAACGAGAGGTATATATTCTGCCATCCTCTTACTATCGGGGGATTAGTAGTCCTACTGAGCTATAGACTGAACTTGTCTCGAAAGGGGCTATCTAAATGAGAGCATTACCACCTTACATGGTATTGGCATATGAAAGGTTGAAATGTCTCTGCAAGTCTTCTTGTAAAAGTACCATAATGAAGTGATTCTGAAACCTACTTGAACCGACTAGTTATTGCTTCGATAATATAGTTATGTCGATATCAGATAGATCTCGAAATGGCAATACCTACAATAGCTTATTACCTTTGCATTTAAATCTTATTTAGCTATAAAGCACCCTGTGATCAAAGACTCAAGTAATTGTTCTAACCTGTTTGCTGTAGACCCAACACAACTGAGACACAGGTCGGCACAGTAGTGGGTTACACTTGCAACACAGGATATACAATTTCATCACCCTCTGCAGTATTTACTTGTATTAACCACAGAGGAACAGTAGACTGGGTGATTGGATCTACACCTAGGTGTATACGTAAGTGTTCCCAGATTTGTTCAAAAGTTTAATACAGGTCTGCATGCATTCATGCTGGATTAGCTCACAACCTCTTTTTTTGTAAATATTGTACACTGAAAACCTAAAAGATCCAAAACTCATCAATACTAACGATTTTAGGTCCTCAGGTTGACGATACCTAAATTTACAGCTTTAGGTCGTCAAGGGGTCATCTTAGGTGACGACTTTGGGTCATCACTGACAACCTATAGTCGTCACTTTTGGTGCCTTTTACAGCCATATCGTCCTGTGCAGAAATTATATACATTATAGTACTGTTCTTAAAATTAACAAATGATATTGACTTTTCCTTTTTTGTAATGGATATCTTATTCCCTCACCCAAAATTTCTTCTTCTAAACCCACTATCATGGGTTCAATTGAACATAATGTAGTGCAGTGTGAGAACACCCATCTACTATGTCTTAGACTCTCAATAGATATGGAACAAGTAATCAATGAATAATTCATGACGCATTTGTGTTAGCAAAGGATAATTACACAAGGGTGCAGCCCGAGTGTAATTATCCTTTGCTAACACACACAAGTCATGAATTATCCATTGACTACTTATTTTATTACACGATACCAATAGATAATCAATAGAATATCAATAAATTCAAGTTTAAAACAAAAATTGTTCCCCCTCCCTGGGACTCGAAGCCTGCCATAGTGTGTGTACACGATCAGTACACACACCTCAGCACCCGGCTTGGCTTGGTTTGGACAAGAAAAAGAATATACGCCCGGACCGCCTACCTGAGCGCAATGCGCTAACCCCTATACCACCGGGCGACACACCTCCCGGCCCGGCTTGGCTTGGGTTGGTTTGAACGGGTCTCGCGGTTATGGTAGCGGACAGCCCGCAGTCGTCTCCTCCCCGGGCTTTGTATCATATCAAGACCTGGTTCTAGCCAACCACTTCTGGTTAGTTCCTGTGGCGCAATGCATAGGGAGTCGGATTTGGGATCTGAGACTGCAGGTTCGACCCCTACCCTGGCAATGAAAATTGTGTGGGTTTTAGAATGTAATGTATGACATGTTATGAGGCATGTAAGGGGGCATGTTATCCATGTAAGGAGGCATGTTATCCATGTAAGGATGCATGTTATCCATGAATAACCGCACACCTTACAAAAGCAATATTGACAGGTATGTGCATGGGAATATCCAGGAAAAGCACCCATAATCACAGAAATCGTGTAATAAGGACTTGTAACCCAGTCCTATCCATAAGAGAGGTGTCATTAGCAGAACGATGTATTTCCCTTTCTACATTTCCATTTAACCATTTCCATCTTTTTACAGGTATATCTTTATAAAATTAAGTTATACTTTCCCTTTCATAGTAACAATAGAATTAGAACAATATATATTTATGAGACTATATACAACCCACTATCCAAACTAGTAGGAAAGGCCAGGGTCCTCAGTATGATGACTTAGGGTAGTCTTGAAGGCCTGACGACCCTCTGACAACCCTAAACTCGTCATATATGACGACTTTCCAGTACCGGTGGGTTTTCAGTGTAGCAAATGCATTATCAAATGTCAAGTGCTTTGAACAATTCACATGCATCATTTAAACAACTACAGAAACACAGATATAATGTAGTGTCCCGTTTAAGCAATGGGTCTCAAATGAGCGACAGTCTCGAACAGGTGCTGGGGGTGCAGGGGTATTGAAATCAATCTTACGCACTGAAAACAGTATTCAAATTAAAGCACCAAAAGGGCCAGGTATTGAATTTAATGAGCACCCGGGTGCTTAGACAGGCCGTTACGGTACCTTGTACCATAGTACCATAAATCCCCGGTCATAAGCCGGATTTTTTTTTCTATTTTGGGCCCAAATCGGCTTCTAAATTTTCCCCAAAGTCCCCCCCCCCCCCCGGCTAATGACCGTTTTTTTTTTTACTATAGAATAAAGAGAAAATGGTAAAAATTTGACCCAAAAACCGGCTTTTATTTTTTTCCTGAACTCACCCCCCGGCTTATGACCGGGGCCGGCTTGTGACCGGGGATTTATGGTACCTCATCGCATTAAATGCACCTAGCATTGAATGAAATGCCATGCAGTACTTTATATACATCTCGGACAAATAATACTTCCTTTACTCAAAGTCTGAGAAAGTCTTTAAACAGGATCTCTTTTAGTATTCATTTATCCAAAATATGTTCTTGAAACAACTGTTTCCTATTGCAGCTGACTCCTGCACCAGTGTTCCAACTATTGCCAACGGAAGGTAAGTCATTATTTTGAGTCATGCCAAGGATCACATTACATTACATAGTCCAGAGAAACTCGGACTTAAGGTATGGCCTTCAGTCCAAGTTAGCTCTATAGAAATCTCGTTGGCACACTAAAATGGCAGTGTAAATTGCCAAAATATTATTCTTTTTTTGTCCAGCTCCACACAAAAGTAAGAATAGTTTGTTGTAACAGGCAGGAGATCATTGCCTATATTGAACCTTGTTAATTCTATTGTATCCTATTCTATTCTTTTTGCTGCAGACCCAACACAACTGACACACGGATTGGCACAGTAGTGCATTACATTTGCGACACAGGGTTTACCCTATCAAATCCGTCTGCACTGATTGGTTGCGGGTACTCAGGGGGGAGATCGTGGGTAGGAAACATGCCTACATGCATTCGTGGTAAGTTCTTTGAATCCAACTTTTACAAAATGTTTAGCAACTGAAACACACCTAGAAGGCATTTCTCCAGATGGTATGACTGAACATAGCAATTGTTATTTGAAACATAGGGTTTTCTAGGGTAGTTGTACCAGTGTTAACATTAGTTACCACCAGATGCAGGGCTATAATGGCATTAGAGTGACAGATCCCACTACGATTTGAAGGGGTCTAGTCGTACCATCTGTTATATTGATGCTTTCCAATGAACTACGGCATAGGTCTAAGTTGGATTATCGTTTTATGTCAAGGTGAATATCGTAGTTCCATAGAGAAAGCACTGAACCCCCGTATTGCACCCCTGCGTTAAATAACCCACTGGAAATCCGCACTATGACGTCATAGGTCCACCGCCCATGCGCAGCATTTTTGAAACGTAAACATTCAAAATGGCGGGGGTCAGGATTTCGCGATGACGATGGGTAAATAAGAGTTAAGTAAGAGGTCTGGTCACCCTCGTGAAGAAACGGTCAGCTCAAACTAATCATCGTTCACCTTTACCATTATATTTTGTTATGTTTATAGCACTTGAATTACATTAAAATATGCTGGTTGCTAGGATTATCTCCAAGCTGCACAAGCTTTTTATCTCTTGATAAAATTCTTAAGAATTGCCTTCCAGTATCACTAAGAGCACATTGATGAAATTAAGAAAGTAATCTGCTATGGTTCTTGGATCTACAAAATGGCTATGCAAGTTATGCTTTCTCTTTTAGCTGCTTCCTGCCCTACAGTTCCAACCATTGCCAATGGGAGGTATGTCAGCATTGTCTATCCCTCAAAGCATCATAGCACAATACAGGAATGGGTTGTGTGGAAGGAATCCATATGCAGTATAAATCTGAGAATGTTACATTTTGGATTTTGCTATAGTATGTACCACAATAGGCAGATTCATATGCTATACCATTGTACCTTGAATATCATGTATATGATTCAAATATTGCTTTTTGCATTATTATGGTATGTCTGTATCAAACTTCTCAGTAATTGTTGAGTTAAAGAGCACCTTGCCATTGTCATAACTATATACCATATTATATTCCATTCTAAATGCTGCAGTCCCAACACAACTGATACACAAGTTGGCACAGTAGTAGGTTACACTTGCAATACAGGGTTTACCCTATCATCAACCTCCGCTGTAACTAACTGCTATGGGTACTCAGGCAGGGGATACTGGGTGGGAAATCCACCTACATGTACCCGCAGTAAGTTTACCCATGTTTCTTTTATACTGAAACACAAATCTGCATCTATAAATGCTAGATATTCTGTCAACCTCTTTTCATTCAAGGATAAATACAATGCAATTAAAGCTGAAGAGTTACAGTTTTAAACAAGAAAACCTGCTAATTCTTAGTCTGTTTTGTCTCTAAACACTATCTTGTTTGTAATTGTCTATAGATCTAAAAGGTATTCTTGAAACAACTGTTTCCCATTGTAGCTGCCTCCTGCACCAGTGTTCAAACAATTACCAATTGCCCGGGCAATTGTTGACATGCCTGGACACAACTAAAGAGGTCATTCTGACAAATTATTTTTGGGGAAGAGGGAGTATTTGTAGTGAATCAGCAATGTTATCACGACAACAAAGCACTTGAACAAAGTAACCTTCCGTAGTTCTTAGATCTGCATAAAAATTATGTTACCTATTTTTAGCTGCATCCTGCCCAACAATTCCAACTATTGCCAATGGGAGGTAAGCCAACATCTTTTTATCCCTTTAAGGGCGGTTAATGCTTTAATGTATCATGTCAACCCTACAGTGTTGATGCAGTCCCGGAGGTTTGGCATGATGCTCCCATGAAGAGCTGGTGAGCAGACCTGCCAGCACTACATTGGTAGGTAGGCTAACGGGTATTGAAATATGCTCCCCACTTTGCCGTGCTCAGAATGAGTGATCAAGAGGATTATGGAACTACAATTCACAATGTTTCTATCTTATTTGGTTGTTTTTATATGACATTTCAAAAAATATATCTTGGCTATTTCAATTTGGCATGTCTTCCATAGAGGCATTATACCTGACTTGCTGACCATAGCCAAATGGTTGCTGAGAGGTGCTGCTACCTGGTGCCCTATGATGTAACTATTGGACAGGTCACTAGGCCAGGCCATCAAGCCCCTGTAAATAATCATGGGCAGACATAGATAGAACTAAACGACCGTGGTGTACGGGGTGGTCGATCCACCACGAGGGAGTTGTCTCCCCCGAGGGCATTTGCACCTGTACTACAAAATAATAATAATGTCAACAATTGCCCGGGCAATTGTTGACATGATGTTTCCCCTTGTAGCTCTGTACCTATACATGGCACAACCATGAAACTAGGGGTGTACATAGGGGGTATGTGGGTGCACAAAATGGACATACAGTAGATAGTTAGATAACAGAATTGTACCTGTGCTGCAACCAGGTACGTCAACTGAGCAATTGTTGACACAGTACCAAATTGCATTAGTATCCATGACAACAGTTTACGTATTTAAGTAAACTTACCTGTGCAATAGTCACCACCCACACCCATAGTATACCCATAAAAAGAGAAATCACACTACTCCTAAATTTCTCGGAGACCACCCTGACCCTCAAATGCATCAAATCATTGAATTCTTGAAACCAGGTCTAATGGATTGTAGGGGACCACAGAAATCCCCGATCCTATTACATTGACCCTCAGGGGCCCATCACCTGGTAATCACTTCTCCCCTAGTATGTATCATACCGATCCAGGTGTAGTTGGAAGGTGGAAATATCAGGCACAGTATCATGGTGTAATGGATAGCATGGTGGATTGTCAAGCCATAGATCCGGGTTCGAGTCCCTGTGATCCTAGATATTTTAACTGTCTCTACAGCTTCAAACCAGCATATGCCATTCTTAAACATTTTTGATATTGCTTCATTTATCTTAAGTTCCTCAGTAATGCCAAAGCTATAGAGCACCCTGTAATGGGCATGGGATTTATTAATTGCACCATATTATATTCTATACTGTTTGCTGCAGACCAGACACAACTGACACACAGAATTTATTCTCCCATTTTTTAACTTTAGCCTAGCTCCTTCAAAATCCTTCATACAATGACTATATTAACTGTCCATTGTTTCTAGTAGAACTACTATGCAGAATAATTACAATTAGCCTGATATATAATACTTGTACTGCATAGTCAGTACGTGCGTAGAGGCCATATCGCATGTATCATCAGTAATATTCCCTATTCATTAACCTCTCAAAGAATGGCCACAGCTCATCTATACATCATCATATTCCATTGGCATCACATAAACAATGATAAAAGAGTTTGTACTGCATATCTAAAGTCATTTAAACATGCATAAGACCCATCTTTGGTGTCTAATATCACTTTGAAAATTAAAAATCACAACCTTTTGTACATTTGTCACCACTCGCACATCCCATATGGTGCTGAAATATATCTTTCCATACACCAAATAGTCTTTTCTCATAAGCCAAACATGTCTAACATGTTTAATAATTGTACTGTGTTATAGTCCATTCTTTTTGCTGCAGACCGAACACAACTGACACACAGGTTGGCACAGTAGTGAGGTACATTTGTAACACAGGGTTCACCATATCATCACGATCAGCATCAATTATCTGCTATATGTACTCGGGCAGGGCTTTCTGGTATACCACAACAACAACACCTACATGTATCCGTTGTAAGTTTACTCATATTCATTTCATAAGATTATACAAATATGAATGTTTAAATGCCAGATGCCAGAATAGTTATTGCAATTGATTGAAACCATTATTCCATTTCACCCGAGAAATGACAAAAGGGAGCCCAGAAAAAAAAGGTGAAATTATATAAGTATGAAGAAAGGGAGGGTACAATGGCCAATGGTGAATTAAATATTTATGTCTCTATCAGAGCAAAAACTAACACCCTGAATTGAAAGAAATGCTATCAATTACTTTTTACACGGGAAGTGATATTGGCACGGGATGCCCGTGAGAATAACCCTCTTATTCGCACAGGATTTTCTAGGACACGGGACTTGGAAAAACTTGGAAACAGGACATATTAGTATATCTTGGAAACGGGACTGGAGGAGAATGAACAAATGCAGGGATGAAAGTCTTCAGGGAATTCCCGGATTTCAGCGATTTTGAAGTTCCAGGGCCCTATACATTCATATAGAAACCCTGGTTTTTGGGGCGAATATTGGACCATTTCAGGGATTTTCGTGCTCTGTGACTTTCATCCCTGCAAATGTCCCGTTTCCAAATTATAATCAAAATCTAATAGCTGTGTCAGTGTCTGTAATTTCCTGTATGTCCCGTGTCCTAAAACATTGTTCTAGTCATGTCCCGTATCTCTAATTGCCTGGTGTCCTGTTTCCCAAATTTCCTCATATAGTCCTGTTTCTGAGAAGTCCTGTGTACTAAATAATATCGTGCAAATAAGAATCTTATTCGCAGGGGATCCTCATGAGAGTATCACCGGCCTTTTTACATCTAATGACAGGTCAGGACATAACTCAAGAACCCGCAAATACAATTTATATGTTTTTATTACAAAGATTCACAATTGGTATTCTCATAATGTTCAATGTGTCTTGCTTGGCTAAAGAGATATTAAATACATCCGAGTCAAGAGGTTTCATACCATACTTACAATGTATATAGTAAATTTCCAAGTGCTTTGTGATAATCTCCCTCGTGCATTTTAAAGCTGAATCCAACATTTGTGATCTTGATTCTCAGAAATTGACTGAAAGTACCTAAAATGAGGTTTGATGATGAGAATACTTAAAAAATGTACAAAAGTAATATTAAAATTATTGGGTCTTTTTATAAATACAACATGCTAATCAAAGTCAGTACCTCAATCTAAATATCCTGATATCTTCTTATCTCTCAACCTGACAACTACTGCCTGTGCATGGTTCTGCCTATCCCACATACTGCCTATCCCTTAGTCTACCTATCACTCATAAAACCTCTCTCTTGAAATCTAGAGTTTAATCAGGTTTTCCCTCAAAAGGGTTAAAGGATCAAAGTTTACCTCTTACCTTTGTACCTAACTTTCTCTGTACATTCCATTAGTCTACCTATCCTCAATCTGCCTATCTTTCATTTTACCTATCCCTCATGGTGACTATCCCCCAACTCTGCACATCCCTCATGTTTGACTTCTGTCATATTACCTAGCATTCATATTTCCTTTAAATAATGCTCACCTTACAAGGTACTCTCCGTGCCTATCTCTTAAACTGTTTAGTACACATGCTACCTATCCCCCTTGTTGCCCATCCTTTTGAATACAGGTCCTATCTCTCATGCTCACTTTATAGTTTTCCTGGCCATCATGACCAATCTTCATTATGATGACCAAATCTAAGTCAACCTATCCCCTAAGGTATCAATCCAAAAGTCTACCTCAACCATATATCCACCTATCATCCATACTACATATCCTTCCATTTACCTATCCTTCAGGTTGCCTATCCTTCATGGTATATATCCCACGTGGCAAAAAATATTTTTTCAATGTTTGGGTAAAATGTTTAAAAAACTTTTAAATGTTTGTGTTGTCAACGTTTCAACATTTTATGTTACTTATATTTTACATCAAAAAACACTTTTTAACCTGAAATAAAACAAAAGGTTTTTATAATATGTGAAAAATTGTTTTTTGAGTACATGTTTTGATGTTATTTCAACATTGAAAAAGCATTTGGCAAACTTAGGAACCAAATAAAATGTTATTTTAACGTTAAAACGCTTTTTAGCCAAGTGGGATCCCTTAGTCTACTTACCAAGTAGAGGTTTTTTGGAGTACATGTTTTATCTACATTTAAAACAAACTTAAGATGCTGAAATGAACATTTGTTTTACATAAAAAATTTCTTTGGCTAAGTGGGATAGATCCCACCCAGCAAATTCTCGTCATCTGTCGCCATGATTGGTCATCAATGGTGACTCCTTTTTGAGTGATAACTCATTCCGTCATCTTTTGCCACTGTGTGTTAGACTCACGTGGCATAGCAATTGCTATTCCTGGTGATCTTGTGCTATAACGACGTCGTGTTCCATCTAACGACATGTGTGAGCCACTTCACACAGGTTGACGAGGACTCACGACAATTTGCTGGGCATATGGCAAAAAAAAACATTTTTTTAATGTTTTCAAATTTTTGAAATAGGTTTGGGTAGAAAAATATGCAAAAACAAAAATGTTTATTTTCAAGTTGAAAATATGTACATTAAAAAAAACTTTTGAACATGATCAAATATCTTCTGATGTTTGTTTTTTCAACATCTGTTTAATGTTTGTAAATTTTTTTTTTAATGTTTGTTTTTGTTTTTCACCTAATATAAAACCTTTTGATATAACATTAAAAAGGTTTTTAATGAATGTTTTAAACAAACATTTGAACAATTGAGGAACCTAGAGAGAACTTTTTAACCTTAAAAAAAACAATTTTTTTTCCAAGTGGTATAGCATGAGTGATATGCAGTATAGGGGATAGGAAGAGAGAAATAGACATCAAGAGGGATGTGAAGCAAGTTGGATAGAAAGCTAGCATAATGATAAGCATGGTAAGGCATATACAGATAAGCATGGTAATTCAAGAGGCTGAGGGATATGTAAAGTAAGCATGAGTGATATGCAGGCTGGGGGATAGGCACCATGAGGGATAGGCAGGCTTTATGATAGGCATTATTAAGATAGACCTATAGACTTAAAATAGTAGACAAAATAAGGAATGCACTGTTAACCATTAGGGCTCAGATGAACAACATAGAAGTAGACATGAGGGCCTGAGGGATAGTCACCATGAGGGATAGGTAAACTGAATGATTGACAGATTGAGGAAAGGTAGACTAAGGGAAGTAGGCACAGAGATGATAAGTTAAGGTGTCGAGTCAGCTTTAGCCTTTATGCCTTTTGGTGATAGCCTTACTTAACTCAATGTGCTTTGAATTCAAGATAGGCAGAGTGATGCACAGGCACAGTCCTTGCCAGATTAAGAGATAGACAAACATTTGGATATGTAGATTGGGTATGAACTTTGGTTTATGTGTTGTATCTATAAAGAGTTCCAATATTTTTCAATATCATTTTTGTACATTTTCACCATCAAACCTCATTTTGGGGTAATTTTGATCAATTTCTGAGAATCAATACTATAAATTTTGTATTCAGCAGACTTTCTTGATATATTTGGTACCTTTTTACCATCTTGTATCAACCTGATAAAGGCGTACCACAGTTCCATAAACCACCTAATCCTCTATAGGACACAACACTGAACACACAAAGTAGCCTACTTTTAAGGGGGGGGGGGGTAGAGGGGGTGGCCTGTTACACTCTTCCCATAGACTATGCTCTTAGTAACACAACCTAGAGAACCTATACTATCCTTAATTCGGCTACTGGTCCTCTACTGACTGAGCTATATATATATGGCTCATTCAATGAAATACTGCACATGGGGAGCCTGGATCATGAATTGACAAACTCAGCATTTCTTAATAACATTACATTTTATTGATAGCCCCATATCTTATTAAAAAGGTTCATTCAAGGATCAAACTCCTAAGATGTCAGTTTTTATCTCAAATGCCGTAAAACCTTCTAAAAAAGGGGAATGTTACTGATCATAATCAATCAAACATGAATAACACCATTAATAAGACTCCTAGAAACACCAAATATTGTAGCCAGGCTGGTACAATAAATGACTTTGTATAACAAAAAGTTAAAGTCAGGCTGGAAAACTCTTGAAGTTACGCATTGGCAGAAAAATTGGAAACTCTGAAAATTTGGGAATTTATTCTCCCATTTTTTAACTTTAGCCTAGCTCATTCAAAATCCTTCATACAATGACTATATTAACTGTCCATTGTTTCTAGTAGAACTACTGTGCAGAATAATTACAATTAGCCTGATATATGATACTTGTACTGCATAGTCAGTATGTGCGTAGAGGCCATATCGCATGTATCATCAGTAACATTCCCTATTCATTAACCTCTCAAAGAATGGCCACAGCTCATCTATACATCATCATATTCCATTGGCATCACATAAACAATGATAAAAGAGTTTGTACTGCATATCTAAAGTCATTTAAACATGCATAAGACCCATCTTTGGAGTCTAATATTACTTTGAAAATTAAAAATCACAACCTTTTGTACATTTGTCACCACTCGCACATCCCATATGGTGCTAAAATATATCTTTCCATACACCAAATAGTCTTTTCTCATAAGCCAAACATGTCTACAATGGAATACAAAAGATAGAAACACCATACAAGATAATAGGTTGGCACTATAAAAGTAGAACTCTAATCATCTCAAAAATGCTTGTAGCCATCAGTAACGTTCCCTTTTCATATGTGGTGCTAAAATATATCTTAACATACACCAAGTACTCTTTTCAAATAAGCCAGACAGGTCTACAATTGAGAAGAAATGCTACAAACACTATACAAGGTGGTAGGTTGATACTATAAAAATATAACTTTGACCATCTAGTGATATCTGTAACCATCAGTAAGGTCCCTGGAACGTTACTGATCGTGGTGTGCATTGAAAATCACTTATATTTACCTGGCATGGGTAATTCCTGGAGTACATAAAAAAGAATTTTTATGGAAGACCCCACCAGGGTACCTCTTGATTACATATAATAAGAGGACTGGTGATATACCCAACCAGGTTAGATGGACTCTACCAGTAATGTTCCACTCTTGAAAATTCATAATTAAATGCATATATAAAAAAACAGATTATGCCCCAAGACTCACCCAAACCATATAGAAATCTTAGCTATGCCCCCCCACTAAGGAATGAAAATATTATTGGTGGTGTAGAAGTGGCATCCTGTACTCACTGATTTCCTGTATGCAGGATAATATGGGTCCATGGTTACCCTGTATTGATATACGTTAGGCTGTGGGCTTAATTGATGAAGTAATTATGGTTATATGAGGCCTTACATACAGGGAACGTTTTAAATGGGCGATTGATTGGTGATAATACTAGTTGGTATAAGGGATATGCTACTTAAGGTACTATTTATGACAAATTTAATGCATTTTTCCCATTGAAACTACATGCATTCGTGGTGAATTTTGTGAAATCAAAATATCTAAGTAAATCTGTCTTAACCCCAACTGAAACAACATTCCTGTCATATTCGGAAGCACAGGGTTCTGGATCTACAAAATGTTCATGAAAATTACATTTTATTCTCTAGCTGCATCCTGCCCTGCAGTCCAAACCATTGCCAATGGGAGGTAAGCCGAAATTTCAATTCCGGAAAGCGTCCCACCACAATCAGGTGATGTGCTATGTTGAGAAATTGTAGGCAGTTTAAATCTGAGAGCTATACCTTTTTAATTTTGCTGTGGTTTGTTGTTTTGTACCAGAAAAGAATGTGATCATGTTATATATGTACTTGAGGTACACCTTTCTTTTCCTTTTAGAGGGATCTACAATAAATGAAACGTATGAATGAATTATCCACATGAGTACCTTATAATTTGAATATGGCTCTTACTCATGTTTTGATATTGCTGCATTAATCTTCTCAGTAATTTCTGGGCTCTAGTGCACTTTGTTATGAGATTTGATAATTGTACTGTGTTATAGTCCATTCTTTTTGCTGCAGACCCAACACAACTGACACACAGGTTGGCACAGTAGTGAGCTACATTTGCAACACAGGGTTCACCATATCATCACCGTCAGCAGCAATTATCTGCTATATGTACTCGGGCAGGGCTTTCTGGTATCCGACAATAATACCCACATGTATCCAACGTAAGTTTACTCATATTCATTCCATAATTTCACACAAATTTGCATGTATTGATGTTAGATGTTCGCCAAAGCTCAATTTTTAGATATTGGCATAACCTAGAACTGGATTTTATTTTGTAAATGTATTCTCTAATGAACGATGTTCGAGAGGTAATCATAGTCCCTTGTTGCATTTAGCTTAGTGTGCCTTATCGTGTGGGATAATCACAATTGAAAAGGTGTGCGGGGCTTAGGCCCTGAGGAATGTAGGCCCCCTGATAATGGGCCCCCTGAGCTTCAGCCCTGTAGAATATAGGCCCCCTGATGATAGGCCCTGATGATCTTAGGCACCCCTGAAGATAGGCCATGCTTCAAACATCCATTCCCAATATCTGAGGTCATATTGACAACTAGAAAACAGGTCTTATCATTGGATGTTTGGGTAATGGATGTCAGAATATTTCAGATTCGTTTCTATAAATCTATCTCTATAGTGAATGGGCCCTGGAGACCATTTCCTCCCACACTACGCCTGTTCACCGTTATATTGTCAATTCGTAGTGGCTGTATTCAGTCATAGTACCCTAAGAAATGGCCTCCAGAGATATTTCTGTGCCAGTTTGGGGAAGTGAAGCAAACAATGTCCTTTCCATTGTATTGCTACATATCTGTAGAAACCAAATCACTTTACTAGGCATCTGGGCTGCCCAGCAGCCTTGCTTTAGGATCTTGCCTATAGTATGGTCCTTTAACAGCACTGTAAGAAATAACTGTTGAATCTACAAGAGGTCCTTGTAACAAGGAGGGTGTCAGGGGACTGAAATATCGTAAATATGATAGTGGGAGACGGTAGGGACGCATAGACTATGCCATAGTATTGGACAGATGTACCTGCCACTGTGTCAAAAAAAAATCTGCCCCCCCCCCTCAAACCCACCAACTTGATGAATTTATATAATTATAAAAAAAAATATATTTAATTGTAATAAAGTTTTAAATGGGCGATTGATTGGTGATAATACTAGTTGGTATAAGGGATATGCTACTTAAGGTACTATTTATGACAAATTTAATGCATTTTTCCCATTGAAACTACATGCATTCGCGGTGAATTTTGTGAAATCAAAATATCTAAGTAAATCTGTCTTAACCCCAACTGAAACAACATTCCTGTCATATTTGGAAGCACAGGGTTCTGGATCTACAAAATGTTCATGAAAATTACATTTTATTCTCTAGCTGCATCCTGCCCTGCAGTCCAAACTATTGCCAATGGGAGGTAAGCCGAAATTTCAATTCTGGAAAGCATCCCACCACAATCAGGTGATGTGCTATGTTGAGAAATTGTAGGCAGTTTAAATCTGAGAGCTATACCTTTTTAATTTTGCTGTGGTTTGTTGTTTTGTACCAGAAAAGAATGTGATCATGTTATATATATACTTGAGGTACACCTTTCTTTTCCTTTTAGAGGGATCTACAATAAATGAAACGTATGAATGAATTATCCACATGAGTACCTTATAATTTGAATATGGCTCTTACTCATGTTTTGATATTGCTGCATTAATCTTCTCAGTAATTTCTGGGCTCTAGTGCACTTTGTTATGAGATTTGATAATTGTACTGTGTTATAGTCCATTCTTTTTGCTGCAGACCCAACACAACTGACACACAGGTTGGCACAGTAGTGAGCTACATTTGCAACACAGGGTTCACCATATCATCACCGTCAGCAGCAATTATCTGCTATATGTACTCGGGCAGGGCTTTCTGGTATCCGACAATAACACCTACATGTATCCAACGTAAGTTTACTCATATTCATTCCATAATTTCACACAAATTTGCATGTATTGATGTTAGATGTTCGCCAAAGCTCAATTTTTAGATATTGGCATAACCTAGAACTGCATTTGATTTTGTAAATGTATTCCCTAATGAACGATGTTCGAGAGGTAATCATAGTCCCTTGTTGCATTTAGCTTAGTGTGCCTTATCGTGTAGGATAATCACGATGGAACAGGTGTGCAGGGCTTAGGCCCTGAGGAATGTAGGCCCCCTGATGATGGGCCCCCTGAGCTTCAGCCCTGTAGAATATAGGCCCCCTGATGATAGGCCCTGATGATCTTAGGCACCCCTGAAGATAGGCCATGCTTCAAACATCCATTCCCAATATCTGAGGTCATATTGACAACTAGAAAACAGGTCTTATCATTGGATGTTTGGGTAATGGATGTCAGAATATTTCAGATTCGTTTCTATAAATCTATCTCTATAGTGAATGGGCCCTGGAGACCATTTCCTCCCACACTACGCCTGTTCACCGTTATATTGTCAATTCGTAGTGGCTGTATTCAGTCATAGTACCCTAAGAAATGGCCTCCAGAGATATTTCTGTGCCAGTTTGGGGAAGTGAAGCAAACAATGTCCTTTCCATTGTATTGCTACATATCTGTAGAAACCAAATCACTTTACTAGGCATCTGGGCTGCCCAGCAGCCTTGCTTTAGGATCTTGCCTATAGTATGGTCCTTTAACAGCACTGTAAGAAATAACTGTTGAATCTACAAGAGGTCCTTGTAACAAGGAGGGTGTCAGGGGACTGAAATATCGTAAATATGATAGTGGGAGACGGTAGGGACGCATAGACTATGCCATAGTATTGGACAGATGTACCTGCCACTGTGTCAAAAAAAAATCTGCCCCCCCCCTCAAACCCACCAACTTGATGAATTTATATAATTATAAAAAAAAATATATTTAATTGTAATAAAGTTTTAAATGGGCGATTGATTGGTGATAATACTAGTTGGTATAAGGGATATGCTACTTAAGGTACTATTTATGACAAATTTAATGCATTTTTCCCATTGAAACTACATGCATTCGCGGTGAATTTTGTGAAATCAAAATATCTAAGTAAATCTGTCTTAACCCCAACTGAAACAACATTCCTGTCATATTTGGAAGCACAGGGTTCTGGATCTACAAAATGTTCATGAAAATTACATTTTATTCTCTAGCTGCATCCTGCCCTGCAGTCCAAACTATTGCCAATGGGAGGTAAGCCGAAATTTCAATTCTGGAAAGCATCCCACCACAATCAGGTGATGTGCTATGTTGAGAAATTGTAGGCAGTTTAAATCTGAGAGCTATACCTTTTTAATTTTGCTGTGGTTTGTTGTTTTGTACCAGAAAAGAATGTGATCATGTTATATATATACTTGAGGTACACCTTTCTTTTCCTTTTAGAGGGATCTACAATAAATGAAACGTATGAATGAATTATCCACATGAGTACCTTATAATTTGAATATGGCTCTTACTCATGTTTTGATATTGCTGCATTAATCTTCTCAGTAATTTCTGGGCTCTAGTGCACTTTGTTATGAGATTTGATAATTGTACTGTGTTATAGTCCATTCTTTTTGCTGCAGACCCAACACAACTGACACACAGGTTGGCACAGTAGTGAGCTACATTTGCAACACAGGGTTCACCATATCATCACCGTCAGCAGCAATTATCTGCTATATGTACTCGGGCAGGGCTTTCTGGTATCCGACAATAACACCTACATGTATCCAACGTAAGTTTACTCATATTCATTCCATAATTTCACACAAATTTGCATGTATTGATGTTAGATGTTCGCCAAAGCTCAATTTTTAGATATTGGCATAACCTAGAACTGCATTTGATTTTGTAAATGTATTCCCTAATGAACGATGTTCGAGAGGTAATCATAGTCCCTTGTTGCATTTAGCTTAGTGTGCCTTATCGTGTAGGATAATCACGATGGAACAGGTGTGCAGGGCTTAGGCCCTGAGGAATGTAGGCCCCCTGATGATGGGCCCCCTGAGCTTCAGCCCTGTAGAATATAGGCCCCCTGATGATAGGCCCTGATGATCTTAGGCACCCCTGAAGATAGGCCATGCTTCAAACATCCATTCCCAATATCTGAGGTCATATTGACAACTAGAAAACAGGTCTTATCATTGGATGTTTGGGTAATGGATGTCAGAATATTTCAGATTCGTTTCTATAAATCTATCTCTATAGTGAATGGGCCCTGGAGACCATTTCCTCCCACACTACGCCTGTTCACCTTTATATTGTCAATTCGTAGTAGCTGTATTCAGTCATAGTACCCTAAGAAATGGCCTCCAGAGATATTTCTGTGCCAGTTTGGGGAAGTGAAGCAAACAATGTCCTTTCCATTGTATTGCTACATATCTGTAGAAACCAAATCACTTTACTAGGCATCTGGGCTGCCCAGCAGCCTTGCTTTAGGATCTTGCCTATAGTATGGTCCTTTAACAGCACTGTAAGAAATAACTGTTGAATCTACAAGGGGTCCTTGTAACAAGGAGGGTGTCAGGGGACTGAAATATCGTAAATATGATAGTGGGAGACGGTAGGGACGCATAGACTATGCCATAGTATTGGACAGATGTACCTGCCCCTGTGTCAAAAAAAAATCTGCCCCCCCTCAAACCCACCAACTTGATGAATTTATATAATTATAAAAAAATATATTTAATTGTAATAAAGCGGGTGTGGCAAAATCGCTACATTGGTCATGGTACCGCAGCACCTGAACCAGCTGTAGGAATTGTCAAACACTGTCAAAAAGTGACGAAACAGCCAAATATATCCCATTTACAAATACTGTATGCATAAAATATGATCAAGGAGATCACAGAGACATAATTTGGAAATGTGTTCCATAATTCCTTATTTTATGGTACCATCGTTCCTAAAAAACCTGGTACCATCGTTCTTACCATCGTTCCTTGGTACCATTATTCATGTAATTTTGATGCAATGGTAATATCAGTATCCGTGAGCGATAATAGGGGCATTTGGCGACTTCATCAAGCGAAAACAGTCTAAAACTATATTAAAATTAAAAATTTCGCCACCAACATCAAATTTTGATGTCTCATGAAGGATAAAAGGTAAAACAGAGAGTAAAATTCTTCACATGTCTTACGTACAGATACTCCGTACACACTCTGAGGGAACCTCAGAGACCAAAGGTGTCTGTTGGTAGTCTATCTACTCTGCCAGATTGGTTGAGTGCCCAGTTCTCACAGAAGTACTTACTATCTGGTCAAATGCTTCCACAAACACTTCCCTCAATGCATATCCAAATGTTCTCAATGCACAAAGCACTTGAAATACACACAGCAATTTATAATCCAGGTCCTTTCTAAAACTGCTTTCCTCAGTAAACAGCATGGCCTTCCATGTTGGAGACTGCACTCTGAACATAAACATGCCTGATTTATTGGAAATATAAGCTGTACAGGAAGAGTACATGTTTGTGAATAGGAGGGACAATTTCCAGAAAGTGACATTGAGTACTTAGTTCAGAATAGCCATATGTTAGTGCCACTAAAGACTTGTATACATGTTGGATCCTGCCTGTAAGCAGGCAGGTATTTCGGCTTATACCACGATTTCTGGCTTACACAGTGCTTTTTGGGGTCTATTCCCATCCACATATCTGTCGATATTGCACACCCTGTAGGCTTTACCATCGATTTTGGAAGGTGTGCTGTTATCCATGTAAGGCGTGCTGTTATCCATGTAAGGCGTACTGTTATCCAGGATAACTGCACGCCTCTCATGTCCTTCCATGTCATATGTTACATGTTATAACCCACGAAATTTTCCAGGCCAGGGTAGGGATCGAACCTGCAGTCTCACATCCCAAATCCAACTCCTTGTGCACTGGGCCACAAGGACTGACAAGAAATGCTCGGTTCAACGGAGTCTGGATATGATACAAAGCCGTGTGCGCTGTTGCTGTCCGCTGCCGGGCAACGAGGTGTATTATACACAAACATAACAGCGAGACGCGTCTTTTTTCGCCGTGTGCGCTGTCGGGCGCAGAAGGAGGAGACGCGGTGGCCTAGCGGTTAGCGCCTTGCGCCCAGCCGTGAGAGGTCCGCGGATCGCCATGAGAGGTCCGCGGATAATAACACTCGGCCTACGGCCTCGTGTCATTATCCGTCGATAATACCCACTCATCATGAGTTATCCATTGGTTACTTGTTCACTAACGTGCAGACTGACATGCTGGCTGCTACTTCTGTTGCTGCCACCTCTTGTAAGGAAATGGCATGACAATGATGGGTTTACTCTAAGTACACTACTCCCAGTATTAAATGCCAACCAATGAAAATTGTCCTTTATGTACTTAGAGTATACCTAGGGTTTAACTAAACTGGACACATAGGAACAAAGCAGACGACGCAGCAAGCAGTACGCCCTGTGTAGGGTGAGTGTGGCAGGATCGCCGTAAACACGGCGCCCATGCAGTAACGGTCACTTCAGTGTTTGCATCTCTTAAGCCTAATACAGACAAGTAAAGGATAATCCAAAGAACAGATGATTGTAGTCATGTTGGCCACCATTGTCTGTGTATGTCTGATATGTGTTTTATACCTGTCAGTATGAAGATAGTTCAATATAGATGAGGATGTCAGTTGACAGTTGGCTGCCCAAAATTTGATAATTAGCCGAATCAAAATTGATTTTACACATTAATGTGAGAGTCTCTTTTGAAATTATTTCTACATATCAATAGTGCAAGACATTATGCATTTAATTCACTAAGAGTGCTCAAAAGTGCTCCAGGTTTAATAGGAGAAATATAACTGGGAAAAGGGGGTGACCTCCATAGACTCAT
Source organism: Acholoe squamosa (assembly GCA_949317995.1). Lineage (NCBI taxonomy): Eukaryota > Metazoa > Annelida > Polychaeta > Phyllodocida > Polynoidae > Acholoe > Acholoe squamosa. The sequence goes on from OX439042.1 coordinate 72,675,063, forward strand.
CCTAAGACAACACTGGCCATCTCGACCTAGTGTATAATCTCCAGGTGGCAGTGTGGTGGTACAAGGAATCTCTGTGAAAATGATGTGAAAATAACTTAGGATCTCTGGCAACTTTGGGACGAGAGATCCTTCATTATTTTGGTATCCTTACTGGGTAATGTTTTCCCTTAAACTTACTTCTTATATTGCCACATCCTTTCACTATGAGTCCAGAATTCACAAAAGCAACAGCAACCAGGAAGGCATTTCTCAAAATGGTACGACTAGACCCCTTCCGAATTGTAGTGGGATTCCTCAGCCATTACAGCCCTGGAGGGTATCTCAAAAAGATTGGGAAACCAGTTCTCACCGTAACTATTTGATCCTGCATTTCTCACCCTAAGAACAGACTTCCATGCTTGACTTCTGCTACAAGTGAACTGCACGGAAATAGGTCGAGTTGCAAAATAAGAGATGGGACCCCTCCTATACCACTCCTATAACTGACTCCCTCTTTACAATACAAGAGGGAATCCCCTCCAGAAGGTCATTGAGTTCAATTTTGGAATTATCACCTCCGACAGGATCAATTCCAAATCTTTTTGAGATACCCTCCAGCATCTAGTGGTGACTAATGATTGCACTGGCATGACTGCACTTCCAAACCCTATGTAATTACTGCATTAAGCACTGATCATACAGGGCAGTCATAGTACATTACCTACGATCACCAACTTTAATTCAGAGTTTCAAATCGTAGTGGCTGTGTTCAGTCGTACCATCTTGAAAAATGACTTCCTGAGATACCTGTTTGAATTTTATTTCACTTGAATTCATAGATATCATGCCATGGTTGAAATATATATATATATATATATATATATAGTTATTTTATTTCAGGTGCTTGTCAAGAAACATTCATGGAATACGCTAATCAATATCTAGCTCGTGTAACCTATGCTGGGGAACACAACTCCCAGGGCTGTGCTGATAAGTGCACACAATCGACAAGTACCTGCTACAGCTATATTGTATTGAGTGGGAGATTTTGCGGGCTGATACACTATAGGCATGATGGAAGTGATGTCACCTACCATGACGATACGGTACTATACCAGCGGATAACATTCAACTGCTGAAGTTCTGGTCAGTATCATGTCCATAAATGTATATCGATACCTTGGATTACCATTTTGACCAATTTTAGAAAATGTTTATGATTTTGATGTGTAAAGTGAGGTCTTTGCTAAATTGAAGACTTGAATGCCACTGCAGGACAGGACACTAGGTGGCATCAGCAAATTTAAAGTAGCTCTGAATATGCCAAGTCCGGCAGACTGCAAACGTCAGCAGACGGGGGTGTTTGATTCACTGTGCCTTTAAAGCTCAAGCGTCATCGAATACTATTTTTGTATAAACTTTTTCTATGTAGGTATCACCCTAGACAAAATATTGAAAAGAATGCTACAGTTTGCTACCATAATGATTTGTCTACCACAGCCCTAGCTGTGGGGTTTGCTGGATCTGGTGTGGTGGTAAGGGGGGATAGTGTCCCTTTCTGGTTGGGATGGGGGGATATTGACCTTTTTCAATGAGAAAAAGTACACGTGTATCACAGTTCTGGAAAATGCCAAGCTCTCTCAGAAGAGATGTGAAACCTTTCTGAGCACCGCTGCCCTCTTTTAAGCACAACTACATTAGGCTGATTTGGTCATTATTTTACCCTGTCCTCTCTATGTCATTTCTGAAGACAATGAGCATCTTTCCATCAAAATATCATTGTAAATGATAAATCTTTGGCCTTTCATTGATTGATTCTTTACAAAAAAAAAAGTGTATTTTGATAGCAACATGGATATCAATGGGTTAGGTCACCAGGAACCATCACTTTCTCGGCCAAACGATCAAGAATGACAAAATCAAGAATTACTGTTTAAAACTTTTTTACATTTTTAAAGGGCCATCTCCTCTACTTAAAACAAATAAAAAAAAATTGTTGAACTCCTAGCGGTTCAGTTTTTGTCGGTGCGCGAATAATACCTTATGTGAAATTTTCCGCCGAGTCAGAAATAAATAGCTCTGAAAAATGCCAAGCCCTCTCAGAAGAGGTGTGCATCTATTCCCAAACATTAAGATTACACCATCAAACACTGTACATGTACTTCAGAATTCACATATGATTTGCCAAGGCAATCATATTTAAGATTGAGGTGAAGAAATTAGAGTAAAATCTATTTCTGAACAAATTTAAGTTACTCGGTGGAAGCGATTCATGAAAATCTCACACATTTTCTGTACCACAGACCTAACTTTAGCCTCATGCACTCAAAAATGCTGTCCCATTTAAAATCAAGACACATTATCTTCAATGTATCTATCTACTAGAATATGTGTCCTTTTGTGGGTGTATATATATATGGTACCTGTTTCTCACAACATGCTTCGAAGTTTATTCAATCATGGGTTTGGTGCCACATACATGTTTTAAGTGATTCAATCATCACCAAACCTTACATAGACATGCAATACACTTGTATCTTCTGTTTAAGCTACCATTTCTTCACAGTATTTGTCATCTAGAAAAAAAGTAATTGAATCATATTTACACACTTCCTGAGATTTCCTAAGGTTTAAAATCATCTGGCATACACATAGATATCACTGAATCTCTTTTTAATTCTTTAAATAACTATACATACAAAACCTCATTATATACCTTTCATGTCAATGGTTTAGCTTTTATCTCAAAGAAAACCTCAATTATATCCCATCCAAGGGAAAAAATGAAAACCTCAATACCACAAAATGAACTAAACATCAATATATACTACTCAAATTATGAAGAAAACATGCCTACTATCTATCTAAAATGTGATAAAGACAGTCCTATTCGTGACATGCATCAGGATTTTTTACCAAACCAAAAGACCAAATGGCTCTATCCACAAGTGGTAAAATTAGAGTTGTAGCCACTTTCCATGTTAGCCATATCACGGGTTTAGATAAATCACTTGGATGGGACATAATGTGAAAGTCCAGGAGTAGAGGGGTGTGGTGAACAAATCTGATCCACATCATGTTAAAATGTTATGGTAATTCTACCTGTGTCTATATACTATGGAATAAAGCAATTTAAGATACGCTAACCCTATTTTACTAAAGATTAGGTACTGTTTTCAAGTATGGAAATGTAAAAAAAAAATTCATTTTCAGTCCCTTTTTCAACATTGGACAATCATTGAAAAACAGGATCATGGAAGACCAGCTTAGGTTATGATAATTTGTTACAGAACCACCCAAACCACAAAAAAAGCCTGAAAACCACCAAATGGACAACACTTCTTATAAAAGGGTAGGACTTAAAAGAGCATTGCTGTTACCTGACAAATACAGTTATACTCCTTAATCAATAAAGACTTTATTGTACATTGAATTAAATTACATATCATTTACTGGAGGATAGTTTTCAATTTTACAGAAAAAATCAAGTAGGCCCATTTCATCTCTCCGAACAACCACGACTGTACAACTGGGCCATGAATGGATTTGTGATGGTGATACAAATACTGATATGGTGAATAGGGTCAATGAAGAACTGATAGTGAGGGATTGCCAGGAAGAACCAGTGGTGGAACCCAGTGGTCATTTTGAAAACTTTAACATGGTCCAGGACGGGACGTGTAGTATAAAAAGGGTAGATATATTTTCAATTCATCAAAGAAATTGTGAACGTTTTAGCACATAAAAAGCGGAAAAGTAGGATAGAGCTGAAAAATAGATTTTATTTTTGTATTTTAATTTCAATGGGAGGGAGAATTTGTCTTGATCAACTTTCTAATTGAATGATAAACAAAGAAGTGTAGAATAGAGGTCAGAGGTCAGAGATCAAGAAGAGCAGTTGTATCTAAACAAGTGTATACCTATACTAACATGATACTAGCCTCGTGCAAATCAAGTAACCAAGAGATGGTCAGAATCGATAATACTTGTAATCACTGAAAACCTAGAATTAAGAAAACTACATTGAAATATCTACCTAAATATAGAAATTCCTACGAGAGTATCTGAATAATTTTGATATGCCAACGGCAAAAATAAAATTATGGTTAAAACTATAGCCGTCAGGCTATATGTTGATATGTCTGATGGGTTAGTAGTTGGTATGACAAAGACAAAAAGAAATAAAGAATTGGAACTAGAGTATCCCAAACCTTTTAGATGCAACATACAACTTTCAAGCATCAATCACATTCTCATAGACTAATATCAAAGTTCCCCTTCAACTGTACTAGCATGATGGAGTAATGCAAATTATGTAACCAATGAGGTATCGATCTAATGGTGGTCAGATGTATAACACTTGTCATCAAGATATGTAAAAGACATGTAATCGATAATAATCACTGTAGAACTGACATAAACTAAAATTACTTTAATATATCTGCCTAAATATACATTAGAATTGCTACATTAGTTTCTGAATATTTCTCTGAATATATCTCCCAATAGTAAGATGTTTTCAACTTCCTGTCTAGCATTCCATTTAAAGAGAAAACGAAACTTCATCATTCTAATCAATGCTATTATCCATGCTTGATTTGACTGCAATTTGGGCTGGATTATTGAAATAAAACCTATGCAAATCCAGACCTCCTGTGCCTGTGTTCTCAAATTTACTCAATACGTTAAGGTGACCACACATGAGTACAACATTTTCAGTAACCAGAGAATCTGTCTGTGTCTGTGAGAGACATTCCTCCAAATTAGTGTGTATGATCAAGCATATCTGATTTCCCCCGGAGAGCATAAGTCGACTAGATTAGAAAATCGAGTATGATCTAGCTATTCATAGCAAGTTGGATGATATTTTAGAGAAGTTGTTGATAATGTTTTTGGACTTTTCCTAACGAAATCTATTGAGAATGCAAACCTTCCTTGTCAGGCCTGCCACGTAATACCATTATTTGAAGGATAATTGTCTTGTGAATCCCTAGGTGTAAGTCATTTCCAAGTTGTCACCCCCTGTGGTGCCCGACTGCTCTAAGTCCTACCCCCTACAGGCAGAGCCGCAGGAAAAGCAGAGCAGACCACTAAGTTGTCACCCACTGAGTCTCTGCCCATGGAGAGTCATACTGCCGTATCATCAATCCATGAACTGCCCAAGGAGGACACCTTATCCCCTTGCCTTGTCCCCTGTAAAGCAGCAGGGCGTGGAAGGTACCCTAGCCTCGCTCCCTGCCATAGCTCCGTCTACTGAGAACACTACCACTCAGGAGGGTGTTGCTCCTATTGTAAAAAGAGATGTGAGTATGTGCCCTCTTTTCTAAACAAGTCGTGCACTGCTTCACCTAAGTACTTGCACTCACCACATTAGTCTGAAAGGTCACCTGCCTTGTTTAAAATAGAGAGAGCTGCACTACCAGGTACCTACTCATGTCACACACTCTATAGTTTATTATACTGACTAACTTCTCCCAACTAGATACCTACTCAAATCCCCCTTTTTTAGCACCGTACTTGAATGACCATTTGTGAGCAACAAAAGGGATAAGGTATCGCTACATGAAAAGAAAGCACTGGAAACAAGGGCATTTTTAGCCAGCTCTTCCTTTTACTATAGGAGCAACACCCTCCTGACATCTCTTAGCTGCCAGTCAGAGGAGGGCACCATGGTCCTACCCTTTACTGGAGACCTGTCCCAGGAGGCCACAGCCGGGTCCTCCACTGGTGACCAGCTGGAGGGACCAACACTGTAAAAAAGGGGCTTAGGTTTTATACATGTTGAGGTCTAAACATGTTTAAAGTCTAAACATATTATGATATACCATTTTATTGTTCCATAAATTCTAACATATTTTGTATTAATCAAAGAAATATCTATGAAATTAATACATAGGTTGGTTCTAAGAGCTATAAGAGCGCTCAAACTTTGTATAAGAGCGTTCATGCCCCACTGCACACCAGCCACAGTCAGTTAGACAGAGTCTATGACATCAAAGGCTCCGACCTAATGGTTCACTGCACAATATAATAAAAATGAGGGTCTCAGTGTGCGACCTCATGGTTCAATGCACAAATTAATAACTTGTAAGTGAATGCAACCGGCCGTCACGGGTGCCTGAGCACCGCTGACGCCGTCATGAGTGTCTGAGCACTCTAAGGACTGAACAATGGGTTACATAAGCACGACGCCATAACCTTCCGGTCGCTCTAGCGTCGCTCCTGAGCGACCTAGGTCAAATATCAAAAATTCTATGGAAAGCCCATAATTAGACGGTTAGAATGAGCCCAAGATCAAGGCGGAACTCCCAGTATTAAGGAAGTTACGCCATGGAGACTGAATCGACCTCCGAGTGAGCTACAGACAAACCGGCGGGAGTTACGCGCCTATCCAGCGGGCATTATAATCTTGGCACATTCAGCTCTGCGCATGCCCAAAATGGCGGTTATACAAGCATAAACGACCGAGTTATGAGGGTTTGAAGATGCAGAACCGACCAAGACAATGGGGGCCATAGCGGCGTCCATGGGGGTCCTTTGTCCCCCTGTGACACTTGAAAGGGTCCCCTCAAACAATTGTAGAGTTAGGCAGATGCTGCTGGCTCCAGTCAGTCTGGAGGTGCTTTTCCAAGATTTGCTACAAATAGCCTGTCTGCACCTCCAGGAAGACACATCACCAAGAACCGCTCTAGAGGTAACATCTCCAGTCATCTCCTGCTACCTGCTATACCACTGCACTATGGTGAAACTATGCTAGACAGGCATTGGTTTCCTACCATTAGTGGCCAGAGGCTATCTTCTTCAAGACTTCCACCAGAGGGTAAAGTTATCCATTATTACATTATTCCTCTAAGCAGCAGGTCAGGAGCTAGGTGTGGGAACCCACCTAGAAGTATGCTGGACACTGTATTATTAATACCTCACAGGTGGAGTGGAACTGAACATTATACTTTATAAATTACTGTATGTTTACTGTATGTACAAATTACCTACGTACTAACTACTGTATGATTGATATTTCTTACATGTTGCCTAAAGCTGAATAAACCAGTGACAACTGGAAATAACACTATTTATAAGAGCCTTGAGATAATTACACTATATACCACTAGTCTTATGATATTTCTCATATGACAACTTGATCATGCCAATAATTACTAGTATGACAAAGTGGTGGAGAACATCCTACTAAGATCCCATATCTCACAGGCTCATAAAAATTAAAGCTGGTAACACAACTAAAAACAATCATGCACCAGTAAGTTAAAGCTGGTACCGCAACTGGGAACAATCATGCACACAGTAAATTAAAGCTGGTACCGCATACACACAGTTAGACCCACTCCACCCACCCAGTGACCTTGACCTTGACACCATACCCACCAAGGTCACCAGTGAGATCTCCCACATACCAGTGAGATCTCCCACATACCAGTGAGATCTCCCACACATCAGTGAGATCCCCCACATATCAATGAGATCTCCCACACATCAGTGAGATCTCCCACACATCAATGAGATCTCCCACACATCAGTGAGATCTCCCACACATCAATGAGATCTCTCACACAACAGTAAGATCTCTCATATATCAGTGAGGTCTCCCAAAACGTCAGTGAGGTCTCCCAAAACGTCAGTGAGGTCTCCCAAACGTCAGTGAGGTCTCCCAAACGTCAGTGAGGTCTCCCAAACGTCAGTGAGGTCTCCCACACGTCAGTGAGGTCTCCCACACGTCAGAGAGGTCTCCCACATGTCAGTGAGGTCTCCCACACGTCAGTGAGGTCTCCCACACGTCAGTGAGGTCTCCCACACGTCAGTGAGGTCCACCACACACATCAAGGCCTTATCAGTCAAGCTGGCAGAACAACACACAAAGACCTTACGTAGTCAGGGGCCTGTTGAAGAGGTCTCCCTCCCACCAAGATCTAGGAGGCCCGCAGGAGGCAAACCAGCCTCCAATACAACAGACCCACACTCAGTAGACCCCACACCACCCACCCTGTCTACTCAGGGAACAACCAGTTCTCAGGGATCCAACATTTCCCAGGGATCTCTACAGGACGCCCAACTCACGCTATCTACCTCAGGGGAAGAAGGATCTGCCTCAGGGGGTGGATCCACACCCTCATCTAGATCCTCCACCCCAGCTCCAGCCTTTGACAGCCACTCCTCCAGAGACACCTCCCCCACACCCTCCATCATGGACACCGATGAAGGCCCCCAACCTAATCAGACAGCTGAGAAGATAAGGGCCTATGAGAAGGCCATCCAAGATGCAGTTACTGCCCTAGAGACCAACAAGTCCCAGCAGGAGGAAAGGGAGAGGATCCTCAACCAACAACTGGCGGAGAGGAATGCAGCAATAGATGCTCAACAGAAGGCCATGGAAGATCAGCGGAAGTCCCTAGAGAGACAACAACAACAGATAGCAGATCTCATGAAGATGGTATCATCCCAGACCCCACAACCTCCCACACCTGCCATCACACCTGTTGTCACACCATCTGCCTCTGGATCCAAAGATGACATCATAATCTCCATGGTGTCCAACATGACCAAGCTCATAGACAATAAACAGCAGGACGACAGAAAGATCAGGATACATGAGGTAACAAAACCCAAAACCTTTTCACACCCATCACCACTCATGTCAACAGCATTATTCATTGATCACAAATTCCCAGAATATCTGAAGGATAAGTACAAAGTGACAGACAGTGACACCATGGTAACATATTTACCCAAGTACCTCGAAGGACAAGCACTAGCTTGGTTTGAATCCTTCAGGGAGAGTGCCACACCTGATATGTTGACATGGACCAATGTAGTGAATAAATTAAAAGAGTATTTTGCTACTCGAGACAATATAATCTCAAGGACTGCACTCCGTGCACAAAAGATAGATGAACCTGTTCTAGACTATGCATGCCATCTCAGGAAAGTGTGTAATGCCCAACGCCAGAATGATGAAACCCTAAGCAAGGCATTTACCCAAGGCATGAGGCCCTGGATCTCTATAGCTCTTGAGAACAAGAAAATAGACTCTTTTGACCAAGCCCTAGACCTAGCCCTAGAGGTTGAGACCCAAGAGAGATCTAGGAAGGTAAGGGATGCAGAAACCAACCCACAGCCTACTAAGAAAAAGGTCCAGGAAATCAGCACTAGTGCAGATGAAGATGTTAACCTAATGTCTAGTGCCCATGTAAGGCAACAGGAAGCTAAGGTTGCATCAAGAGACCCTACCGGTAGATATAAAGGAAATAACTATGACCCCAACTACCAATCCAATAGAGGTAGAGGTAGAGGAGGCAACAACAACAACCGGGGGGGTCACAACAGTAGGAAAGACAACAGCTCTTCCAACTCCAACAATGGTAACTCTTCATACAGTGATAGGAGAGACAGAACCCCAAGTAATGGCAGATCCTATAATAATCAAGGATCCAACAGTAGGAGCCAGAGTCCACATAGGAACTACAACTCTGGATCCTACAACAACTCTGGATCCTACAACAACAGCCAGGGTTCAAACAACTCTGGATCCTATAATCAAGGATCCAACAGTAGGAGCCAGAGTCCACATAGGAACTACAACAGTGGATCCTACAACAACAATGGCGCCTACAACAACCAGAGATCCAATAACTCCGGTCAATACAGCAACTCTGGTCAATATAACCAGGGTTCCAACTCACGCCGGGAGGATTACAAACCTGACACAAGAGGTTACCAGGGGAACCAACAAAGTAACCCCCAAATACCACCTCATGTGATGGATCAAATCTCCAAACTCCTGGTGGCAAGCATCTCAACCACCCCACAGAACCAGGAAAACTAGGATGTCACAGTGCCGATGGGCCAGTGCACTGTGACACCCCAAATACAAACAATCAAGCAGGATTAACAAAGATCCAACCAGAGACAATTGCTAGTGCCAATCTACCATCTAACAGACAGAGACGTCCATCAGTGATACACATCACCCCACCAGATTCATCATCAAAGGATACAGGTGAGAGTACCAAGCTTTCTATTGTACTTCTTCAAAATGGCTGTATCAATGCAAATCTATATGATGTTTCAGATGTACAATGTTTGGTTGATACAGGTGCTACTATCACCTGTGTCAGACAATCATTCCTCATGGATCTCCAAAAGAGATTCCATATCCAACTGAGGAAATCTAAAATCAACATCCACTTGGCAGATGGATCGGTGTGTCATGTTAGACATTCAGCTATGCTGAACTTTAGAATCCAAGGTGTCAGATTCCAATACCAATTTGCTGTAATACCCAACCTCACACAGCCCGTTGTTCTCGGCACAGATTTCTTAAGCACTACAAAATCTCAAATTGAATTTAATGTTGATCCTGAACAAATTCTCAAACCCATTAGGGCAGTGAGGGATTTTACCATCCCTCCATTCTCTGAACTTGCAGTATTGGGTAAGGTCACATCTACTCAATCACTGCAAGGGAAAACTGGAGTAGTAGATAACCTCCAAAGAAATAACAATGCCCCATACCTAGTTCAAAGGGCAGCAGTAACCCCCAGGGAAAATAACAAACATCCCCTAGTGTTACTCAACACCAGCAGGCGCCCACATAAAATCAAAAAGGGTGCCATCATAGCTCTATTTCAGGAAGTCAAGGAATCTGATTTAGAAAAACCTCAGCAGGTGTCAGACACAACCCCACACACTGATCAATCCATCTCAGCCATACGGCCTGAGGATGTAACTCAATTCAGTGACACAGACTCAGACTGTGAGTCCACATATGCCGACCCTGAACCCAACTCAATCAGACTCTCTGAAATAGCTGCTATACATAGTGAGGCACATGACCTCGAGCCAGAATTGGAAGAGAATGTTCCACCAAAATCTGTGCTCACATCCAAAGATCAGCATGATAGATTAAAATCACTGCTGACCAAGTATGATGATGTATTTGTAGGAAAAGATGGAGACATTGGTGCCACACACCTGTATACACACTCAATACATGTAAAACCTGAGGCAGTACCATGTCATTTCCTACCATATAGACAAACACCAGAAAAACAGGCCGCAATAGGGGAAGAGTGTGAAAGGCTAGTGCAACAGGGCATTCTAAGAGAATGTGCTGAGGGCCCCTGGGCCTCCAGATCCTTTTTAGTACAAAAATCATCGGGAGGCCATCGGCTCGTCACAGATTTTCGTTATTTGAACCAGAACACGATAAATCAAGCCTTATCTACACCCCGAGCCGATGACACTCTAGACATGATAGGGTCACTCAGACCAAGAGTATTCAGTAAGCTAGATGCCCAACAGGGATTTTTTCAAATTCCTATAAGACAGGAGGACCAGCATAAAACCGCATTCATAGCAAATGACAAAAAATATGTCTATGAAAGGATGCCGATGGGTTTAGCGACGGCACCGGCGGGATTCTGCCATCTAGTCACATTAATTCTGAACAAACTCAAATACAAATGTGCCCTACCATACCTAGATGACATATTGGTATTATCACCATCAATCGAACAACACTTCCATGACCTGGAAGATGTGTTCAACAGCCTAAGAGTTGGTAAACTCAAACTGAAGAAATCAAAATGTGAATACTTCATAGACAGAATAGACTTCTTGGGAATGAGAGTGACACCCATGGGACTGCAACCATCTCCCACAAAGGTGGAATCAATCAAAACCTTCCCAACACCAAAATCAGTCAAAAATGTCCGATCCTTCACAGGCCTATGCCAATACTTCAAAAAGTTTATCAAAGGTTATGCCCAAATTGCTAGACCATTGTATGATCTACAGACACATCTCAAAGCATTTGTCTGGACAGAAGAGGCAGATAATGCTTTCAAAACATTAAAGCATGCCCTCTGTACCAATGCTCTTCTCAGATATCCAAACTATGAGAAAGAGTTCAGTTTGGCAACTGATGCTTCCAATGTGAGTTTAGGAGCTGTACTCTCACAGAGAGATAATGAAGGAGTGCTCAGACCAGTAGCCTTTGCAGGTAGAACCCTCTCAAAACATGAGAGAAATTACAATACCACAGAGAGAGAACTACTGGGAGTAGTGTATGGAGTATTACACTTCAGACACTATCTAGAGACCAGACACTTCCAACTATACACAGACCATGCAGCCCTAATCCCACTATTAACCAATACAGGACTCACACATAGATGGGCCAGATGGGCTCTAGACATACAACAATTTTCATTCACCATCCAACACGTGAAAGGTGATGATAACACACCACCAGATGCTATGTCTAGAAGAGAATACCCAGACTCTGGACCCATGACTAACCCTCCACCCCCACCAAGGAGAGTTAGAGCAGCCAGTAGAACCAAGTTTGCAAAAGTAACAAAGAAAGTACCATTCAAAAGGGATGATCCACCCAACACCATTGAAAGGCCAGAGACACCCATTAGGGGTATCTTGAAGCAATCTACACACTATGTGTTTTGCCACTGTGAGAGAGAATACTCACAACTCTTTCCAGATAATGACTTCGAGCCTATTGAATTCTCATCACTCAATCAGATAGTGAAGGCAACTCCTAAGGAGCCACCCTTCACCCCACCTGACTCAGATGATGAAGATCCAGAAGACACGATATATGCTATTACTCAAGCAACTTCTAAATCAGTCAGATTCTTTGAACCTATGCAGGGAGAGGAAACATCAAACCATTTGTGTCCTATGACCACACGCTCAAAGACTAGAGAAATGATTCAGGAGGGCACACCAAAACCCCCCACACAATCACAAACTATTCTAAATGAGAAAAAGGTCACAGGAAACAAACCTACCAAAACCCCACCTGCCAGGAAAAATGTCACAAAAGACACTGCATCTACTAAGTCAAAGAACTCTGAGACAAAGAAGAATGACAAAAAGCAAATTGTGCCTTTAAAGAAAAAGGTTGCCACTCCCATTAAGGCGAGAATAGGCCCTCCAAAGGAGCCTACACACCAAAACAAGAGTGACACACCCCAACAAAAGGCACAAGATAGGCCAATAGTCGATGAAAAAGAAAAAGAAAGAGACAGAATAAAACAACATGTGCTAGATATAAATCAACTACTGGATCAGATTCCCGACACATCCATCTCAGGTACAAACCTTGGCTTGGAACAAAGGAAAGACAAGGACCTATTGCCCCTCATACAATATCTTGAGGATGGGACCTTGCCTGCACCAAAAGCACAAGGAAACAGAATCATCAACCAAGGCCAGACATACACCTTGGTAAACGGTACATTAGTCCATATATGCCCCATAAATTGGAGAAAAACCAATACTGTACCACTTCAAATTGTTATACCACAGCAATGGGTAACAAGTACACTACAGTATTTCCATGACTCACCTACTGGCGGCCATCTTGGTTCAAGTAGGATGCTGTCAGCACTCCGACCTAGGGTATATTGGAAGTCTATGCTAGCAGACACAACAAAATATGTTTCCACCTGCCACACATGCCTCACAGCAAAAAGGCAAGTACACTCACACAAAACACCAATGACAGTGAGAGAGTACATGACTTCACCAATGAAGTTCCTAAACCTAGACGCGGTGGGACCACTTCCCACAACTGCCAGGGGAAACAAACATATACAAGTCTGCATAGATTATGCTACCAGATATGCAACAGCTTGGGCTACTACTGACTTAAAAGCTGAGACAACAGCAGCAGAGTTCTACAAGAATATAATTTGTCATCATGGAACACCAGCCACTCTTCAAACAGACAATGGAACATGTTATACAGGTGCAAAGTTCACAAAGTTAACTAAACACCTCAAGATCAAACATAAATTCTCCTCACCATACAGGCCACAATCAAATGGGCTTGTAGAGAGATTCAATGCTAGCATAGGCACAGCACTCAGAGCATTCTGCTCAAAGCACCAAAACAATTGGGATTCATTTATTGAACCCATAACCTTTGCATTAAACAACACTGAATCCCAAACCACAGGATTCACCCCTTTCTTCCTACTCCATGGGAGAAACCCAGCCACCCCAATGGACTTAGGGCTGGGAATACAGGAAGACATATCCACAGTAGCAGACCATGTAGCTAACATGATAACGAATCAAGATACCTCTAGGAGGAAAGCTATAGAAAGGGTCGCCAAGCTACAAAAGGAAAGGAAGGATAGATATGATAAGAAACTTACACCACAGGAAATCAAGGTCACCGACATGGTGTACCTAAACATTCCAAGAATCCTGACCAACACAGAGTGTAAGAAACTTCAACCCCTTTTTATGGGACCATATGTTGTAGTAGGTAGACCTAGTTTGACAAGTGCCAAACTCAAAAACTTGGACACCAACCTATTGGTGGCTAGACCAGTGCACATAGACAGACTGAAAAAGGTTGTGGCTGTCAGAAACAATGAATTTGCACACAGGCTTATTCCACATGAGGCCAAATACTACAGCAAAATTGTAAGGAACAAAAATGATATCACCCTTACAAGAGAAACCACAGGCATAGGCCCTATCAAGCCTAGGCCTGCACACCACATACTAAGAAAGACATCTAGGTGTGGTGCAGTTTCAAGAAATTAGAAACAAGATTGAGATACCAAAAGTCATAAGATTTTCAAAATGTATTACAAATTCTCTTCATCCACACATAAGACATGTGTGACTGATAATGAATTACTATGTATATAAAGCCAATCAAATTTGTAAATATATCAGTAGGTTATTGCCTCTGAAAGGGTCAAAGACTGGGACCCCCCAAGTAAAGCAGACATGAAGTCTAAGAAGAGTAAGGGTAACACAATGGAGTGTCTAAAGCCTAATCCCCACATGAAAGAGCGCGCTATGCCAACACAGCAGTCTATAGAGATCAATTGACCTTATAAGCTACCCTCAGACAACTGTCTAGACGGTCATGAATGGCTGTCCTGGATGACAGGAGGAGCTAATTACCAGTACACAGACTACACAATAGACCCCACAGTTAGCAGACACTGGAGATTAATGCATTGTCTCCAGAGAAACAATACCAGGCCCACAATGGATGTGGGTAGGGTAGGCTACATAAGAAGCACTGTGGACCATAGCCCACCATCAGTCTTCATCCAGCTGCAGTCTGGAACACAAGTCTACAGGACCCCACTTGGGAATTAGCCAGCCCACTTCTCCATTAGGAGAGACTGCACTAGGATAAAGAACACACCTACTTCACCTTCAACCTGACCTTACCATTACTGGTCAACCTCTATAGACTCACCGGACATATTGCCAAGACAGCTCAATCTTGCAAAGGTACAGTTTGAACCACTTCATTTAAAGTGTTACACCATACACTTAGACTTTACCAGCACCAAATCACTACAAATTTGACAAGACTTTAAACAGCAAACTTGCTTTACACAAGCACCATGGGGACACTGAGAGTTTCACCCATACTGCTAACTATGCTGTTATTATATACTATTGAACCACTTACTGCAGGTTATACACCTGTGGTGAGACAAAACATAGGAGTAGTATTCAAACCTAGCCCTCAACCATTGGTCAATGGACATACAACCACAACACTGTTGTTAGCTATTCCCTACAAGATACCTCGGGCACCCGTTACCCAAGGATCCATAAGGGATAGAATACTCCATTTGACCACTCCTACTCTACAAGATCATACCTCTGGCCAAATTATCCAACAAGCTAAGGAGCTAGACACCTTGCTGGAAATTGCAGACAAGGAGATAAATGAAACACTAGCCTCCATCAAATTGTTCTTATCCAACCCCATAAACACATTGGACAAGGCCAAAAGAGAGGCCATACTGGGTTTTCTAGCACCCCTGTTTCGCGGTGTGCTAGGTCTAGCCACAGTAGAAGATGTAAACCAAGTAATGGGACAGCTCAAGAACATAGATGAAATACTAAGAAAATTTGCTAAACAAGATCAGGAAGCAGCTAGTCTCATTGAAAAGATCACAGACAGACAAGATAAGTTTGTTAAAGCATACATCCAAGACAAGAAGGTACTGGACAGCACAATCAACACCATAGGTGACACGGTCAACCTGTGGGCCTCTAACATGTCCAGGTCACTTGACTCATATTCAAGGCACGAGAAAACTCAAAGGGAGAAAATGCAAGTATTAAATGATGCACTAATTATCATAGCAGCAAGAATGAATACAGTTCAATCACTGCAAAGGACAAATGCAGCCCTGAGGATGCTATCATCAGGGATCCTAACCCCTGATATAGTACCACCCTCAGACCTTGCTAGATACCTAATTGACATTAATAACAAACTTAGGATTACACACCCTGGAGCACAAGTCGCAATTAATGACTTAGATTTCTATTATTCACAGAAGCTGACTTCATATACTTACTCAGCTCACCATATATATATTCATCTGGACATTATAATTCAATCTACCACCTCAACCTTCAAACTATACCAAATGATTACATCACCCATGCCTATAGACACACAGGAGACCCCCACCAGAGGAGTCACCAAGTTGCAAACCACAACTGAGTTTCTAGCAGTATCTTACGACGAATCATTATTCATCGAATTGGACTCAGCAGATATGCAGGCATGTGAAGGTACTACAGTAAAAGTATGCAGAGATGTAAATGGTAGAATCTATAAACACAGGCCTACATGCCCTGTAGCCATTTTTACTAACCAGGCTCAACAGATTAAGGAACATTGCAAGTTTACAGTTTCACCACTGCAAGCACCTACCACCCATGCTATTTCCATTTCTGAAGATGAGTATCTGGTCACTACTAATGAACCCCATTACTTTATCAACTGCCATGGTAAAACGTCTGAAACTCGGAAGGCCCAGTCCTACTCAATCATAGGTGTACCCTGTGGGTGCACGATCAGTGTAGGAGAATTTTCTCTTCCAAACACAAGGTTGCCCTGTAACTCAACCTTATCATTTCATTACATTCTCAAGACAATTAATTTACCATTCATGGCAGCACTTAACAAAATTTCTGAAACCAAACCAGATGAAAGAGAGAATCTTCCAAATTTCCCAGTAGTAAACCTTTCTAGAACCTTAGAAAAACTACAGGAAAATCCAATCATGGATGATATTACTCAACTAAATTTAGAGCCCTTTGCTAAAACAGTATTAAAAGATGCCTCCAACCTTAATAAGGAAATGGAAACGCGCTACGAGGAATCATACCTACGTCGAGTTACAGAGCATCCAATCTTCCAAAGCTTAGCACTCATCCTAGGGATATCAGCTCACATTTTTATAGTATACATACTACTCAAACTGTACCGACTAGGAGGAACTGTAGCCTACCTGCCTACAGCCAAAGCATTCAGACTAGTCACCGAGCTGCCCCTACACAAATTGCTCCCAGATAAGAATCCTACCAAACTAACCCCTACAGAGGAAACCCACACCCCTTTCCTCACAATTCAGGAAACCCACACCCTGATAATTGCTATATTATTCACCCTGACCATCTACTCAGCCTACAGAATAATGAAGTACCTTAAGAAATTTGCACAGACACACTGTGGCAAGAAAAATGTGGCCAAGCGCACAAACCCCACAATATATTTTAAAATATATTGTGGAGACTCAAACTTCGCGCTACCCTTGAGGCCAATACCACATGAATTTGATGAGATTAAATCAGCAGCTGCCCCTACCTATAAGGATATAGTGGTTAAAACCTTCCCACTACCTAAGGCTATATTTACCTGGAATGGACCAGCAGTTATAACAACACAGAGAGGAGAATTTGCTTATCACCTCCCTCAGGTGATACACCTACCTTGGCGCACTAGGTTCAGTACTATACCAGCCCTTAAAAACAAAGGACTGTACTACTCCATGCTTCTCCAGAATGATTGTGGCACCAGCCCGGTGACCATGACAGCACTGGAAAATACAACAGATATAATTATTGACGAACAACAGGAGGAGACCGCAAGGTCAAACATGCAGACTATTGCTAATTTTCTAAACCACCAGCCCTCCCCGGTGACTGTGGAAACAGCCTATACTGCCCACAGCCTAGGCTGCCCCCAGTCCACCACCAGGAGACAACACATCAGAGACAGTATTCAGAACTTTTCGGACAATTTGCCGGCCCTGAAAAGGGCCTTTGGGATGGCGGGTTTTTTACACCCTAGGTTTCAGTCAGTCGGGATCCTACCACAGATCCTCGGGTTCAACATCAATGGGAGAGTCCGGGGCCGAGTCCGAGCCATACATATGGCCGTGATCCTGCTCCCACTCAGCGAGCCGGGCCTCCAGCATCCCCAGTCCATACTCGGCAGCCGTGGATGGATTCCCGGATGCCGCAAGATCGAGGAGGGATGCCGCCAACAAATAATCCCATAGCACTCGCTCCCGCGGCCCTAGGTTATAATCCATGGGCCAGAAACCCATATTGCCCAAGGCCCTAGTCAGAAGGGCCACAGTGGCCCCCCGACGCAAGGCTGAGCCCAGGAAATAATGGCAGGAGTAATTACAGACCACCACATCACCATGCTCAATGATCTCCTTGAAATTACTCACTATGTACCCATAATGGATGGTCTGGTTAGACTCAACCAGGGCCCTAGCTGGACTCCCCACCTCCATCACCTGGGGGACAGGCAGAGCAAAGAGAGCTTGTAGGTGGGCCATGGTACTACAGCAGTGACTTCCAGAGAGGTACTGATGCTCCAATACCAGCCACACACTCCTTAAATGGACACACACACACCCCTCCCCACCCTGAACTGTCCACTGACACCAAGCTAGGCACTGCCACAGACACATGCCAAAATCTGGCACCTAACACCTCAAGTGCCACCACTGCATGAGCACACCAAGGAGGAGACTCACATCTCACTCCTGACACACCTCCACTGTCAATGAAATTATCAAAGTATTAGAAAAAAAAAAAAAAAAATTATATACACAGCCACTTGTTGATGTATAATATGAAAATCTATGGTATTCTCACAAAAATCAATGATTAATGCGCACATATACGCGCAAAATTGCGAAATTGCAAATCACAAATTGTAAAATGGTACAAATCTAACGTTAATATACATGAATGCAGGTAGATAACTAAGACAGTTTTTGTACCCACTAGCACTTGTATACTATGCCAAGGTTTACTTAAAGTAACACACTTTAGGTGTCCAAGAAAATTGTTGGAAAAAGAAAAAAAAAAAAAAAAAAAAATTTTTTTTGAGAAAATTGTTGACATAAAACATGTTTACTTAAGATACTCACCAAATAAATCTCTTTCAGGGACACATACTCAAAAGGCTAGGGGAATAGTCAATTAAGCAGCGGCCCACTGCCGAAATTGCCAATTAATACACCCATATAGCAAAATCAATGAGTAACTCAGAGACAAACAAGCCTATTGTACATGAAGTACTTTGTTTTTCCGGCCCTCGGAAAAATTTGTCTCAAATCCCATAAATTGAATAGTGTAATCTAGATTGTACGTTTGTACCCAATTTGCACACTAAAATTGTATGTTTGCACACCAGATTGTACGCTCGTACCCAATTTGCACACTAAAATTGTATGTTTGCACACTAGATTGTAAGTTGTATCCAATTTACATTTGATTTATATGTTGCACATTATACTGTATATCTGTACCCAATTCATACACTGAAGTCAGATTTTTAGAAAATCAACATTTCTATGTGTATCCAAGCTGTACGCAAAATTATATTTGTACATACAGAAACTATCAATTGAACGCAAAATTATACATTGGCATACTAAAATTGCCAAATATACGCGAAAATTATACATTTGCACACTCAAATTGCCAAATATACGCGAAAATTATATATTTGCACACTCAAATTGCCAAATATACGCGAAAATTATATATTTGCACACTAAAATTGCCAAATATACGCGAAAATTATATATTTGCACACTCAAATTGCCAAATATACGCGAAAATTATATATTTGCACACTCAAATTGCCAAATATACGCGAAAATTATATATTTGCACACTAAAATTGCCAAATATACGCGAAAATTATATATCTGCACACTCAAATTGCCAAATGTACGCAAAAATTATATATTTGCACACTAAAATCGCCAAATATACGCGAAAATTATATATTTGCACACTCAAATTGCCAAATGTACGCAAAAATTATATATTTGCATACTGAAATTGTCAATTGAACGCAATTACACGCGAAATTGTAAATTTGCACACTAAAATTGTCATTTTATGTTCAATTTGCACGCTAAATTGAACATTAAATGCCAAAATTGCAAACTATTTGCCAAATTGTATGTTGTACATAAAAATGGAAAATTGTACCCAAAATTGATGTTACATAAGCAAATAAGCTATGGTATGGTAAGATATAGAAACTCGGAAATGTACTTATACCCAGGAGAAAATTGTTTATACTGACAAAGCTCTACCACAAAAATTGCATTTGAAGCACTCCCCATTACTTCAAATCCTCTTACAAAACAGTATATAACTCCAAAATGAGGTAAAAATTGTATAAATTGTACATTCCCTCGGCGAAATGACGGAGTTTCGCATTCTTTCGGGGGAGAGGGAGTATTCTATGATATACCATTTTATTGTTCCATAAATTCTAACATATTTTGTATTAATCAAAGAAATATCTATGAAATTAATACATAGGTTGGTTCTAAGAGCTATAAGAGCGCTCAAACTTTGTATAAGAGCGTTCATGCCCCACTGCACACCAGCCACAGTCAGTTAGACAGAGTCTATGACATCAAAGGCTCCGACCTAATGGTTCACTGCACAATATAATAAAAATGAGGGTCTCAGTGTGCGACCTCATGGTTCAATGCACAAATTAATAACTTGTAAGTGAATGCAACCGGCCGTCACGGGTGCCTGAGCACCGCTGACGCCGTCATGAGTGTCTGAGCACTCTAAGGACTGAACAATGGGTTACATAAGCACGACGCCATAACCTTCCGGTCGCTCTAGCGTCGCTCCTGAGCAACCTAGGTCAAATATCAAAAATTCTATGGAAAGCCCATAATTAGACGGTCAGAATGAGCCCAAGATCAAGGCGGAACTCCCAGTATTAAGGAAGTTACGCCATGGAGACTGAATCGACCTCCGAGTGAGCTACAGACAAACCGGCGGGAGTTACGCGCCTATCCAGCGGGCATTATAATCTTGGCACATTCAGCTCTGCGCATGCCCAAAATGGCGGTTATACAAGCATAAACGACCGAGTTATGAGGGTTTGAAGATGCAGAACCGACCAAGACAATGGGGGCCATAGCGGCGTCCATGGGGGTCCTTTGTCCCCCTGTGACACTTGAAAGGGTCCCCTCAAACAATTGTAGAGTTAGGCAGATGCTGCTGGCTCCAGTCAGTCTGGAGGTGCTTTTCCAAGATTTGCTACAAATAGCCTGTCTGCACCTCCAGGAAGACACATCACCAAGAACCGCTCTAGAGGTAACATCTCCAGTCATCTCCTGCTACCTGCTATACCACTGCACTATGGTGAAACTATGCTAGACAGGCATTGGTTTCCTACCATTAGTGGCCAGAGGCTATCTTCTTCAAGACTTCCACCAGAGGGTAAAGTTATCCATTATTACATTATTCCTCTAAGCAGCAGGTCAGGAGCTAGGTGTGGGAACCCACCTAGAAGTATGCTGGACACTGTATTATTAATACCTCACAGGTGGAGTGGAACTGAACATTATACTTTATAAATTACTGTATGTTTACTGTATGTACAAATTACCTACGTACTAACTACTGTATGATTGATATTTCTTACATGTTGCCTAAAGCTGAATAAACCAGTGACAACTGGAAATAACACTATTTATAAGAGCCTTGAGATAATTACACTATATACCACTAGTCTTATGATATTTCTCATATGACAACTTGATCATGCCAATAATTACTAGTATGACAATATAGACTAGCTAGTTGCATTCTTTGCCATCTGTTTAGGATTTAAACACTTTTATTCCAAATGCCTAAACACCAATGCTAAACATGTTTAGATGTTTAGCATTTAAGCAGTAGGATGTTTAGGTGTTTAGGATATAAACATATGTATGTTTAGGTGTTTAGATATAAAAGACACACGAGGTAGCAGCATTGTGTTCAAATATGGCTCTGTCTCACCAATGTGATGCAACTCCATCGTGGAGGTTTCTGACCGAGGTTTCTGACCGAGGTTTCTGACCGAGGTTTCTGACCGAACACCAAAGTGCTCCAAATTGAATAATTATTTTGACAAAGCTTCGAACAATACTTCTTACATGTGTTTCAAAAAGAAAAAAATGTTAAATATATTGTGTGACCCCATTTTAGCTATGGCTAAAGAATTATTCTAGTGTGGTGTAAGGTTTCTGACCGGCCGACATAAAAGGTCCACAGAACGAGGAAGAAAAGTATTTAACTTCCAACTAAAAAGGAAATGGGGTCTTCTTCAGTGCCAGAAGAGATTATATCCCTGAAATCCTGTTCAATATGCTTCATACATTTGCTTTTCAGTTGAAAAAAATGTCTGAGACCACCTTTAAAAGAGAAATTAACATCCCCTCTTTTTCTCTTTTCCGTCACGGTGACATTTTTGCTAGATAACTCTGTTTTCTCTTTCCATCTGGTAGAGGCATGTATCAGGTACATCCTAGTCATTCTAACAGAGAGTAAGCCCTTTCCTTACTGTCTCGTATAGCCAAAAAACACCGGGCAGAAACCTTGTCGGTCAGAAACCCTTCGTTAGTGGCTTCGGTCAGAAATCTTGTCAGTCAGAAACCTTGCACTATGGCTTCGCTCAGAAACCTCTTCATGTGAGCAGAAATCTTGGTCATGTATACAAGTAAAGATTTTACAAGTCTCAGTTAGTCGTGAATAGTCAGGAAAACGCACACCCGATCTACACTTAACATTGGAGCTGTGTTCTTGTCTTACCCATCTCACATGACCAATTCCTCTTTTTCATTCAAAGGAACAGCTCTCCAAATTACTTTACAGCACTTAAACAATGATCTTTTTATTTATTTTTTTATGTCTTTTATACCTTTCGTTACTTAGTAACACAACTACAAAAGAAAGCAAAGGTTTATGAGTTGAGGACCTCACTTAGAGTTGTCTCGCGAGGAGAAGACGAGTGAGATAATCCTCAGTCAGACCCACTTCTTATTAACCTTTTTCTATTAGCTTCGCCAGTTTCAAGTCAGATGGAGATCCAGTAGCCCTCCTGCTTAAGTGGGTATATCCAGCATAGATATTTCAACACATTCTCTTTATAACTGAATAAATATGACAGTGACATTTTGTATCTTGAGAAGTCATTTTTGATACCCTATTTGTCTGTTGACCATATCCATGAAGTGGTTTCGGTCAGCAACCATTGGTCACAAGCAATGTGTCAATTTCTGTGTAACAAATATAAGGTGGACCGCCTAGTCCCACTTCAGCCTAGTGAACCCACAGTTGGACTGCAATATTGTCAACATTCAGCCAGTCAGAAACCTCCTTCATCTATGATCCAATATTTGCAGAGATCACCTTCTCCTGAGGTCTTTCCATTGTGCTCTGGCTTGATCGATGACATCAACAACAGGAAAAGTCTTGCCTTTGTTCCCCCCCCCCATAGCAGGCAAAGCAGGCAAAGCAGGCTAACCAAGCCTTGTTCCTGTACATGTATGTCTAGCGATCAGAAACCTTTTCTGTCAGAAACCATGTCACAATGGTAAATATATGATGAACATGTACACATCTAGTTCTATTCAGCCGGTCAGAAACCTCCTTCATCCATGACCCAATGTTCACAGTGTGCATTGTAAAGACATCACTTTCTCCTGTGGTTGTTCAATTTGTGCTATGGCTTAATCGATGATATCAACGACAGCAATAGTCTTGCCCTTGTTGTCCCCCCAATGCAGGCAAAGCAAGCCTCCTTCCTGTGTATGTCTGACAATCAGAAACCTCGTCGGTCAGAAACCTTGTCGGTCAGAAACCTCTATAGAATGTGTGGCGGTCTCTATGTGTATGCCAACTTCTTTACACAGACCATGCTTTGTTTCTCCCATTTCTTCTTCCTCTTAGGTAATGTGAGAGGCAGAGACTGGTTTTAAAAGAACACTAGCTGTTCTCTGGAAAGAGGTAGATCAGGCATTATCCGGTCCTAAAAGAACACTAGCTGTACTCCAGAAAGAGGTTAATTAAGCAGTAACTTGTCATAAAAGAACACTTGCTTCTCTCAGAAAAGACATCTATCAAGCAGACACAGGTCTTCTTTAACATACCATGGTCCCCTGTGACTTAAAATAAGAATACTTGTCCTTCACTAGTATACATGTCCATGTTACAAGAGACAAAGCAGGGTTTCCTAGGGTCTAATGTCGTGGTTAAAATCCCCAGTTAACATATTTTCTAAGGGATATTGTGTCTGTCACAGCCCAGTCATCACTGTATGTCTCACCATCCAACAACTCGTTGATGAATTGTCGCCGAGCTGCAGCTATTCTGTCAAAGTGGGCCCTCTCAGAATCACTTAAGTCTTTGTCAGGATTGTAGTCAGAATCTGAGTCAGAGGAGGAGGAGTCCTGCGAAGAGTGACACTCGGACTCAACGTTATCATTATCACAATCGGTGTCACCAGTGTTTGGAGCACAGGCTCTTGCAGCAGAGGTGCTCCTCTTAATTCGCTTCGCTGACTGGCATCGGCTCCTTTCAGCAGCACGGCTTAGGTTGAAGACATAGTCATCCAGATGACCATACTCCTCGTCACTGCTGAAGACTTCCTCTGTAATGCCGGGAACATTGAAGCCAGCTGTGTCCTCCACAATCTCATCTTCTGGCTCAACTTCTGGTTTGACAGGAGGGGCCTGGACACGAACAAAAGGCAGCTCTACTTTCCTCTTCTGGTTCCCCAGTTGATCGCACTGTGTGCCTTTTCTTCCTCGCGGACGTAGCCTTAGGTCTTTTCAAAGGCTTCGCATCCCATTGATCACACATGGGCCACAGGTCACCCTCTGCCATGCAACACTGCTGGTAGCATGAAGTACCTCTCAGGTAGAGTTTCTCCGTATACACAGTTGCCTGGTGGTAAAAAGGACATCCTTGACAGCGGGTGAATTTCAAGACTTTACAACTTTGCTGGCAGATTCGATCTTAACTGACTTTGTTTAAAGCAGAGAAAGCTTCACTGTCTCAGGTTGCACCTGCTCAACAAACTCGTCTGCATTTTGAATAGAACCTGACTTTTTCACAATCCGGTCAGCCATGCCCTTCACTGCTCCTCCAATGCCATCGCATGGACCTTTTCCGTGTCCTGCCTCTAGCCAATACCAAGTGATCTGTACACCAAACATCACAAATGCCCTCAGCTCAGAGGAGTACCGGTTTCTGTACTGTGAGGTAGGGGAGTCGGTGACTAAGTGGATGTGCTTGAGGTTGGGTTCCACTTTCCTTATCTCTTGAAGAAGCTGGGTGATGAAAGTCAGTGTAGTCGGGAACGAGTGAGAAGTGACCTCACTTACACCTACATAGTTCAAATTTTTTAGCTTTTCACTGTCAGGAACTCTGTGGTAAACAACCATAGAGTGCAGAGTGATTTGTTCCTTGGCGAAGAAGGCGGAGGAAATCTCTCTCATGAAAGATGTCGCCCAGTTCTCTGCATAGTCCATTTGACATATGACATGGTCTTCGGGAAGGGTTCCCGGCTTGGTGTTCCCGGAAAGGTTCCAGCTTAGTCAAGAAGTGGAGCTTAAACTGGTCGGAGGTCAGCTTCTTCTTCACCAGGACGGTGTGGTACACAGTTCTCCCTTTGTAATTTCTCTCCTCTGTCTCGCAACGCTTGAAGCTGATAATAGAGGAAGGTATCAACTGCAGACGCGCAGCCACTTTAGCATCTGTCAACTCCAGGAGTTGTGAGGTGCGGTTCCCCAAAGCATCCACAGCCTCCAGCAACATCCCCATGTTTGCGTGCCGCTTGCAGAGACAGAAACTAGGGAATGAGACAGTGAGTGCTGTCTCCACGACAAACTTCTTGTGGTGATTCCTGAGAGAGTTGACAAGAGCTACTACTAGGACAAAGTCTCCTGTTGTTTTGTGGTAGTACTTCTTGTTGGGAAGCACATAACTGTTATCCTCTCTTTGCAAGAACTCATTCACTGCCTTCTGCTTAGACGGGGAGATGTCCTTTCTAGATGTAGCCTTTTTTCTGAGCTTCGTAGGGAACACAGAGTTCCGGCAAAGGTGAAGGGCTCTGGCTATAGCCGATCTCTGTCTGTACCTTTTTCTAGAACCGCCAGATCGAGCACTGAACACTCTTTTCTTTGTCTCACTATCTGAGTGTTTCAACTGTTCTTTTATTTCTACCAGGTGAATGAGCATATTCAGTTTGGATTTTTGACTTGCAGCTTGTTCCAATTCCCTAAGTAGATTCAAGGTCTGGGTGCGGACAGAGGCTTCCAGAGGGTCTAGTTCTACCTGAGAAGAGTCAGGATCAGGGGGATCAGGTGGTTGCCGGTCGTCACTGGGACAAGGTGACATCTGCACGGTGATATCTGACAGAGCCTGTCCTTCCTCATCATCCTGGGACTCACCAAAGGCGTGGGTACTGGGATCAACCCAATGGGGACACAGTTGGACTTCTGGGTAAGGGGTAGCGGAAGGCTGCTGGTCGTCACTGGGACAAGGTGACGCCTGCAAGGGGCCAACCGACAGAGCCTCTCCTTCCTCGTCGTCCTTGGACTTACCAAAGGCGTGGGTACTGGGATCAACCCAATGGGGAAACAGTTGGAATTATGGGTAAGGGGTAGCGGAAGGCTGCTGGTCATCACTGGGACAAGGAGACGCCTGCACGGGGCCAACCAACATAGCCTGTCCTTCCGCGTCGTCCTGGGACTCACCAAAGGCATGGATACTGGGATCAACCCAATGACGACACAGTTGGACTTCTGGGTAAGGGGTAGCGGAAGGCTGCTGGTCATCACTGGGAGAAGGTGACACCTGCACGGGGCCAACCGACAGAGCCTGTCCTTCCTCGTCGTCTAGGGACTCATCAGAGGAGTGTGTTGAGGTATCAACCCAATGGGGAGACTGTTCAATTTCTGAGTGAGGCTGCTGGTCGTCACTGGGACAAGGTGACGCCTGCACGGGGCCAACCGACAGAGCCTCTCCTTCCTCGTCGTCCTTGGACTCACCAAAGGCGTGGGTACTGGGATCATCCCAATGGGGAAACAGTTGGACTTCTGGGTAAGGGGTAGCAGAAGGCTGCTGGTTGTCACTGGGACAAGGTGACGCCTGCACGGGGCCAACCGACAGAGCCTGTCCTTCATTGTGGTCCTGGGACTCACCAAAGGCATGGGTACTGGGATCAACCCAATGATGACACAGTTGGACTTCTGGGTAAGGGGTAGCGGAAGGCTGCTGGTCATCACTGGGAGAAGGTGACACCTGCACGGGACCAACCGACAGAGCCTGTCCTTCCTTGTCATCTAGGTACTCATCAGAGGAGTGTGTTCTGGTATCAACCCAATAGGGAGACTGTTCAATTTCTGAGTGAGGGGTATCAGAACGCTGCTGGTCATCACTGGGACAAGGTGACACCTGCACGGGGCCAACCGACAGAGCCTGTCCTTCCTTGTCGTCTAGGGACTCATCAGAGAAGTGTGTTCTGGTATCAACCCAATGGGGAGACTGTTCAACTTCTGTGAAGTGATAGAGGGACAGAAGACTGGGTCTTGTGGCAATATCTCTCCCCCTCCTGTATAAGAGGACCCTTCGTTGTCTGTAGGTAAAAACACAGGGTCTTTGGCGAGCAAACTGTACATGTCAGAATACCAAGAAGAATCTGATATCTCACTGGGACAGAAGACAGGGTCTTGAGGGAATAACCCTTCTTGCCAGCTCACCTTTTGTCATTCCTGAGTTTCTTCCTTGTCTGACGTGGAATCATAGTGAGAAACATCCACAGGGAGGGACCTGTTACGTTGTGTGAACAACAAAGGCTCTGAAGCAGGTACATATCCCTCGTTAGAGGTCTCCTGGTTATGGTCAGTCTTCCAGTCTTCTAGTGAAAGAGCAGAGGCCAGCACACTATCAGTGTCAACGGAGTACTCTATGCAGGGGGTACTAAGAGGTACTGGTTCTCCAACAGGAGTAGAAGTGAGAGGTCCCCTAAAGGTTACACCCTTTGGAGTACAGGGCGACTTCTCCGGTTGCACTGTGGATTTCTCGGGAGAGACAGAAGGCAGACAAGGACTGTCCTGTGTTTCAGGAGAGGACTGTAGAGTGTTCTGTTGAGAAGGACAGCTCTCTGCCTGTTCACTGAAGTTGACAGAAGTGTTCCACTCATCTTCAGGAATGCCATGAAGAAGCATATCTGCACAGTCATTGGGGTCTGCTTCAGAGGCTTCTGCTACTACATTGCATGGTTGTCCTTTATCCATAGGCTAAGATGCATGACCTGCTTGATCTTCTGGAGGGACACCCTGTCCACATGCTGCAGGTTTCTTTGGGACGCGCCACACCACCCAACCTATGGTAGTGACAATTTGGTCTGTGCTCCATCCTTTTGGCGCCTCTAGCACAGACACTACCGGTTTGGGGGTAGCTTGAATTGCACTGAGTCAGCCGGTTTTGGATTTTTGATGACTTTCTTTGTTCAACTTTAGCCTTCCTCTGGCATGCGATGGATGTCTTTTCTCCTCTCTTTATTTTAAGGACGAGAGTCTGCAGAATAAATAATGTCACATATATCAGTTTTCAATGTCAATACGGTTCAGACTATCATTATTTAAGAGGAAGACATGTCCAGAGTAAGGTCAGGTGCTTTATCACATTGCATAAGGAACAAGGCACTTTGTTTGTAAGCTTTTATTTTCTTATTTTCCAACCCTTTTGCCACATTTTTAATGCTGGTCAGAAACCTCAGAAAGAAACCTGTTTGGATGATAACACGGATCTATAATCCATCCTTCACATGTCTGATTGATTTGCAGTCCATCTTCTTATACACTGTCTTCATGCATGACATCTGTGATATTACTGTGTTCCCTTTTCCTTCACTTTAACACATCGTGTAACCCCTAAAACCAAGTCTAAATGCAGAGCAGAAACCTCGTCAGTCAGAAACCTTGTCAGTCAAAAACCTCCTTTAACTACATCAAGGGCATATATATTTCTCTGGACTTTTCATTGATTGCTTTTCCTTTCTTTGCTTTTCTTGGGTGAGAAGAAAATATAAGAGGATGGACGATGCAGGTAGGTACCGCTTTCCTCTTTGAGTTACCCACATGTCTCGCCACTGTGATGCAACTCTGAATGTGAAGGTTTCTGACAAGCCAAAAATTTGCAAAAAACAGCATAAGAGACTGGCAGTAAATTCCTGTGTGTCTAAATATACCATGACAATATCTCAGCCAGACACAACATTTGCAATCTGGAAAGAAGGGGAGTCATACTCGTATGGTCTGAAAGACATTTGGCAGAAGCTTTACCCATGTCAGGGATGACTGTCACAGTACACAGGGTACATAGTAGGACGTATTTGACAAGGTTTCTGACCGAACAGAAACCTCAATCAGAAACCTCATCGGAGCAGAAAGCATTTAACCATGTTTCATTTGAAATACTATGCAAAAGGTGAAACAATGAAAAAGTTGAACTGTAGCTCCCCTTTCTCGAGAGGGAGTAGTTGGAAAGGTTGATAGGACACAACATTCAAACAATGTACATACATGGATTACTTTTCAAAATATGAGCTCTCTGACCGAGCAGAAACCTTGGTCAGAAACCTCGTCGGAAACACATGCAACACATGTCAGTGGTTTCATTCTACAAACTTTTTAACATTATAACAATTTAACTTTAACCTTTAATTAAGATGAAACCTCAGTGCCATCAGGCATGTAGGCTGAATAACCGGGCTCACAAGACTCGCTAAAAACATATGATCACCGAGTTTTAGATGATCCAACATCAATATCCTTAGATTAGAACATTGAACATATGAAGACAGGGAATGGATCATGCTGCTGAGAGGCTGACTGGGTCTCTAGCATCCTAAGGCTCAGAAGAACGAACAGGAGAAGCAAACCCATACAGCTTAAGTTCTATACCTGTAAATAAGGTTGCATTATGTTAGTAGGAAGCAAATCAATTTAATTCTTACATTGTAAAGAACAATTAACCAGAGACAGGCTTTTTGAAAGGCGTGAGTCATTGACCTATAGTCCCTGGACAATTAACCAGGTCCCATTCTGGGTCCCTCTTCTGTGCATCAGCAAGTTCCCCAGTGTTAATCTCATCCCTCATACTGGCGTCTGCTACCCATGTCTGACCCACATTCGGCTCCACTTTCTCTGCATCCCCTTCTTTTTTCTTTTTATCTTGTTCCCCATGCGCCTCCACTGTTTGCTCTGTTCGGCCTTCTGTGTTTCATTTGCCTCAGGTTAAGCCGTTTTCTCTTCCTCACACACGACCTCTGTGCACATTAACTCAGACCCCACTTCTGGCTGGAATTCCTCTTTAACTTCCGATTCGTCCCTGTTCTGTATCTCCGGTGTTTCTCTGAACATATAGTCTGGTAGATAATGTGTTACTCCCGGCTGGTATATTATATCATAATCAAAACCAGTTAGTGCCAGCGCCCAACGCCTTAGCCTTGCCGATGGCGCATCTATGGCGTTCTGTAGCAACGGTATGAAAGGCTTATGGTCGGTGACAATTGTCACTTTCCCCCCTTCTAACATATCCTTGTGTTCCTTCGGAGTCTTAACCACCGCCAATGCCTCTTTTTTGTGGTTGTATAAGTTAGTTCGGCTGCCCCCAATGTGTACCCATAATGTTATTGGCCTATATATATTGTCCACAATGTGGCATATGGCTGCCCCAATTGCCACCCTAGATGCGACCGTCAGTGCATAAAAGTGACCTCCTCTCTGGGGTGTATCAGCAATGAAGGATTCATCATTTTTCCTTTTTTTTTAAATCATGACAACAAAAGAGTATAAAACAATCAAAAGTTAAATTGTTTATTCTATCCACATATACAACATTTATATCTACATAACCAGATAGCACATTTAACAAATTTTACAATTCATAGCATGACCCTTAGATGCCTGTGTGATCTTTGGGATAACATGGATGGGCTTTTAATGGTCAATTCTTTAACCCTTTAAGGGCCGCTGATGCATTAATGCATCATGCCCATTGGTCGTCATGATGCACCAATGAAGTGCTGGCAAGACTGCTTGACAGCACTTCATTGGAGCATCATGATGAACCTCCGGGAGTATATGTATGAACCCCCATAGGGTCGACATGATGCTCCAATGAAGTGCTGGAGAGCAGTCTCACCAGGACTTCATTGGTGCATCATGACGACAATTGAGCATGATCCACTCCTGCGTCAGCAGCCTTTAAAGAGTGCTGACGCAGGGCATTAATGCATCGTGACCGATGGGGTCTCACCCATGCATCATACCAACCATAAAAGTATTCCTACATTCCCAGAGGATTAGCATGATGCTCCAGTGAAGTGCTGGCGCGCATACTCACCACTAACCAGCTCTTCATTGGTGCACCAAGCCAACCAATGGGCATGCTGCACGTCTGTTTTGGCAGCCCTTATGGGGTTAATGCACCTCTTGATCCTACTCTTGCACAGTAGTGTCATCCTCTGCAGTTATCTGGACTTCCGGTGGCGGTTGTTGTGCTGCTGCCTCAGCCGCTGCTGCCTCAGCCGCTGCCTCCTGGTGGGGAAAAGTAGAATCAATTGTGTACTCTTTAACATTTAGTCTAAGCCTTAAGATGAATGGCCATTCTGTCAAAGATTTTCAATGCACACTTTTCTCTGCAGGTATAAAATTGAGGTATTCATTTAGGCTAAGACTGTAGTGTGTGTCACTATAATTAATAACCATGGTACATTTATAGTAAAACATCACAACGTGGAATGGAAACTGGCTCCGAAACTGGAGCCTTCTTCATGCTAGGCCAACACGTTCCCACTGTACTGCCGATCCTTTATAAAATTAAATATTTTCAGGCGATGGCCAGTTGGAAAAGAAAGTCAGCAAATATAAACGTTCTATTATCGTGTCAGCTATCCTATGATGTATACATCAAAGCCTGGAGCACCTTCCCTTCAAAATGAACGTTACCCGGTACACAGAAGCCACCTAGTGGCAGAAATAAGAACTCATCATTTATATTTTTTAATGAGTTTTCTGACCCCAACAGGACCACTTAACCTCTACATATTTCTTTTTCAGTTCATTTCTGATCACTATAGATATGTTAAAGATATTTATATGCCATTTGAATTCCCATAGGACCCTATAGTTTAGGGAAAATTAATATTTTTGAAAAATGTTTGTAAAGATGTCCTTCATATATTCATAGAGTCTTGTAGATTAATAGAAGATCATTTACTATGATGCACATTATGTAAGCATGTTTTTCCCATTCATTTCTATAGTTAAGGCATTTTCATTTAAGTGGTCATAAAATGAAAATAAGCATTGTGACATGGGGATTTATTTGCATTTTCCTCTTCTTTATATACCAAACTAATACTATCCAGAGTTATTTGAGATTATCAATAGAAGACCTAGCATTGTTTAGCCTGCAGCGTTTGTCTTTAAAATGCATACTTCCTCTCTGAGATTTCAATTCGTTGTATGGAAAAAAAACTCTGCAGGGTGATTCCTAAGAACTCATGACGTAAAATTGTCCAAAGGTCATCTAAGGGGGGTTAATTCACTAGAAAATTGATATTTCTACGTCATTTCTAATGTCAATGAGGCATTTATCACAGAAAGCGCATGATTATTTCAATATATATATATATATATATATATATATATATATATATATATATATATATATATGGGCAATTTTCATTTTAGGGGTCTCAACTTTCAGGCACATCAGATGCATCAAAATAGTGTAAAAACAACCTCTTTTTGTTCCCTCATCATAACAAGAGTAACTGAGCTAGATTAATCGATTTTTGCATAATGGCTGAATATGACCTGAAAATGACATGAACCATATGATCTAATACATAGGTTATATCATAATTTTTTTCTGTGAGACATTTACTGAAGGTCTTTAAGGTGTAAGATCCAGCAAGTCCATTGTCCACAGTATTTTTGAGCTATGTATTGCACCATACAAAGCAAGGTAATAGGGATAGCTCTTTGAAAATTAAAATGGACAAAGTGTCCATGAATATTGAATTACTGGTGATTTTACAAGGAATTTACACTAATATTGAAGGAATTATGGCCATGTTGCTGGATCTTACATTGCCCTAAATTTATAGATACATGTGATAATCATCAAAAATCTAAATAAATGCTTTCAGTCCCATTTCATACATTTTGTCTGTGTCATCTAACAGCATAATATGATTAACTAAAACAAGTTCTGGGGTCTAAACTTGAGTGTGTATTGATTCAAGATAGATCAAATGTGAAATTTTGGTGTGTGACATAGTGAAAAGTCCAAATTTTAGTGATTTTTTAAGGATAAAACCACTAAAAATCATCCAAATCTGTAAATTAAAAAAAACACTTGTAGATCTCGATGTCTACTGTACACCTATTACTTCTGAATTGATTAATTTGACATGAGGGATTTTCTATAACAGTGTGACATATGCAGTGAAAGTTGAGACCCCTAAAATGAAAATTGCCCATATATATATGTGTGACCCATCCTAACAAAGTGGTACTGAAGTCGCACATGTAGAAGCCTAGATATAGGCTTCTCAAGTGGTATAGTGTAAAAAATATCAGATTTTTTAAAATTGATATTTTATCATTTTTCTAACATATAGGTAGATATCTTTCAGAATCCTTGCCTACTAAACTGAATGTAAGCCTCCAATGCTGAAAAAAACATAGCTATAGTTTTCTTGGTTATATAGAATTACATAGGAATTATATAGGATTAATAAATTATTATATGTTTGATATGTCAATTATCTCAGTTTAATCTATTTTTAATTGATATGGCTGAATTTACCAGCAGAAAATCCACAGAGGTACACCTAGTTCAAATATGCAAGTGTTATATACCAAATGAAAGCTCTTGATGAGCTGTAAATGAATATACCAATAACTAAACATTTTCTATGTGCGACTTCCGTACCATTTTGTAAGGATGGGTCACATATATATATATATATATATATATATATATATATATATATATATATATATATATATATATATCTTCCATTACTAAACTATGTTTGTTTCTAAATTGCCCTCCTGTAAGTAGACTAAATGCGAATAGTTTAAATCGTAATTTTGAAACAGAAAAAAGAAAATGACCATTTTTTTATTACCTCTTCTGCTTTTCGCTGAGTCATCATGTCGCGGGCCTCCTGTAGCTCGTCCCACTCCAGCGGGTCCTTGTCCACCCTCTCCAGGGAGGTAGGTACCTCCATGGCCACCAGGGCCTCCAGGCGGTAATCGTCTTCCTCTGACAAAGGGTTCTCTGTATGCAATAAGATTATAGAATCTTAATGAACACTTTAAAAGCTGCTGATGTAGGAGTGCATCATGCCCATTGGTCGGCATGATGCACTAATGAAGTACTGGTGAGACTGCTTGCCAGCACTTCATTGGAGCATCATGCCGACCCTCCAGGCATGTATCAATCCAATGATTCCCTTAAACCCTACCCGCAGATTTTGGACTGGGCCGGCTCATGTCTGGGGTCAGCTTTAGACTGGGGTTATCCAGTCTGAATAACCCTAGACATGAGCCGGCCCCAGTCAAAAGCTGCGGGTAGAGTTTAAGGGAATCGTAAAGTCTCCATATTATTGTCAGCCTCATGTTCACTTAATTCAATGCTTTGAATAGGGTATGACATATAGTTTCCTTCCCGAAACCAACCCAGACACAGCAATCCAACGATAAATACACCATTTTCTCTAGACCTGCCTATAACAATGGGCATTTCTGTGCCACTTGAAGTGAAGCTAAGCAGTATTCTTTAGAATTGAGATGTTATTATTTGCGAGCCTCAGTCGAAGTTATACCCCCAACCATCACACCCCCCCCCCCCAACCGCCTCACCCCCATCTACTCCTTAACCATTTAAAGACCGATGTGATATGTCCTGCATGTACCTGCAGGAGTGCATCATGCCGACCCTATGGGGTTGATATACAAACTCCCAGAGGGTCAGCATGATGCTCCAATGAAGTGCTGGCAAGCAATCACACTAGCACTTCACTGATGCATCATGACGACCAATGGGCATGATGCACGGATGTAATAAAAAAAACATTTAGCTGGCTTCATGAAGCGAGACAACACTTAAATACCATGAAAATCGTCTGTGTCTCAGGAGCGTGTTGCTCCTATGTTAAAAAGAGCTGTCAGTAGGTACCTTCTTTTCAAAAGAAGTCACGCTCTGCTTCACCATTCAACTTGCACTCACCACATTAGTCTGAAAAGTCACATGCCTTGTTTAAAACAGAGAGAGCTGCACTATCAGTTACCTACTCATGTCACACACTCTATAGTAATACTGACTGACTTCTCCCAACTAGGTACCTACTCAAATCCCCCTTTTTTAGCACCGTACTTGAATGACCACTTGTGAGCAACGAAAGGGACAAGTTATAGCTACATGAAAAGAAAGGACTGGAAATGAGGGCATTTTTAGCCAGCTCTTCCTTTTACTATAGGAGCAACACCCTGCTGACACCAATGACTATTTTGAGATCCAATACAGGTACATGCAGAACATATCACAATGCTGCATCTTTGAGCCGGAAGTTGAAGAAGTGCAAAACGATGGGGATGTTGAAATAAGTCCTAACCACTGATAACAAACATGTGATTTTACCATTGTATCTATAATCTTGGAGAGGTGATATATCAATGCAATGTTTACAATAGACATGCAGCAGCGGGGAAATAAAGCATACCCCAGATATATTTGTTTAAAAAAGAAATGCCATGCTGTAGTGGTCTGTATTATTTATAAGCACCTCGACGCGCATTGAAATCGACCCCAATCTAGCGGCTTATATGAGATCGGCTCCTATTGGAATACTGGTTTTAGCGCTTAAAATTGATTTCAATACCCCTATTGGCCACAAGCTGGTCTGGAGCTGATTCCGGCGACACACACTGATAAGATGGGACCAGCATGTCCCTGGAAGTGGATGTTAACCAGGGACAAGGTACCCATCATGGTATGTCTTATCAGTGGGTTTTAGCTCAACCAGCGAAATTCAAGATGGTGGCTCCACTTGGCCTCCATACTGAGTCCTATACCCAAGTGCCTATTCGAGACCAGCGCTTATTTGAGACCCTGGCACTTAAATGGGTTAAAGTGGCATAGTCCAATAGTTGGAGCCAAAAAATCTTCTCCAAAATGAGCTGGGTTGATCATATAGGTCATACTTCCTATTGTGACTAATTTATTTGATCTTCTTGTACAATCAAGCTGATATTTGAGAGAATTGTCAGATTTATACCCTATTTCCTAGTTTTGGAGTGCATGCCAAATCTCCATCCATTGGAAATACACTGTAAAATGCCTATGACAAGGTCCATGGGACCCCCTTTCTAGGTGTCTATGAGCTTAAGATAGCAAAAAATTGTCCACAAATGCCTAAATATGGTGTTCTTACATGGTATAGAAAACATTTGAACAGAATTGCTACTAGTGCACCAAGGGGAAGCAACTAGTGCTTGGACACCCATTTTGTGAATTAAGAAAATATATAAGGCAAAATCCTTTCTGTGTGTCTGTTGTATTTGACAATGGGGCCCTGGCACTGATGTGATATGGGTTCAATACAGTATAGATGAAATAATTGGACAATATAGCTGTCCCTGTAGATGAAGGTGCATTGATCCCCTTCAGAAAGTGAGCATGAATGATGCCTAGGGTCCTCAACCTAAATTCATAAGCCAATTCCCAAATACAATTTCATAGTATGCATAGAGAAGCAAATTGAATATCAGATTATTCTAAGCAAAATTCTTCAAATCAGAAAAAAAAAAAACAGTATAAACCTAAACACTTTATAGCATAAACAGATTAATTAGCTAACCATGTCATTTCTCTGAACACTTTTCATGTGTTTGGGATGATATTGTGTTCAGAAAAAACGGGACAAGATTATGTTTAGAATTATGTTTCGGATCTAAACACCATTTTTGCAGTGCATGTGCCCTGATTATAGCGAGGATTCGGGTGACTGTGTCTGCGCTGCCATGACAGTTCTCATCTCGAAATCTCCCGTGATATTTCAGTAGGTACCATACTACCCAGTTGGATAACAGCACCTCCGCCGTTGTATGACTGAGACTTTACCCCAGGTAGAGACGCAGAAGCTGCTTGGTAGTCTACCTCAGGCAGACGACAGAATGGAGCAATCACAGCTCAGCACCTAAGACCCCTGTAAACTCATGCGAATTGGAATGTATTTTTTTAGAGATAGACGGGCAGCAGTTTACCTGAGGTAGACAGGCTCTCCCCAATCTACCTGAGGTAGACAAGCACTTCATAGTCTACCTTACGTAGAGATCCCTTATCTACCTGAGGTAGAGATTTCGTGTCTATCATAAGTAAAGATCCCATGTCTACCTGGGGTAGAGAAGGTATCCCTTATCTACCTGGATTAGAAGTCCCTTCTCCACCTGAGGTAAAGAATCTGCCCCCTGTTTACCCCAGGTAGAGATCCTGTGTCTACCTGAGGGAGAGATCCCTTACCTACCTGAGTTAGAGAAGCTGTCACTTTTCTACCAGAAGTAGACAGACCGAAAATGAAAAGTTTACTAAGGGAGTGATCATTTTTTAACAACAGGGGGGGGGGGGCTGGTGGGTTTGCATGTGGATGCGGCGAAAAAAAATTCCTGTAACGGACAAAAATCGTGCGTGAATGTCCCCTTTTAGCCTATAGTAACGCGTGGGGTTTTCCACTGAAAACAGGTGAAATTATTTTGACCCCCCCATCAGAGGTGTTGAAAAGATTCTGACCCCCCCTCAAACCCACCAGTCCCCCCCCCCCTCTGTTGTTAAAAAATGATCACTCCCTAAGTCCAGTGAGAGGAACTTGTAAAATTCTCAGTTTATTGTAGTGAATGCAGGCTGAGTGCAGATGCAGATGCAGGAGTCATTTCTGGCCTCTCATTAGACAGTTTTCTTGTTTACCTGAGGTAGACTAACTAATAAGATTCAGCTAGTCTACCTAGGGTAAACTCTCAGTCGTGCAACGGCGGAGCTGCTGGATAACATGCCAGGAACAAGTCTGGTGTGAGATCAGGAGGGTGTTGCTCCTATAGTAAAAGGAAGAGCTGGCTAAAAATGCCCTCATTTCCAGTCCTTTCTTTTCATCTAGCTATAACTTGTCCCTTTTGTTGCTTACAAGTGGTCATTCAAGTACGGTGCTAAAAAAGCTGCCTTTGAGTAGGTACCTAGTGGGCAGAAGTCAGTCAATATAACATACTATAGAGTGTGTGACATGAGTAGGTACCTGATAGTGCAGCTCTCTCTGTTTTAAACAAGGCAGGTGACTTTTAAGACTAATGTGGTGAGTGCAGCTCTTTTTACAATAGGAGCAACACCCTCCTGAACAGGAAATCACTGATGTCATGCAGCATGCCAGTGGCGCTGTTGCAGTGTCAGATTAGCCCAAGGTGAGATAACGTTCGCGCATTCTTATCCTGGGACAGCTCTCCGAAACGAGTCTGGTCCCGCCAGAACGTTTTATATGCATATACATGCAAATATGCTTACCTGATAGTGATAAGGCTCTCAGGCTTGGAAGGTCCTTCAGCTTCTTCAGTTCTGACACACTAGCAATTTGGTTACCCCTGTAAAAATATAGAATGCAAAATTCACTAATACATGTTAAAACACGGCTGGGCAAAGTCATGGTGCATTATCCTCAATACTGCGTTCTCATTGGCTGATTGACCTGCACTGTCTAGATGGATAATGCATTCCCAGTACAAATGGTTAACTTTATCTCCCCTTTAGACTTCACAATTGATATTCCTGTGTTATTAGGTGGCTGATGTGTGAGATTTTTGCTGTGTTATAATGGGAATAAGGCGCTTTGTCATGGCCGTGGTCATGCTCTAGATTGTATTGAGACATCCCGCGGGCTTATCAGTGTAGGCAGTCTAGCTACAACAGGCCGTACAGCAGCCTGATGTGAATATTTATATTACATTTTCCATGCAAGCAGACGATAGGGGCTCTGCAGGCCTGGATTGATTTTGGCAGGACCGAATACCTCAAGATCATCATAACAAAAAAGTAATAATGAAAAGTAGAAACTATTTTGATGATTCAACTCATTAAACCTTGACAAATAGTAATGAATTTTGCTTTCAGCTGTGAAAAAAAAAGCTAACAATGGTCTAATTTCCATGGCATAAAACCAAAATAAAGTGTAAAATTGCCACCGGACATTCGGTCTGGCAGTCTAGCAACTTCCATATGGCAAAAGCCGATGACCGACGAGTTTTCATATTGACTGTATATATATATATATATATGTGTGTGTGTGTGTGTGTGTGTGTGTGTGTGAGTTGGTGTAACCAGCAAATTGGGGACATTCATGGGAACACACACCTACAAACTGGGGACGTCTTGCGAACCGGAGACGGCTCACTTCGCATGACCTTGAGAAAAGGGGTGCAATGGGTTTGGGTATCACAAATGACCTTGAAAAATGGTTATGAATATGATTTCTAGTGTGTCAACAAAATGTCCCCAATTTGGCCTGGAGCAACTTGTGCTGTGTGTAAAAAGTTAGAGCTATTTTTTTGTGATTTTTGCATGTGTGAAAAAGTCCCCAGTTTGTTTTGCACACTGAGAGATCTGTGTGTCCCCAGTTCGCCCAGTGATCTGGGTGTATTGCCTAATTGGCTTTATTGCCATTTCTGACCTATTAGGGATTAATCCAGTGTATTTGCATAAAAATTGTCACAAATTTGAGCCAGACATTGAATCTGTGTGCCTGCAAACTGAGGAATTTCCTTAATAGACCCTGTGTGTCTACAAAGTGAGGACATGACTTCACAGTGTGTGCTTGCAAACTGAGGCCTAAGAGACTTTCTCTTGGGTATGGTCAAATGCAAATAGTGTAAACAAACTGAGGTCTTGGTATTAGGCATCATATCTTTTTCTACCCCTATACAAGAGCATTCAGTCTATTTACGAAGAATAGACACATTTAAACAAGGACAAGACATCATTTTCTAGCTGTGTGCTCAAACGAACTAAGGACTCAAACTCTACACAGTGTTTAGGCAAACTGAGGACATGACCACACATTGTGTGTATGCAAATAGAGGACTTGACTTAGATACACTCCACACAGTGTGTGTAGGCAAACTGAAGACATTAGTACACAGAATAAGTATGCAAATAGACAACCTAGTCTTAGATACACTCCACACAGTGTGTGTAGGCAAACTGAGGACATGACCACACTGTGTGTGTTGGCAAATAGAGGACTTGGTCTTAGATTCACTGCACACAGTGTGTGTAGGCAAACTGAGGACATGGCCACACTGTGTATGTATGCAAATAGAGAACTTGGTCTAAGATACACTTCACACAGTGTGTATATGCAAATAGAGGACTTGGCCTTAGATACACTCCACACGGTGTGTATATGCAAATAGAGGATATAGTCTTAGATACACTCCACACAGTGTGTGCAGGCAAACTGAGGACATGGTCACACAGTGTGTGTATGCAAATAGAGGACTTAGTCTTAGATACACTCCACACAGTGTGTGTAGGCAGACTGAGGACATGATCACACTGTGTGTGTTGGCAAATAGAGGACATGGTCTAAGATACACTCCACACAGTGTGTGTAGGCAAATAGAGGACATGGCCACGCTGTGTTTGTAGGCAATTATAAAACGGCAGCCAATGCAGTGCTGCACAGTAGAAGTGACCTTGAGTGCATTATAGGAGTACAGTGCATGCCTTAGCAAGGTCACAGCTTGTCTATCATTCCTGTGGGATATCAGAGTCTCAACATGAAGAATACCATTGTCTATTCTCTAAATAGAGGACATGGTCTTAGATACACTCCACACAGTGTGTGTAGGCAAACTGAGGACATTAGTATACAGAATGTGTATGCAAATAGAGGACTTGGCCTTAGATACACTCCCCACAGTGTGTGTAGGCACTGAGGACATGGCCACACAGTGTGTGTATGCAAATAGAGGACTTAGTCTTAGATACACTCAACACAGTGTGTGTAGGCAGACTGAGGACATGATCACACTGTGTGTGTTGGCAAATAGAGGACTTGGTATTAGATTCACTCCACACAGTGTGTGTAGGCAAACTGAGGACATGGCCACACTGTGTTTGTATGCAAATAGAGGACATGGTCTAAGATACATTCCACACAGTGTGTGTAGTTAAATAGAGGACATGGCCACACTGTGTTTGTAGGCAATCATAAAACGGCAGCCCATGCACTGCTGCACAGTAGAAGTGACCTTGAGTGCATTATAGGAGTACAGTGCAAGCCTGAGCAAGTTCACAGCTTGTATATCATTCCTGTGGAATATCAGTCTCAACATGAAGAATATCGTTGTCTTTTCTCTAAATAGAGGACATGGTCTTAGATACACTCCACACAGTGTGTGTAGGCAAACTGAGGACATTAGTATACAGAATGTGTATGCAAATAGAGGACTTGGCCTTAGATACACTCTGCCACACAGTGTGTGTAGGCAAACTGAGGACATGGCCACACAGTGTGTGTATGCAAATAGAGGACTTAGTCTTAGATACACTCCACACAGTGTATGTAGGCAGACTGAGGACATGATCACACTGTGTGTGTTGGCAAATAGAGGACTTGGTATTAGATTCACTCCACACAGTGTGTGTAGGCAAACTGAGGACATGGCCACACTGTGTTTGTATGCAAATAGAGGGCATGGTCTAAGATACACTCCACACAGTGTGTGTAGGCAAATAGAGGACATGGCCACACTGTGTTTGTAGGCAATTATAAAACGGCAGCCAATG
Source organism: Acholoe squamosa (assembly GCA_949317995.1). Lineage (NCBI taxonomy): Eukaryota > Metazoa > Annelida > Polychaeta > Phyllodocida > Polynoidae > Acholoe > Acholoe squamosa. Next base: position 72,717,114 of record OX439042.1, read on the forward strand.
CACTGCTGCACAGTAGAAGTGACCTTGAGTGCATTATAGGAGTACAGTGCACGCCTGAGCAAGGTCACAGCTTGTCTATCATTCCTGTGGGATATCAGAGTCTCAACATGAAGAATATCGTTGTCTGTTCTCTAAATAGAGGACATGGTCTTAGATACACTCCACACAGTGTGTGTAGGCAAACTGAGGACATTAGTTCACAGAATGTGTATGCAAATAGAGGACTTGGTCTTAGATACACTCCACACAGTGTGTGTAGGCAAACTGAGGACATTAGTATACAGAATGTGTATGCGAATAGAGGACTTGGCCTTAGATACACTCCCCCACACAGTGTGTGTAGGCAAACTGAGGACATGGCCACACAGTGTGTGTATGCAAATAGAGGACTTAGTCTTAGATACACTTCACACAGTGTGTGTAGTCAGACTGAGGACATGGCCCCACATAGTGTGTAGAGGACTTGGCCTTAGATACACTCCACACACTGTGTGTAGGCAAACTGAGGACATGATCACACTGTGTGTCATTTCCTCAGATTTTTGAGGACATGACACCAGATGTCCTCAGTTGGACACTGTGACATTCTCTTTCTTAAGAATCCAACATATGTTGGATGCTGCCACCTGGTGGCAGGTCACGTCGTGTCCCCCTTCTGGGGGCAGCCAATCTGCTCCATGGTTCCCCATGTGTTGCTCAGGCACGTCGTGTAGCTGGGTGGAACAGAACATTATACTTTATAAACACTTGTATATTTACTGTATGTGGAAATTACCTGCATATTAACATGTGTGTAACTGATATTCTTACATGTCTGCCTAAAGCTGAATAAACCAGTGATAACTGGGAATAACACATTATGAGAGCTTGATGTATTTACACTATATACCACTAGTCATATGATATTTCACATATGACAACTTGATCATGCATAATTACTAGTATGACACATGCACACTTTGTGTGCTAATGTACTCTATTTGCATGCACATACGGTGTACTAACATCCTCACTTTGCCTAAGCACATTGTGTGCAGTAGATCTAAGACCAAGTCCACTATTTGCATACACACACAGTGTGCTAAAGTCCTCAGTTTGCCTACAAACACTAAGTGGAGTAGATGTAAGACCAAGTCCTCTATTTGCCAACACACACTATGTGGCAATGTCCTCAGTTTGCCTACACACACTGTGTGGAGGAGATCTTAGACCAAGTCCTCTATTTGCCAACACACACTTTGTGGCAATGTCCTCAGTTTGCCTACACACACTGTGTGGAGTAGATCTTAGACCAAGTCCTCTATTTGCCAACACACACTATGTGGCAATGTCCTCAGTTTGCCTACACACACTGTGTGGAGTAGATCTATGACTAAGTCCTCTATTTGCCAACACTCACTGTTTGGCAATGTCCTCAGTTTGCCTACACACACTGTGTGGAGTGTATCTACGACTATATCCTCTATTTGCATATACACACTGTGTGGAGTGTATCTTAGACCAAGTTCTCTATTTGCATACAAACACAGTGTGGCCATGTCCTCAGTATGCCTACACACACTGTGTGGAGTGAATCTAAGACCAAGTCCTTTATTTGCCAACACACATTGTGTGGCCATGTCCTCAGTTTGCATAAACACAGAGTGTGTTCACATGATGTCTTCAGTTTGCATACACACTTTGAGTCTCCACTTTGTTTCAGCACATAGCTAGGCAATAATATCTTGCCCTTTTTTAAACTGACTGTTCTTCTTAAATGGACTGAATATGCTTGTAATTAAGGATGGAAAAGTAGATGTAAGATGAATATTTGAATTGTACAAACATCTCCTCACTTTGGTAATGATGCACTGGTCATGTCCTCAGTTTAGAGGCATCGTACTATTCTATTTTGGAGCACCACAGGTCAGCTCAGTATTTTTCAATATAACTTCCAACAGCTTAATTTGAGTTAAAATTGATCTATGCCCCTAATTGAACCCCAAGTAAGTGAAAGCTGGGTGAATTTTGGAATGTCCCCGCTTTGTAGGAGTGTGCAACAGTGTCCCCGATTTGCTGGTTACACCTGTATGTGTGTGTGTGTGTGTGTGTGTGTGTGTGTGTGTGTGTGTGTGACCTATCAGGTTGTGCACTTACCTTATGTTGATGTACTGGAGTGACTTCATGGAGGGCCCAAACCCATCCAGGGTTTCTATCAGGTTGTCCCTAAGGTGCAGGATGGTGAGGTTCTCCAGGCTCTCCAAACCCTCCACTGACTTCAACAGGTTGGCCGGCTGTGTCAGGAAATAATTTGTACCAAGAGTTAGATGATTAATGTTTAATTAGGGAAGATCAGGGCACTCAGGGGCTGAGGGGCCTAAGGCATAGAATAAGATTTTGCAAAGATTAGGGCATAGGCCTACAGAGACAGAATAAACTAGTACATAGAGGCGAATTATGCAAAGATTGAGGCATACAGAGACAGCTAGAGGGCTCTAGTGTATAGAAGCAAGAGACCTCGATATCATTCTAGATAAAAGTTAATTATGCAAAGATTGGGACCTACATAGACAGAGTGGCTTAGTTCATAAAGGTAAACTGTGTGAAGATCAGGGCAGACAGAGACAGAGACCTAGATAGTGCATCGAAACCATTCTTGATAGAAGTGAATTATGCAAGGATTGGAACATACATTGGAGACAGGTTCGCCTAGTGCATAGAAGTAAACTTAATATATGAAGATAAGAGCATCTGGAGACAGTGGGGCCTAGCGCAGTGGAAGCTTGGAAACCCCTACCCTCTTTTGGACTTCCTTCCTAGACCAATGTGCCCTCAGGCTCAGGGTATTATGGTAAAGGTCAGGAGGGTGTTGCTCCTATAGTAAAAGGAAGAGCTGGCTAAAAATGTCCTTGTTTCTAGTCCTTTCTTTTCATGTAGCTATAACTTGTCCCTTTTGTTGCTCACAGGTGGTCATTCAAGTACGGTGCTAAAAAAGGGTGATTTGAGTAGGTACCTAGTTGGGAGAAGTCAGTCAGTATAATATACTATAGATTGTGTGACATGAGTAGGTACGTGATAGTGCAGCTCTCTCTGTTTTAATCAAGGCAGGTGACTTTTCAGACTAATGTGGTGAGTGCAAGTTGAATGGTGAAGCAGAGCGTGACTTCTTTTGAAAAGAGGGTACCTACTGACAGCTCTTTTTACCATAGGAGCAACACGCTCCTAGTGAAATTCTTAGCTCAACAAATAGGGGGTAGAACTTGGTCTTACCATGTAGAGCTCCCGAAGTGTTTTAGGATATTCCCCTATCATGGACTCCAACTTGTTACCACGCAGGTCCAGGGTGGCCAGGCACAGCATCTTAGATGGGTCCAGACCACTGATCCTCTCTATTTGATTATCTGTATGGGTCAGGATTATGAAGGCAATAGTGAATAAGACGCTGCACTAAAATATGGGAAGAAATATTATAGACCCATGTAGCAAGATAAGATGACTTTTTCATGAATAGTGTTGCGTTTAGCTTAATTTGGGTGGAATGTTCATAGCATTCCATGTAATATCCACATATTATGCCTACAACTTAAATCAGGAGATTGACAAAAGAAATTATCTTTGATATTATGTGTACTACATTACAGGCCTTCCAATGGAAATTCGCATTCTCTATACTTCAATGTAAGAAATGTTTAAAAACTCTAATAACAACCTACCTGAAAAGTCACCCTTTCTTTCTTACTTGATGTGTGGTATTCTACTGGTTCCCACTCATCCCAAGAGGGAAGATTCAACTTGATACAAAATATTCAGGTCTTGACCTAAGATTTACAAAATGCAAAATCCCTTCTTTATAGGTACAGCACTAATAGAGTGGTCATTTATCAACAGCAAGGGGATGTTTGAGTGTTTTAATCTGCTGTCCCCCGAAGAGGGGTATGAAATCATTTACACCCCCCCCCCTACCTTTCTTTTCTATCAAAAAACTTACAAAAAACTTACCACCCCCTAACATAAAGAGATTATAATTATCATGAGTATACTAACGTGCAAGTGAGAGCTTCTCTAACATGGGGTGAGCGACTCCCTCCATAGAACGCAGCTTGTTGTGTGCAAATGTAGCAACCTGCAGGTACGGCATTGTCTCCAATTGTACACCTGCAAGGCAAAGGAATACATAGTAGTGGATGTAAATTAGGGGTTAAATGTAAAGTAAAAACACGTCAAAATAATGATGGAATCCTTGTCCCAAAATTACAAAATTCCATTGTTATTTTCACAGAGATTCCTTGTAATACTACACTGCTACCTGGGCTTCTTGTAATAACTAAACTGGTCCATGCAAAAGAATTGCAGTGGTTTACTGTTAAGTTTCACGAGGATCCCTTGCAGATTCAACAGTTATGTTTTACAGTGTTGTCTCAGGGGCATTTGATTCTAGAAATTAGGGGACAGTTCGTATTCAGCCACAGATCCAGGGTTTCGAAAAGGAGGAGCACGCTCTTCATTTGGCCTCTATGTTTGGCTAAATTTTAGACTTATAGAGGCAAAATAAACTCTTAATTACTGGCAAAAAGGAGGGGGGGGTATGGGTCCCTGCATTCATGCAAAATGACGGTCCTACAGGGTTGATACAGTTCTGGATGGTCGGCATGATGCTTCAAAAAGTGCTCAGACAGACTCACCAGCACTTCATTGGTGTATCATGACGACCAATGGGCATGGTGCACTCCTGCATAAGCAACCCTAGAAGAGTTGAAGACCTCAACATTCAATTGATTGGATTATAGGAGTGCAGTGCATACCTGAGCAAGGTCATGGTAGCTGTAAACAAGTCAAGGCTCATTGATTGTTCTAGACATTCCTTAGTTGGGTGCTTGATTGTTTGGAAGGAAATGTACAATGTTTTAGAAATACAATAGACAACTACTTCTTCACATCTTGACTATCTGTTGTTCTGTCATGTATGGATGCATCTGAGTCTCGATGTGAAGAAGGTCGCTACCTATTTAATTATCATGAATACCGTATTTCCTGGAGCTGGTTCTAGCGACACACACTGATAAAATGGGACCAGCATGTCCCTGGAAGTGGGTGTTAACCAGGGACAAGGTACCCATCATGGTATGTCTTATCAGTGGGTTTTAGCTCAACCAGCGAAATTCAAGATGGTGGCTCCACTAGGCCTCCAAACTGAGTCCTATAGGCCTTGGGGAACGTGTCCATGGGGTAATGCAGGCCAGACCTCTCGTTTAAGCATGGGGATAATATTTTTGTTCAATATGATTTAAATTTTAGACTGCATGTCCATTTCTATATGGAATATTCAAATAACTTATTCAGTTCTATGTTCCCTATCTATCATAACTCTAAGACAAGTCGAGCATACATCGATAAAAAAAAATATAAGATGATTAGCCAATTATTAGGAGTTACCAGAGTGCCTTTTGAAGCCTAGAAATATAAGCCTGCCTCGTGTATATACAGCTAAAAATATTTTTCTTTATTCAAGAAAATAAGATAAACTATCTTACGTGGCGGACAAAACTACCAGTTTTAAGAAAATAAAAAATCTTAAAACTGGTAGTTTTGTCCCCTAGGTAAGATTATTTAAGATTTCAAGAAAATTATGTTTGGCTGTATACAAGCTTGCCCCGTCCCAGATAGCAAGGATATATTGGGCCAGAGTCGGCTTATAGTGGGCCAATGTCGGCTCATATCGGGCCAAGCATGGCCAATGCTCCATTGCTGATTGGGGTGTATAAGCCTGATCAATTTGCCGCTTAGTGTTATTACAAACCCGGGCTTATAAATACACGCTGAAATACGGTAATAAGTGTTTAATGTATGTTATGGGTACGCACGAGTGGGTTTATGGGTTAATAATCCACGACCCCGAAGGGGGAGTGGATTATTAACCCATAAACCCACGAGTGCGTACCCATAACATGCATTAAAGCGTTTATCGAACATATTTCTCCATTTTGTTTTAATTTCTTACCTTATAACCCAAGAATTAATCCAGGAGAAGACATTTTGTAAGTGCATGCGATCCGCTAGCTTTGCCAACCTGCCATGGCCATGTTGTCGTTCTGTCCGACATACCTCCACCTTTACACTCATTTTTCGGGTATAATCCAATAATGTCAAGTTCTGTACTTCTAACACAGCCAAATATACGATCTCTAGTTGGTGTTCGCCTTCATTTTGTCTCCATTTTCTTCGATATAAATAAGAATCCATTGATTTTCCATACCGATCCAATGCACACGGCCCGGTACACGGCCATTTCATCTTGTTGACGAAGCGGGTAGGTGCCCGGATGTACCTGACCTACTTTCGGCTGAACCCACTTCCGGCAAGGAGGTCAGCCGGGTCAGTCGTGTATCGCTATGGAAAATCAATGGATTCTTATTTATTTCGAAGAAAATGGAGGAATTTGGCATGGCATGTTCATCTAGGATATCTAAGGATGGTTCTCTGTTAATAACTCCACCAGGCTCCATTGAAATCTATGCTAACGAGGTCTGCAAACATCAGGTATGTCGGACAACTTTTTCAAATTCTTGATGTAGATTCATTTCTAGCACCGGTCGCCTTGGTATAGTGGACAGCGAGCTCGCCTCCTGCCCCAGCGGCCGGGGATCGATTCCCCGTTGAACCTAAACGGTTTTAACTGGAAAACTATGGCGCGGTTGACTTTGTATACTTCGCCAATTTATTATCATGTCCAGATTGAAACTAGCAGCTTCTTGAAGACGAAGAAAAGGTCTGAGAGTGCGTTATGGCTGGATAACGCACTGGGGTTATGAGCAAAAAAGCACTCCTGAGGCTCAGATAGTTAGATAAACCCACCTACCTGTTATCCTGTTCTTGTCAGCTTTTAGTGTGAGGAGGTTTGTGAGGGGTGTGAGGGGGCTGACATCCTTAATGTTGTTGTTAGTGAGGATAACATGGCGGAGGTGGATGTAGTTCTCCAATACACTGATATCAGTCAACTCTCTGAAACACAACATCATCATACTCTCTGAGAAATAACATTTATACGGGTGTTGCACCAAACCCGATTCTTGGCCGATTTTTTAGTCAGGTTGCATTGGGGCGATCGGGAAATGTAGGGGACCTATCGGGCAAGAATCGGGTTGAGTATCGGGTGCAATGGAAGAGGAGCAAAAAGATTATCAGGTACCATCGGGTATTGTCGGGAACCTATCGGGGACAATTCAGGAGAAAAACACTGATTTTTAGGATAGAAAGCCATGCAGTTTTTGGGCTGAATCAAGTTCTTTTTATGGTTAGGAATGTGCGCTTTTTTGTTTTAGGTTTCAAGCACCAAAATAGTTTTTTTTCTGCACATGTTCACACTTTGGAATCAATTAAGTATCGTTCAAAATGAACCATTACAAAGGGCACTGTAAAAACATGTTGTTAAAATAACAACACACTCTGGAGGGCAATTCTAAAAAACTGACTATCCTTTTGTGGTCATGTCATGAATTTAGCAACACTCATTTTAGAAACAGAAGATAGCCATATTTTGAAATTATTATATTTTTACTATCTTATGCAGATAGTATGCAGAAATGTCAGTTATAAGCTTGATTAGGCCTTGATTTGATGACCTTTGTGTCCTGACGAAAATTGGAATTCTATTTCGTGATTTTTTAAGAATCACCCCCCAGGCAACCTTAAGGTGAGGTGTGTAGTCCTTGCCTAAAGGTTACCAGAGATCATTACTTTGACAGAGATTCCTTGTATATTTCTGTACCACATACTGCCACCTAGGACTAAAAGCTACACTGGTTCAATACTATACAATAAGAGCTAGTCCACTGTTCAGTTTTACGAGGATCCCTGGCAGGTTCAACAGTTGATCTTCACAGTGTGTCCACTGCAGGTTTTAGTACAAATATTGTCAGCACTCAAAGGTATCCAATGTGCCTCACCTGACAGTGAACCATTGCATGTGAGTAGACCAATCGCACCCGGTGTAATTGACCCATATCAATATCGAGATATTGGTGTTCCCCACGCTAACTATATGGAGTGTATCATCCTAGACAACAAAGGCTTAAAGTCTCCTGAGGTAGGGTTCAGCAAAGGTACATTGAGAATTCACCAGTCCTTATGAGTAAGATACATCTAGCCACTTACAAAGTAACACGCATCCAAACATGTGAGTTTTATTTGGTCAATTTGAGTACCGGGTGCATGTCTTTAATATCTGTGGTCCAAAAATCAAAATTTTGGTCTGGGCCCAATATTCATCCTTAAGTTTAAACCTGAATGTATGTTACTTATTGGTGATGCCGCACCCCACCCGTCTGCGGTCAGCGTATCTGATACGATGACGCTGACTTTCCTGTCACTGGTCAACCACCCTATATACAACCAATAGGGACAGTATCATTAGGGTTTAGGGCTGTTCCTCTAGTTCTATAAGAAGAGAGGGATGTTATCATGGTTTTAATAAGCCATGATTTCTTCTTTTCAAACCATGATAACATCCCTTTTTTCTTATAGAACTAGAGTAACAGCCTAATGATACTAATGATCCTAATGATACTGACCCTATTGGTTGTATACAGGATTTTTATCCAATTTGGAATAGCATAGAGTTAGATTAGACTATAATAAGGAATAGCATAGAATTTTGGCCCACAGGGCAATCAATTTAAAATTGATACTTTAGGGAATAGAATAGAATTTTGCCCTGCAGGGCTATCAATATGAAATTGATGCTTTATTAAGGGTTACTAGTGGCTTCGCCATTAGAGTTTCAGGCAGTAGCAGTAGATTGGTGTCAATAAATTCATTCTAAGTGTAGCCTGTGTTGACAACAGTTGTAGCCTGTGTTCACGACCAATTGTAGCCTGTGTTTACGACCAATTGTAGCCTATGTCCATGGTGCTCCAGCAAAGTGTGGCATGTGTTTAAGGAAAAGTGTGGCTTGTTTCATGATGCCACTGACGTTGCCTAGTGACGTGATGTTGCTAGGTGAATTGACGTTGCTAAGTGATGTGATGTTGCATCATAAATCATGATGGTAACTATACTCTCCAAGCTGATTCTCTCGGAAGGGCTCAGTTCAAAAGTTTATGGTGGAATATCTCAGTAATTTCATTCAATCACAGCATTACATTTCAGCGATTGATAGTATGTGACTGATAATCACGAATTGTCATTAACTGGCCTGTTCTTGTTTTCCCTTCAACAAAAACTTGAAATAATGTAATATATGTGTCTTTACTATTTATTCTGGTTGGGATGGGAGCGAGCTACAACAGGTTTATGGGTTTTGCCTATTTATGAGGCAGATTCAGGGAGCTAGAGGGCTAAAACTGCCCAAAATGAGGGTTTTTTCGAGCGAAAACACAAAAATCTCAAGTGTAACTTGCAAATAATAAAAAAAATGCTGGGGCTTAGGTTCTTTTCTTGGTTTTGGTATTTCCCCTAGAGCACAGGGAAAATTTTAACACTAAACAGGAATATGGGCCACTGTACTTTTTATGCTTGGTCACTGAACGTACATGGGCAGTTCTACATTAGACCCTAGAGAGTCCCTAACATAGCAACCATGTTCTATTATTCCAATAGCACAGAGATGAAATAGATATATCATGCAGAGCCTTAACATGTCCCTAGATGCATGAAAAAAAATTGGAAGTCTAACTCCTATCTCTTGGCCTGGGTACTCCATCCAGTTTGGGTGACAGAGTTGGGGTAGTTTCGTGTTAGACCCTAGAGAGACCCTTCATCTGTGTTAATGTCAGTCTGGCCCCAGTGTATAATATATTTAACTATCATCTCTTACATGTTAATTGACCTTTATATCAAAGTATCTTGACCTGTTAGTATCAACCCCCTACAAGGCTTAGAGCTATGGTACAATCACTAACAATTGGACCCTAGAGAGCCTAGACCCAAGAGAGACCTTAGACCTGAGAGAGGCCCTACAGTCTGTCACCAGTGTATAATATACCAAATTATTATATCTTATATGACAATGGTCCTTTATGAGGGTAACCTGGCCTGTTAATATCAATCTCTTACTCCATTAATGCTTAGAGCTATGGTACAATCACTAACAATTGGACCCTAGAGAGACCCTAGACCCAAGAGAGACCCTAGACCCTAGAGAGCCCATAGAGACTGCCATCAGTGTATAACATATCTAACTATAATATCCTATATGACAATGGACCTTTATGAGAGTAACTTAGCCTGTTAATATCAACATCTTACTCTATTAAGGCTTAGATCTATGGTACAATCACTAGCGATTGGACACTAGAGAGACCCTCAACTTTGGTCCCATGCTGTGGATTTAAAAATGATATTTAAGCTACCTGCATATATGGCCTATAAGCCCCAACACCTGTGCTATATGCTCCCTAAAACTTTTTAGACTGGTCCAAAATATTTTTAGACCCCCTGGCAGTCCACAAAACGACAATTCATGATTATTGGTCATGTACATACACCAACATTATCATGCATTATTTTTCTCATCACTGATTCAAGAAATACTTATTTCACATGTTTAAATGATCTGATAACAATGGTGGTTTTGTTCTAAAAAAAATTTACCTTGTTGCTAGGTCCCATGTCGAGGGTATGTGTGTTTATAATCACTTTTCTGTAAAATTAAATTTCATTCTAAAGAAAAGTAGGATTTGGTTGGAGAAAGGGACATTTCAAAGCCTGAAAAATATAGAATTTAAGAGAAACAAGAAGAAAAATTGAGTTAACTCAGACTATCCTAACTGCTTCACAGCCTGAAAATTTACTATAAAAAGGGTACTATAGGCTGAAGCAGTCATTAAATTTGATTTTACAACCAGCGACCTAATAATGCCTTTTTTTTTAATGTAGTGTAATAATAGAACGTTTGAATTGATAGACCTGTGGGGCAAAATTCTATCCTATTCCTTAAAGTATCAATTTTAAATAATAGCCCAAGATTCTATTCTGATCCTATATTACAGAGAGATCTCGATAGTCTGCCATGCCTAAATCCTTGTAAAAATTGGTCAGATCCTGAGACTGGCAGATTATTGAGTGGAAATAAACTTAATTCTTTAGGAATGGTCTGCTGTGGGAACCTGGCGGATATAGGGTTTGGTGGACTACTGGATGGCTGATTAAAGAGATCTCACTGTAGTAGGCCTGCAGGGCAAGCTTCTTTTCTATACCTGGTGTATAGTATAGAATTCTATTCTATATATAGGAATAAGATAGAACCTTATATAGGAGAAATCCAGTTCCAGACTTTATATACTACACTACGAGTAGCAGACACAGAAAGGGTGTTCAGGGTTATGTGTGGTGCAATATAGCATTAGATAGACTGACAATGCTGTCACCAGTGACCAGTTACCAGAAAGTCAGCATATCCAAAGTGCTGACTGCGGCACCTCTGGAGGGTGTTGCTCCTATAGTAAAAGGAAGAGCTGGCTAAAAATGTCCTCATTTCCAGTCCTTTCTTTTCATGTAGCTAGAACTTGGGGATTTGAGTAGGTACCTAGTTGGGAGAAGTCAGTCAGTATAATATACTATAGAGTTTGTGACATGAGTAGGTAGCTGATAGTGCAGCTCTCTCTGTTTTAAACAAGGCAGGTGACTTTTCAGACTAATGTGGTGAGTGCAAGTTGAATGGTGAAGCAGAGCGTGACTTCTTTTGAAAAGAGGGTACCTACTGACAGCTCTTTTTACAATAGGAGCAACACGCTCCAGTAACCGTAAAGAACACGCTGATTGTAGACGCATGGGGTGCACGCCTACTCCGGGTGCCTACCAGAGTAAGTACACCACTGCTAGTAAATGGTTGGGAGTATTGGATGGTTGGGAAAAGATAACATCATTTCTACTTACTTGCCACGCATATCCACCCTTGTGTACGCATGCGCCAGTCCATCTCCAACACGTGACAGCATTGAGAGCGCATCACGCATGATATCAGTTGTCAATGGGTTGGGCTCTGGTTCAGGCTGAAGAAAGTATATATAGAGAAGTGATAATACTTGTAAATGTTAACATCTACAATACAAATGAACTGAGGGAATAAAGGTGATTGTTGAAACATTTGTAAGACAGAGAGAGGGGAGAGACAGACACAGACAGACACAGACAGACAGACAGACAGACAGAGAAGGAAAGAGAGTTCAAGAGGCAGACAGGGAGACAGCAGCAAAGTGGTCATGGAGGGACGGCAAAGAGACCATGTCCCCTGCTCATACCCCGCCTGTATGGGCCACCCAGCCATTGGGAAGGTTCAATTGGGCGAGTCCTGTATATAGCATAAGATGTGCCTTAAAGGATACGAGGCACTGCGGTGGTTAATTTAGTACAAGCGTAAGAGAAAAGATAGGGAAAAGCTGTCAGTACATGTACAAGTATTTTTCAGCAGTATTTTTCTTCAGAAAATGAGATAAAACGTTGTCACATATCAGAGCAGACAACTAGGTTAGAGAAAAACAAAAATCTTAAAATTGACCATTTCATCTGCCAGGTAAGATAATTTGAGATTACAAGAAAATCATTTTTGCCTGTAAAGGGTAATAATATGTCCTACATCCCAATACCTAGATAATCCTTTGGTACAATCATACATCAATATAACCTCATGCTGTCAATATTGGACTCTTGAGTTATTCATGTCCTACAGACGGTGTCACTCAATCACGGCAAACATTGACTTATTAGTACTTTTAGGGCAACCTTGTGTCTTATCGTATGGGTCCGTACCAGTTGGCAAGAACAGGTTATATTTATTTTTAAAAAGAAAACACGTTACATTCATCTTTAGGTTCTGTTAATGTTGAAACGTCGAAATAACATTTTCTGTGCACTCAAAACACTTTCTTCTTACGGCTCTATACTTTTTTTATTTCTAGTTAAAAAAAATCCTGATGTTGAAGAAAGGTAACTGACATACATCTTTTATTAACGTCGCTGATACGCCTGCCTTCTGAACATCAAAGAAACGTTGAAGAGTGAGCGTTATAGCCTGTTCCTGCTGACTGGAAATGATGTATGTTGGGAGATCTTTGACCACCATACAACTGCAATAACCAGCATACACTATGTTTCCTGTTACACAGGTTGCCTGACAGCTTATAAATAGAACCCTGAGGTCTGCAAAGTATAAGACTTCACAAGCACCACACACGTTTACATCATGCAGTGTTCCCTGCAAGTTTGTTTACATTTTCTCTATTTTTTTCTTGTTCTCATTTTTCCCACGTACAGCAAAGAATTCCCATCATGACAGGGGATGCCAGTGACTTCTGTTAGCAAATCTTACTAACCCCCCCCCCTCCCTCCCCCCCCCAAAAAAAAAAGAAATGTTGACCTGAATAAAATTAAACTTAAGAAATTGTGCTAAGTTGGAGGCATCAATTATCATAGTGCACAGTCCATAAAGGGTAAAATGTATAGTCCTATGATTACCTAATCAGTACGCTGCTCTACCAGAATGAATACCAGATAAGGCGATATTGCAGTCAATATATTGATGTAGGGTGGGGACCCTGAATGGTAAGGACGGGGTGGTGGGACTACACTATAAACAAAATCATGTCAAAATAACAGTGCAATCCTCGTCCCAAAGTTGCCAGAGATTCATTGTTATTTTCACAGATGTGAACCACCCAACTTCCACCTGGGGCTTCTTGTAAAACCAACACTGATTTAATGCTGTTCAATTACGGTGGTCCACTCTTTAGTTTTAAGAGGATGCCTGGTTGAGGCCAAATAAGAAAAAAACGTTTGTTTCCAGCAACCTGACCGATCCTAGCAAAACAGGGGCAAAAGAAACATTTTTTTGGTGATTGTGAAGAATTTTGTCTCATTTTTTTCATATTTTAAAGAAATGTTCATTGCTTTTTGAGGATTTTTCCTGTATCCTTTTCATGTTCTTCCCCTCTCTCATAGTTGCCATTTTGCCATCACTATTTTACAATGAAATCAACGAATTTTATTCATTGATATGTGCCCTAACATTTCCTATATAAATATGAAATTTTTTTTTAAATCCGACGTAGGGACCCTAGCTCTTTAAGCTATGTTACTGGAAACACACCTTTTATTTTTCTTAGCAACAGTTATTTTTTGCAGTGTACCCTTACCTTTGTTAGACAGGATTGGACAACTTCAAACACCACTCTTTCCCTCCTCAACCTTGATTTTGATTACCCTCCTCACTCTCTGTCTCTGTCCCAACAAAACTAAAGTTTATCTTGAGAATTGTTATCTCTAACCTATCTTCTTATGTAAACTATTGCAAATGTATGATATGAAATGTAATTTTGAAGATATCCACAAAGTTATCCTCCATGCTATCTTCATTTCTGCTTATAGTTTATGAAGATGCCCTGCCGCCAGTGCGAAAAACTGCTGTGGACATATGCCTATAAGTATACCAGAATGCTCCTTGGATTCAAATCTCCTCCGAGATTGAATGAAGAAATATACCTGTATGTTCTCTCAAATCCTTTCTCTTCCACTGTGTGATTTGGTTACAGCCCCCCCCCACCTCTTTGTCTCTGTCTCTCTCTGTGTCTCTCTCTTTTCCTTCTGTCTGTCTGTCTCTCTTTCTCTGTCTTTCTGTCTCTCTTTCTCTGTCTGTCTGTCTCTGTCTGTCTGTCTATGTCTCTGTCTCTTTCTCTCTTTCTCTCTGTCTGTCTCTCTGTCTGTCTGTGTTTACTAGAGCTACACTGTGGGGTTTTTATAAGTACAACGCTACGTTGTGGGGTCATTTCTTGCTTGTGGGGTTGACCCCACAAGCAATGTCCTTAAAATGGTTCAAAATGACCTTGTGGGGTGCACGTGAAGAGATCGTGGTACAACCCCACAATGATCGTGTCTGTCAGACAGACCCCATTAGTCTGTGCATATTACAGACAGTATCACCACCTACTGCCCCCTAGTGAGTAATACACATTGCACCCCACATGTTCAGACGCAATGACCCCATAACGACAGACATAACACCCCACATGCACAGACGTAATAACCCCATAGCGACAGACATTGCACCCCACATCTTCAGACACAGTAACCCCATAACAACAGATGATTGCACCCCGTGTATTCAGTAACTGAGACAGTTAATTCCAATTTGAAGATTGCCTGATAGCCCTTGCGATAAGCTTCGATTTGCACCCGGTCCCGTGTCTCTAAGTTCAATGGTTCACGGGTTAGAGCAAAAACAAACAGTTCTTTGACGGGCCCCATCACGCAGCGGAGGCACTTTTTCCCAAATAGTCCTACAGTGAGCAGATGAAGCCTGCATCATGCAGGTGCAAGAGTGAATGCCCACTGAGCCATGATCCAGTGTCCACGCCCAATAGCACAGCCAGAAACTAGCATTTTGAATAGGGACTCTTTTACGATACTTCCGCTAAAACTTTCAAAACTAAATATCTCAGCAACCGCTGGTCCGATCGCCTTGATCTTAGGTGCGTTTCGAAGCCCATGAAAGCTACTTTCTTGTTTTGCCATTTAATGAAATATATTCCTGAATAACAATATGACCCCACTATATTCAGACATTTTAACCCCATAATGTACATATGTACATGTATGAAATGTGCACCCCACAATGATCGATTGTACCCATTACCCAACCCCACAGTGCCCAGACCAAATTTTTCCCCACAACGTAACTCTCGTCTGTCGGGCTGTGTGTCTGTCTCTCTCTCTATCTCTATCTATCTATCTATTTATCTCTCTGTCCTTCTTTGACAGGGTCAATGTAGTGCTTATGTTCTGATAAAATTGGCGTCGTCAGTACAGTTACTGGAAGTGACACTCGTCACTGTAAGAATTAGCCATACTCCCGATGGACTGCAGGTTATTCCACATGATAGATGCACAGGTGGGTCATGAGAAGAAATCATTAGAGATTATTATCCAGATCGATTACATGTACTAGAGGGAGCTCTCTCTCTCTCTCTCTCTCTCTCTCTTTAATTGAAGAACTTCATTACCGTTTCATAGGAAATGCTTTATCGATTCAATATCTTACACCACCCAGCACATAGTAATCAACATATCCGATCCATCATAATGATGATATTGCATACATAAATGTGTTTGTGTTCATGAACTCAATGTAACATGCAAGGATTTTGTTTGAATCGTAGGAGCCATTCGTCCATGCGCCTGGTTGGTAAACGTAATAAATTCTGAGTTTACATTTAATTTACAAATTAAGAGTTCAGTTCAGATGCACCAATGAAGTACTGGCGAGACTGCTCCCTAGCACTGCATTTGGAGCATTATGCCGACCCTCTTGGAGTATATGTATCAACCCTGGAGGTTCTGCATGATGCTCCAATGAAGTGCTGGTGAGCAGTCACGCCAGCACTTCATTGGTGTATCATGACGGCCAATGGGCATGATGCATTAATGCATCAGCGGCCCTTAATGGGTTGAATGGTATACAAATTGGTTAGAACCTGAAGCTAACAATTCATGGAAATAAGACCTAATCATAGCAGGTGCCTTTGACAGGCTTTAGCCCCAGAGTCCTAGTCCTATATTATGAGCGTGACCTCTGCAGATAAAACTGAAAGGAAAAATACACTGCAAGAAGAAATGATTTTTGTAATCTCGGCGAAAATAATGACGGGTCTCTGGCAACTTTAGGAGGAGGATTCTGTCCTTATTTCGACATTTTTTTACAGTGTAGCAGCAGCTTCAGAGTGAACAGAATAAAAATAATGCAAAACCTTCATTTGACTGTTCATACCTGGCACAGACTCTTCAAGTTGACAACTTCAGGGTTTCTCACTGAAAGGTTGTTGATGCATGAATGCATCCGCGCCCTTTAAAGGTTAATGCAATTTCAGCCTTTGCCACTATTTGTAGGTCAGTGGTTCTGGTTGAATGCTTCATCAATGGTTATGGGTTTAATGGGGGACACTTTTATTTTAACCCTTGACCGAGGGAGTAAATTTCTTGGCTAGAACCCACCATGCCCCCATGGTTGTAATAGACTATCACTCCCTTATATCTCATTATAGTATAGAAGTGTGTTTTTACAGGACCTTTTGATTCTATACATGTTATGCATACACTTCAAATGGGTAGTGCCAGAGCTAGGAGGAGGGGCCAGAGGTAATTGGCAAAGTGAAGGGGTTCAAAACTACTCCAAAAACTATTAACCTCTTAAGGACTGCATGATGCTCGAAGGCAATGCGCCAATGTGTCTTCATGATACATCTAAGCAACCTAGCTAAGTAATTATAACTTGATGCATGCATCATGACAGTCCTGTGGTGTTTTAACACTCCTGTTAATCGTTTAAGGGCCGCAGATGCAGAAGTGCACCATGCCCATTGGTCGGCATGATGCACCAATGAAGTACTGGCGCGACTGCTTGCCAGCACTTCATTGGAGCATTATGCTGACTCTCCAGGAGTTTGTGTATCGATCTCGTAGAGTGGACATGATGTATGAATGCAGCCCTGGTGAGTTACTCACCAGGGCTGCATTCATGCATCATGACAACCAATGGGCATGATGCATTGATGCCCTTAAAGGTTTTAAAGGTTCGGCATGAATGCAGCTCTGGAGACCCCATGGCTGCATTCATGAATGCATCTTGTCAACCAATGGGGAAAAGGTTCAATGCACTATGTGCCGCTTTCAGGGTTAAGGTCTGCTATTCAATGAGTTGTTCCTCAATAGTAAACATAACAAAACATTGAACACACTGTATAAATGCTGCCATATGGTGATAACAATGACTGCCAAACATGTCTGTACCCATGCCTTCCACCCGTGCCTGTACCATAAAACCCCGTGTATAAGCCATATCTTATATACCATTTTAAACCCTCGACGAGGCAAAACTCAGGGTGCGTCTTATATAAAGGGTGTACATATTTAGACGTTAGTATAGGAATGACTACCATTTTAGGCCCCAAGTGCTCTTTATAACTTATTTTATAGCTTAATTCATTTCTACTAAACTGAGGGCATGCGGCTTATATTAGGGTTTTAAGGTAGGCCACACCATTTTCATAAGAACCCTGTGCAATGTCCCCTGTCGATTGAATATCAATATCACATATATAGGCAAATGTTCACGAGTATTGGGACTGACATTGAAGCCACTCCAACGGAGAAAGCTCTTTCTCATCAGCAAACCATGAAAAAAGGTGATGGGGGGGTAATTCCCTTCATTTCTCACATAATCAGTGGATAAGGCCCCGAATTTATGCATTTAGGCCCCACCGCAGACAGCCGCGGGGAAGAACAAAATTCATTTCGACTTGAGGTTATTTTAAAAGTTTGAAAATGATTATCACTATAGATAGGCAACTCTATTCCTGGGAGCAGAGATCCTTCTATCCCAAACATTCCTACCTTTCCTCATCTTATTATCTTACTAAATCTTTACCAGAAAGTTCCAAAGAAAAAGTCTCAAATGGCATTGTTCTGTTGTGGAGGGGGGAGATGAGAAGCAACCAGTGGACCACCAACATTGAAAAGCGCTGAACCAGTGTAGTTTTTACAAGAAGCCCCAGACGGACGTACAGTGGTGCACAAATGTACAAGGAATCTCTGTGAAAATAACAATGGATCATCTTTGCGAAGAGGAATATGCCGTTATTCCGACGACACTTTTTTACAGTGTAGTTTAGCCCTAGGACTAGGTGTGTGCCCCTACATGCCCAGGTAGTATTTGTATATTGGTAGCAGTGAAGGGTCCTGTTGCAGTGAGAGTTGTTTCTGTAGGGTTGAGCTGTGTATTGTGTCAATATTTGTATAACAGTACTAGAAGCTGTGTAGGCTAATAGGGCTAGAAGTAAAATACACAGCTTGCTATGTGGATCTATGTAGGCTCATGCTTCTAGTTTATAGCATATGTAACATTATAGGAAGTCTTATGTGAAGTCTGGCATATACCACTTCATCTGTAGGAAATTTTAGTAGTGATACATCTTTTAATACATAGGAACTCAAAAAATGTATAGTTTATCATACATTGTTTAACATGTAGGTAACTCTAGTTGTGAACTTGCATCTAATTTTAGACCCGTGAATTACTGAGTTAGATGTAATGCATGAGCTTTGAAAGAGGGAGAGAGAGAGAGAGAGAGAGAGAGAGAGAGAGAGAGAGAGAGAGAGAGAGAGGGAGAGAAGAAGAGACAGACAGAGAGACAGGGAGAGAGAAAGGGACTGTAACCCACTGGAACAGGATTTTAAGACTCCTCAGCCATACAGTGCAAGAGAGAGAATTTGAGAGAAAATACAGAAATATTTCTTCATCCCGTCTCAGAGGTTTGATACAAGGGTCAGTCCTGATTTTGTATTGGTGATGCCATACCATTTTCATAAGAACCCTGGACAATACCTCTCGTCTATAGAACCTGTAGGAAAGCGTCACTGCAACACCCTTGCCACACATGAGATGAATTTTGATTTTTTTCATTGCTATGTACTTTGAGATTTCGTAATAGGGTCAACAGATTTAGGACCGCTCAACACTTCATTGTTGCATCCTGCCGAACCTCCAGGGGTGTATTAAGCCCCTAAGATGATACATGATGCATGAATGCAGTCCTGACGAGAAGGCCTTTAAAGGTTATCCACCAGAATCTGGCGAGGCCGACAAAGGGCCTGGCTAATGGCATTAGAGTGAGTGAGTGAAAGAGTAATACAGATGTTTAACGCCATTTCAACAGCTATAAGGTCATATTTATGGCAAGGACTACATTACAATTTCACAGAGGAATGTGCCAGTGCCTGCGCATATGTGCACCACAGACATCTGAGGGGATAGGAAAGAGGAGATATAGACCCTTTTAAGTAGGTTAGGGAAGCCCTTACTGGCATTAGAATTTGTCCAACATACATAGGCCACCTTCAAAGCAAAAGTTTTCTCATCACCAAGACAGGGAAATATGATCATTTGGAACATTAGAGTCACTCCACCAAGTGCCCCACAGAGTCAAGGGATATCAGAGTATTTTATAAAGGGATAAATTTTATTAATATTTCTATCTCTAGCTTACCTCCTTTTCCTCCTCCTCGGCCTCCTCCTCAGCCTCCTCGGCAGACAGGTCTCCTGTGTCATCAGGTAGGTTTAACTCCTCCTCCTCTCCATCCTCAAACAACTCCTCATCTGACACATCAGACATGGTCTACTACTACTACTCTCTCTCTCTCTCTCTCTCTCTCTCTCTCTCTCTCCTTCACTGGCTTTCCTGTTGCTTCCTGTTTGGTATCTTATCTTTCTCTCTCTTCCTCTCTCTGTCACCCCTGCCTTTAGCTAAGTGTGACTGAGTCACTGCTGTAACTGTATGCACGCTTCTAGGGGTGTATATTTGCCTCTGTGTGTATGTATGTTTGTGAGTACCTCCTTAGCAGGCTCTGCCACCTGTCTCACAGTCCACTTTCCCCTGTTGTAGTAACCTTGCCACATGTGCAACCTGGATCTGCTGGTCACTTGGGGTGGTGGGTGTGAGGTAGGGTGGGGGCAGTGTTGACTGAACCACGGTGCCCTGGAGGCTGTTGCACATAAGCTATTAAAGAGAGCCCAGAGGCCAAAAATAAAGTTGATTTTCTGGTAACATGGTCAAAAATGCTGCGGTCGGTAGGTCGGATTTTTTTTTAGTATCCTATGCCTCATATAGTTGTAATATGCTAGGGTTTCACTGGTTATTGTGAGAAATGATCATTTCCTACATGGAATATGAGAAAATAATGGGAAAATACATGGATTTATTCCGAATACAAGATGTAAGAACTTCAAAAAATTTGAAAAATTTTGAAAAAATGTTCATAGAATTAAGATTTTTTTTTTTTAAATCAAATAGTGTGTATTGCACAACCAGGGGCTGAATTCATTAGAGAATCAAAGCTGGGACCTGAGTGTTCCACTACAGGAAACTATTGTGGCACTAAGGTGTGAAGAATAAAGGCCTTTTTCCAGAACTCCAGGAGGGTGTTGCTCCTATGGGAAAAGGTAGTACTGACTAAGAAGTGCCTCTTCTGCAGAACTGGCTTTCCATGTAGTGATAACTTTTCATTTGTGTTGCTCACGAGGGTGTTGCTCCTATTGTAAAAAGAGCTGTGAGTATGTGCCCTCTTTTCTAAACAAGTTGTGCACTGCTTCACCTAAGTACTTGCACTCACCACATTTGTCTGAAAAGTCACCTGCCTTGTTTAAAATAGAGAGAGCTGCACTACCAGGTACCTACTCATGTCACACACTCTATGGTATATTATACTGACTGACTTCTCCCAACTAGGTACCTACTCAAATCCCCCTTTTTTAGCACCGTACTTGAATGATCACTTGTGAGCAACAAAAGGGACAAGTTATAGCTACATGAAAAGAAAGGACTGGAAACAAGGGCATTTTTAGCCAGCTCTTCCTTTTGCTATAGGAGCAACACCCTCCACATGTGGTAATGCTAGTACGGTGATAGAAAAGGGTGATTTTAGTTGGTACCTAGTCAGTCAGTATATATATATATATATATATATATATATATATATATATATATATATATATATATATATATATATATATAGTATAGAGGGTGTGAAATGAGTAGGTACCTGATAGTGCAGCTCTCTCTATTCTAAAAAATTTGGGTGGCTTTTCAGACTAATGTGGTCAGTGCAAGTTGAATGGTGAAGCAGATCATGACTTGTTTTGAAAAGAGGGTACCTACTGACAGCTCTTTTTACCATAGGAGCAACACGCTCCTGCTGTCATAGATAACATGGGCAGTAGGGCAGCAGTTGCTAGTCCCCCTCAAATAGTCAGTGGCTCCCCCAGGAACTCCCACCATCCAGTCAGCAGGAACAGGGAATAGGCCTCAGACTATCTTTTTAGGGAAGAAGGAAACCAAGCTAAGCCACCCGCCCTTCGCCTTACTGCTGTCGAACCGCCCACCGCTTCCAAGGGATGGGTGGCCTATGTCAAATTTAATAAGAGAGTAATGTATGGGCTAACGGGCACCTCATTCCTTGTGTGGTCGCCACCCACTCGTTTTGATATTCTACCATGCAAGGAATGAGGTGCCCGTTAGTCCATACCTTACTGTCTTTATTACACGATTAATCAATAAATAATCAATAGAATATCAATATAATATTGCACACCACAGTCGTTTAGTTCTGTCTATATATGTGTGGGTACATATATATATAATAAATAAGTGTTGAATCAACCTGGACCTGGCAGGCACCCTCGTAAAACTGAACAGTGAATCACCGTAATCATATTGCAGTGAACCAGTGTAGTTTCTACAATGAAGCCAAAGTGACAGGACAGTGACACAAGGAATCTACACGAAAATAACGACGGATCTCTGGCAACTTTAGGACAAGGATTTTGCCATTATTTCAATAACATTTTTACATGACAATCAAAAGCTTGTAGACTACTAGAATCAGCAGATATATAAAATGGTAGATTTAGAACGTGTGCTTCTGGGTATCCTACCTAGATGATCAAGGTAGGGAGAACCCTATTGCTAGTATATATTATCTTCAATTTTCAAAGGGATTAAGTAAGGAAATCATTTTTATGCTAAAATATTGGGTGATTTCTGAGTTGCTTTACTCATTTGCAGGTTGGCACTGATGCAGTGCCACAAGGATTAGTCTTTGCACTGTAACACTCATGGAAGAATGACAAAGAGCACACTGTGAAAAGGGAATGACGTGAAAAAAATGACAATATTCGACACCTTTGGGACAGTGACTTCACTTTTTATCTTTAGGGAGATTCTTTGTCACTTAGTGCTTTTCTATCTCCCCTGGCTTTGAGAGTGGAGAGTTAGACTCCTTCATCGCCTCACAGATATCACAATTGACTGTACACTTTACCTTTCCCAATATGCAGAGATTGACAGTGGCGGATCCAGGATCTTGAAAAGGGCACAGCCCAAAAGGAGGGGGCGCACCCCCTATTTATGAGCAAATTGTGGGGTCCAAAATATATGATGAAACTCTTAAGTACTGGGGAAAGGAGGGTGCGCGCGGGGTGTACATGGGTACGGAGATTAACCACTCACATTCGCCCAACTATATCACATTAAAGCCGACATAGTGGCAGGGCAGTGTTCAAATTGCATGTGACATGTCGTCGTTAATTGGCTGATGTATGGTGATAAACACTGATTAAGGTGGATGTATTTCATATCAATTACAGGTCATCTTTACTTAGACACTTGGATGAAATGGAATTAACATTAGATATTCTGTGCACTGTACTTTTGCATTTGTCGATCTCTGCTGGTTCTTTTAAGAGAAGGTTTCATAGCATCAATATCTCCACGTGTAATTAGAGTTTTTGTCATCTATCAACAGGAGGTGATGCTAAGATTTCGTGAGGGTATGTGAAAATTTTTACCCATCCGCCCATTTCCATGGCCCTCGACATGATGACATGGTAATTTCTTGAAACTATATTGTGGCATGACCATTTCTTAACACCAACATGGATCATGGCTATGCTAGTGACTTGTGACAGGGCCATTTCTTAAATCGACATGTGACATGGGGATTCGTGACATAAAAAGTGGGGCCTAAAGAAGGGGTTCTGAGCTATCCCCACAAAACTTCAGAAAGCATCTTTTGACCTCACAGTCCTCAAAATCTCCCTGGGGAATGCCCCCAGACCCAAGCCCCCCCCCCCCCCCTCCCTGTATTTCTTGTTCAATTGACAAAAGTTTTCTTTCACCTTTTTCATGGACCTTGCATGTATCATTGCATTAGGTAGGTACAGGATCTAAATGAAAAAAGTGCCCTTTGAACATTATCTTGTATACCCATATAATAAGCCCCATTGGATGGGGCCTGATTGGACAATAGTTATGCCAATGATACTAGTGACATGGGTTTTTGCTAAGCGACTTGTGACATGGGGACCCCATTAAGGGCTTCATTTACGAAGGGACAAATGCTTAGGCCAAACAAGTAAAAATATGATTTTCCGGAATCATGGTCCAAAAAGTTGAAGTAGGTAGGTCGGATGTTTTTATATACATGGCTTCATATAGTCATAGGGTAGATTAACCTAAGACGGCCATATATACCGTGAGACATCCACCCCCAGAAAATAGCCATAACATTGGGTTTGCTACTCAATCAACGTTACAAATTGGTAGATGTAATGCTCATCAACGATTTCATAATGTAGATGCAGGAGTAAGTCTAATTTTCATGGCAGATGTGTTGGGTGGACGTCTTATGTTATGTGGCCGCCTTTAGGTTAATCTACCCTACTTTGCTACGTTTTTCACTGGTTATAATGAGAAATGGTGGTTTCCTGCATAGAATTTGATGAGATGAAGAAAAAAATACAGGTATAAATATAAACCTTAACGAATCTGACAATTTAAAAGAAAATCCTCAAAAAAATAGGAAATATTCAGAAAAAAAAATCTGAGGTCGGTCCCTTTGAGCTGGGGTCGGTCAGGTGAATGGAAACCTTATGTCTGCTCATTGAACCATAATAACGCACAGGATATCTAAGTTACAATGGGGCAAAATTGTTTCCCCCACTCCCAAGGGGTCAGAACATTGGGCAGAAACCTGGACTTAAATGTAACAATAGTTCTTGGACCTCTATATGCCCTTAGGAGAGGGTAATTTTTTTCCCCTCAATCTCAAACCTCTTGATTAATATGGATTAGAAATAAATATGTAGGAAGTCACAACTTCAGACTAAGAAGTGGTGTTGATGTGGCTTTATTATTATAAACAACGTTTCGGAGCAAATTAGTCCTTCATCAGATTAATATAGATTGTATCAAGTATTATATCATTTTTTGGCCATTTTGAGTGCCTTTTTTCAATCCTTTTTGAGGATATATAGCATGCATTTTTGAGGATATGTTCACGATTCCTTTTTTTATTTTGAGTGTTTCCCTTGGCGGGGCATATACATTTTTTTTTTATCTCGTGCAAAAATGGTTCAACCTTGATTTTTTTAACACATGTCATATGTCACATGCTGTGCTTATTGTCTGAACATATCAGTGGATGGTGGTCCCACTCCCCCCTCCCCCTAGTAGTATATAGGCAAATGTTCACGAGGGGGGAGAATTTTCGAGGGTTATCTCACGTGCCGATCAGGTGCCGTATCGCACGACGCCCGCAGGATGAAACGCACACCACGTGTTTTCTATCAGAGCCAGACTCAGAGCGTTCCTTTTATTCTTTCTTATATGTGAGGTATAATAATGTTTGTATGTATCATATTGTCAGTAGGGTAGATTAACCTAAAGACGACCACATACCTAGAGTCGACCACCTGTCAGCTTGATTTTCTCACTCTCACATGTACTGCATTGGTCTTGAACCCTAATATTATTGACAAAGAGGTGATGTCCTGGAATATATGAAGTAATTGTCATTGCATGATAATACACTAAAGTTCCCATGTTTGAATGGTTTTTACCATGACCAGCTGGCCATTTCATCAGAATTCTCCAACTTTGGTTTGATAATTTGAAGATGACAAGTGCTCACATATACAACATTTTGACTCTAGGAATTGATAAATATCTTTGCTAAATGTTAGCATAAGGAAAAGTGCAGAAATGTTAAATACTTTCTGTATAGGACTTATTTCCTAGAACATACTGATTTCACCTTGAGTTGACCCCTCCTTATACACCTATTTGTACATTAAAATTGAATAGAAACCAATGATTATGTAGGATTACATCACAAGATTCATGGCCAGAATAGTTTGGGATAGAAATTCTCACTAGATTATGCTCTGATGCATACATTTCAATCTTTACTGTAATGCTATGGTTATTGCTGTGTAGAGGAAGTATTTGATACTGACATTGTGATGATAACAATGGCCATGAAATTGCCTCCAATTTCCATTCTAATTGAATCACTGTAAAAACATACATTTTCTTATGATGAAATAGTTTTAATTACACCATTTTACTGCATATCTATAGAAGACATTTATTCTTTTGTTCAAATAATAGTTTAATGATCATAGCCCCATTAAAAGGGTAGTTATCAAGTGGTCCACTGAAGGTGCAAGGTGGTCATCTCAAGGTGAAAATAGACTAACTAAGATGGTCTTAAAAATGATGAAAAACAATAGATAAACTTTACACATGGGTTTGAGAAAGGTAATTGGTCAAAAAGCCCAAATAATTGTCTTTCACTTAGTATCTTGGGGAACCCTAAGGACCTATTAGACTCAAAGATATTAGGTACTGCATTTCCCTTATTGAAAACGTGCACAGGAACGGTCATCTTTAGGTTAATCTACCCTAATAACGTATGTAATCAATACCTCTCATAAGTGCTTTGTAATCATCACATGAACATATTGTGTTTTTTGTTGTTGTTACTTCTTAAAGGGTTTTTTTCTTGTTAGTTTTTTGAGAGGGGGATCTTTTCATGTAGAATAATGTAAAATAATCCCCTGGGTTTTTATTTCTCATGAGGTGGAGTCAAATGAGGAAACCCCAAGTCGGATCTACTACGAGTGAACCTTTGATTTTATTTCATGTTATATGACTAAGAAATGACCAAAACTAATTCACAGCGATAAAAAGTGATGATTATTCACATGTTTTAGATTCATTTTGGGTGTTGTTACTGACCGTAAGATATGGGGATGGGTTATCTCACGGGGATGTGAGATACGGAGCCTCTAGGTTAAACATATGGGGCGTTCGTATTCCACTGCTTCCAACATGAAATGAACGTCTGGATTGACCAATGACATAGCAGTATTTGGATTGGTTTTAGAGCATCTATATCTTATAGAACCAGGAGGCTGTTGCAAAATAGTTGGATCTAGTTTGCAGAGGTGTTATTCCCATAAGGGAACTGACTTCGCCATGGTAAGCTATTAACTGTTGTGTTGCCTAAAGGTAGGTGCCAACTTGAAGGGTTCCAGAGGTCCAGAATAAGTGAGTACTTCCCAAGTAGAACCCATTCACTTGTAGTTCCTTCCTCTAATTCCTTGTCCTAAGCAGGTTTCTATTGCAAGTACTCCCTTCAGTTATATTATGGGGTTGGGATCGCATTTTCAGAGTGGAGTAGAGGGAGGAAGTGCAGGAGAACTGACTTCCAGGAGAATTAGATCCCAATCTTTTCACAACAGCCTCCAGCTGTGCTTGCCTTGTTAATCGAATAGAGTTCAACCCAGGTCCTATGAGAATTAAGCGGGTCTTTCATTACAGCCAATCTTTGGGCCAATTTTAAATCCGGAACCATCGGGGACATCGGGGCTCCCTCCTGAAAATATCTAGCATGCTTGATATTTCCGGTGTGATTTTTTAAAGGCCCGGGGAACTAATTAAGTCAAAAATCATTTTTTAATGATTCTTTGGCAGCTTTCTGGCCGATTTATTTTTATCAGCCATAGTGGAAGACCCACTATATAGACAACTTGTGAACGCTCGGTGACTATGTGTCGGATAGAAAACTTTATGGGGTTTCTGCAGGATATAGATGATGGATGAAGGAGGCCTATTGATTCACTAGAAGTCTTTTCAAATTTTCTGTCCAAAACTTTATTTCAGCTTGCGTCTTTTCCCTAGTAATAAAATCAATAGATTTGAGCAGGTCTAGTACATAGACTACAGCATGGAGGCATGATGAATGCCCTTATAGCCTAATAGCAGATTAGCCAATGAGTATACAAGTGTGAATCATTCTGTTCAACTTCAACATTTCCAAATGAAGTCATCATGAAGTTAAGGTATATCTTTTCAATTAAGCTGTGGTTTATGTGTGTGTGGGGGGGGGAGACATGTATATATACTGTAAAAAATAAAAGTTTAATCCACTAGGGATCCTTGTAAAACCAAGCAGTGAACCACCGTAATCGTATTTCACACAGAAAACATGCCGCCACCTAAAACTCGTCAATACAGACAAGTTTAGGGTTGTCAAGGTCAAATGAATACCTAAACTCGTCATTCTGACAATACAAAGTCGTCATACTGACGACTTAGGTGGTCAGTATGACAACCTAAAGTCGCCATTTTGACGACCTAAAGCTGTAGATTTAGGTACTGTCAATCTGAGGACTTAAAGTCATCTGCATTGACGAGTTTTGGGCTTCTCATGTTTTTAGTGCAGTTTAGTAGTGTAGTAACCCAGCAAATTGTCGTGACTCCTCGTCAACCTGTGTGAAGTGGCTCACACATGTCGCTAGATGGAACACGACGTCGCTATAGCACAAGATCACCAGGAATAGCAATGGTGGTGATCACATGGCCTCACCTCAGATGGCGAGGATGGTGATCACTCAGACTCACCAGGGATGGCGATGCGGGTGATCACTCACCTCGCTAGATGAAACACGCACCTCGTCATAGCGCATGTTCACCAGGGATGGCGAGGATCGTGATCACTCATCCTCACCAGGGATGGCAACATGAGTGATCACTCAGTTCGCTAGATGAGACGCACACCATGTCATAATGCACATTCACCACGGATGGCAAGGATTGTCATCACTCACCTCGCTAGATAAAACGCGTACCTCGTGATAGCACAGGTTCACCACAGATGGTGAGGATCTTGATCACCCACACTCACCAGGGATGGCGACACGAATGATCACTCACCTTGCTAGATGAAACGCACACCATGCCATAGTGCAGGTTCACCATGGATGGCGAGAGTGGTGATCACTCAGACTCACCAGTGATGGCGACGCTGGTGATCACTCACCTTGTTAGATGAAAAGCTCATGATCATCCACATTGGTAATCATGCAGCCTCACATCTGCCAGATCAAAGTATGTTTTGCCAGAGAAGGTATTGCCATATGTATCTTCTCTCTAACCACAGACAAGGTGTTCATGTAGATATTTCCCTATGTATTTTTCCTGTAACCAGAGAAAAGGTGTTTATGGATAGTTGCTTTCATTTTAGAGATACATCTATCTAAATTCAATTGACATTCTCTCTATATAATCTTGTTTGATTCAACTCTGAAGTATAACATGGAAAGCAGTGTGAAACAAAGCACATTTGATACATATGGGACTTATACTTCATGCCCACACTTCCTAGATAGGCTACATGTTGAACAGTGGTGCTGTCTCAACACCTTTGGCAATGGTAGTGATAAGTTGCCACTGTGAGTGAGAGTGAGTGACAGATGATGCAATCCTCAGAGAGCATTGACTTGGAGTGACACAAATTCATGCATTGAGTGAGACCAATGTTGGCAATGGTGGTGATAAGTCGCCATTTTGTGTGAGAGTTGATGACAGTGGCACACACTCACACAGTGAGTGACATCCATGTCAGCGATGGTGGTGATAAGTCACCATTTTGAGAGAAGATTAAATAGGAGTGACACAAACTCACGCAGTGAGTGAGAGCCATGTGGCAATGCAGGTGAAAAGTTGCCATTCTGAATGAGAGTTGACAGACAGTGGCACATATTGACGGAGTGAGTGAGATCCATGTTGGCGATGGTGGTGATAAGCTGCTATTCTGAGTGAGAGTTGACTGGGAGTGGCCCATAATCATGCAGGGAGTGAGATCCATATTAGCGATGTTGGTGATAAGTCGCCATTCTGAGTGAGAACTGACTGGGAGTGGCACATAATCACACAATGAGTCAGATCCATGTTGGCGATGGTTGTGATAAGCCGCCATTCTGAGTGAGAGTTGACAGGCAGTGGCACATACTCATGCAGTGAGTTAGATCCATGTTGGCGATGGTGGTGATAAGTCACCATGCTTTGTGAGGGATGACAAGGGGTGGCACATACTCATGCAGTGAGTGAGATCATGTTGGCGACTGTTGTGATAAATTGCCATGCCATGTGAGACTGACACACAGTGGCCAAAGATGACGCAGTGAGTTATCACTCAGAAAGGAGTCACCATTGATGACCAATCATGGCGACAGATAACGACAATTTGCTGGGAACTATGATGAAGCCCATGTGCCATAACAGTGATACAAGGAATCTCCATGAAAATAATTATGGATATCTGACTAATTTGAGACAAGAATTTTGCTGCTATTGTGACGACATATTTTTAAAGTGTACAGTAGAATGGTTTGGCTACCTGTTGCTCACCTGGGGAGTGCTGCTCAGTGGCAGCACCTGCAATAATCAACTCATCAAAGAAACACATGAAGGCAGACCAGCAGAAAGAGAGGAGCCGGATTTGAGTAGGAGGAGAGAAAATAACTTTAACAGAGACAAGCAAAGAAGTGGAGAAAGCAGGAAGGGGAAAAGAAGAAGACTAAGGTGAATGCAGGGAAGGAGGTGAAGTACTGATTCAGGAGTTTTTGTCACTAGATGTTTCAACAGCCCTCATTTTAATCATACCAGAAGCCTCCTGATCCTACCAGGAACTATTTTAGTGATATGACACAGGACTAGGAAGCACGAATCCTTATGCATCACATTTTCTACATGCCTCAAACCAGTAAGTAGAGACGGAAGTATTAGTTATAAGCTCTTCAGCTCCTATTCCCCCTGTGAACTAACTCAGACATGGCAATTGGACACTTCACTAAGGCTACCATCATTGCCATCAGTACAGCTTTGTTGGTGGAGGGGCAGAACAACTCTACTAATGGTTCCTCTGAGAGTAGCCAGGATTCCTTTTCAACTCACATCCCTTCAGTACCTGTACTACCCGTGGCTTTTGTGGCCATCTACTTCTGTGCCCGTGCAATGTTTTCTGGCCTGTCATTTCTTGGTAATAGTTTAACCATTCTGTCCATTGTCAAATTCCCCAATATAGTCAAGAGGAACAGCACAAACGTATTAGTCGCAAGTATGGCAGTGGCAGATTTCTTATCCGGTTTTCTCATAATCGGTGATTTTGTGCAGTACGTTGTCAATGACCCTATTGATTCATCACCCATCACCATAATAGTCAATATCACATGTTTTGTTATGCTCGCCAAGCTCAGCTTCTCCCATGTTCTCCTGATTTCACTCGATCGCTTCTTTTATATAAAGTTTTCTCTCAAATATCCAATTTGGATGACAGAAACCAAGACATATGTTTTGATACTTGCAACATGGGCTTTCGTGATTATAGATACGCCAGTCAAATCCTACTATGCTCAAAATTCTACATTCAATATAAATGGCTCATCAATGTTCATACGTAGTGAGAATTTGAAATTCCTGATGCCTATTGATATCTCATTGATCTCTATCAGCATAATGATTTCAATAGTGTGTTACATCGGAATAGCATATATTGCCATCAAACAGGGGAATGCCATTGCAGCATTGCACCAACCCTTCGACACTCTGGAAGCATCAATCATGCAAAGGCATAAAAAGATAGCTAAAATGATGTTCCCTGTGCTTGTGGTTCATCTCCTCAGCATACTCCCACCACCGATGGTACACTTCATACTGGGAGAGAACAGGGACGAGGTATTCAACTACTCAGCGAAAATATCCTTCCTCTTCTTTTACATCAAAACTTTCATCAATCCGCTCATTTACTCCTACAGGAGTGACGATTATAAGAAAGCTTTTAGAAAGATTCTCGGCTTACAAAATCAAGTGCAGCCTTAGTAAGGAGGGAACGAATAAGGATGCCAGAGGTTTTTTTTTGGAATTAGTCTATTCACCTCATAGACTCTCCAAAATATGGATAACTCTCTCTGAGCATAAAACATGACAATGTATTCCTTCATGAAGATTTGGAAAAGGGAAAATCAATGCCTTTGAAACTCTGTACAGTACAGGCAACTTTTGGACGGATTAACTTAAGGCTTCTAGACCAACTAGTAGAATCAGCACATTGATGACCTGAAGCTGCCATATTTGTAATCCAGACAGAAGGAGAAACTATTGTAACATCTCTTCAAAACTATGTCCACTTGTACTTGAAATTAATGCCGGGTACTGAATGGTTTCTGGTATCCTACCTACAGCTGAGCAACGCAGGGCCAACCCCAGTTTATCTGCTTCAATTTGAAAAAGACAAAAATTAATCAGACTTTTGCCACCAGGGTCATTCATGGAAACAAAAGAAACCTGACCTGCATATAGCATACTCTCCCTAATTGGCCGATGTATGATGATCAAGCTGGATGCAGTTCGAGCCATCTTTCCTTAGACGTTATTCTATTATGGAAGGAAAGCAGAGAGCACACCGTGAAAGGGAATGTTGTAAAACTAAATTAAAGTCCCCGACAACTTTGTGACAAAGCTTTCAACTTTTATTTTCATGGAGATTCCTTGTAATAGTGCTTTGCTGTACTGTCTTCCTTCGCTTTAAGTTATGGCGCGGATAGAATTCACGTTCATGACGCAGGTTTGTGTGCAGATTTGATGCCAAAACACCCACTAGGAGTTCCAGTAGTCTCTACCTGT
Organism: Acholoe squamosa; assembly: GCA_949317995.1. Taxonomy (NCBI): domain Eukaryota; kingdom Metazoa; phylum Annelida; class Polychaeta; order Phyllodocida; family Polynoidae; genus Acholoe; species Acholoe squamosa. The sequence goes on from OX439042.1 coordinate 72,749,438, forward strand.
GCTGACCCTGGGTCAGAAATTACACTGCTTCATTGCATATCAGATATTGCGGTTGAATGTATGGTTTATATGGATGCAAGGTACATTAAACAGTCATTTCTGACCTGCATATAGCATACTCTCCCTAATTGGCCGATTTATGATGATCAAGCTGGATGCAGTTCGAGCCATCTTTCCTTAGACGTTATTCTATTATGGAAGGATAGCAGAGAGCACACCGTGAAATGGAATGTTGTAAAACTAAATTAAAGTCCCCGACAACTTTGTGACAAAGCTTTCAACTTTTATTTTCATGGAGATTCCTTGTAATAGTGCTTTGCTGTACTGTCTTCCTTCGCTTTAAGTTGTGGCGCGGATAGAATTAACGTTCATGACGCAGGTTTGTGTGCAGATTTGATGCCAAAACACCCACTAGGAGTTCCAGTAGTCTCTACCTGTGCTGACCCCGGGTCAGAAATTACACTGCTTCATTGCATATCAGATATTGCGGTTGAATGTATGGTTTATATGGATGCAAGGTACATTAAACAGTCATTTCTACAAAGGTTGGACATCAGCAAATCAGACAGAAATGCCACAAACCGGAAGAGCTCATCCCAGGAGTGCTAAGTTTTCGAGACCAAGCACTCGACCAATTACACTCGTACCCAGTGTAAAATATATGCACTAGTGACTGCTACAATGTCCCTGAACTTGGCACCCTTCAACCCTATGTTTCAGACTAGAAAAATAAAACCTATGCTCGAAGAGTAAGCAGTATTTCCAGTTCCTGCCTACTTATGAGTGAGGCATAGTGGGAATGAAATTAGTGTTCTCCCACCAGACCTTTCTGCTTCCTATACTCCTTCCTGTATGGTGGTTCCCTGAGGGTTATACCTCAGGGCACCAGAGTATCGACCAATCAGATTGCATGACAGCAACACGGGAGTGTTCAAATTGCATGCAAAAGACTGCCTAAGTTAATTGGCTGATGAACTTTGAATAAGGCAGATGTATTTCATAGAAATTAGGGGTCACCTTAACATATACACTAGTATAAAGAGGAATTAACCGAGGCAAAATGATTATGGGCAAAGTGTTGATGTCAGTAATGTTCAGGTGCCTGGTCCTTTCTGGAAGAGTCTTATCATGAACAGCTAATAAGGATATGTACCTAACAAAGAACTGAGGTTATGAATAGAGATGCACAGCAGGCAACTCGAGTGTACACATAGCTTAGGACTACAAAAGGTGTTGTGTTCAGGTAACGCTACCTACCCTAATTTTTTCCCTACCCTAACTTTTTTTAAGGGCCTTTTGGAACTTTCAACAAGGAACATTTTTTACGATCCTTCATGACAAATTCACTTCACATAGGGACGAAATTTACAGCTGGCCTTCAGAAAGTTCTCCCAAAGAAAATGTCCCTACCTATACTTACCCTAACTTTTCTGAACACCACATTTTTTAGGCCTTACTGGTTTTCTGCAAACCTGAGAACTACAAGTCAGTTTTATAAATGTATGTATTTATATCTCTCTTAGGGAGTTATCGTTTTAAACAACGGAGGCGGGGGGTTAAAGAATGGGTATAGGCAATTCTCTGTTTCCATTGATTCACGTTGGTAATGGACTTATAGAGGTGTATGTATGGAAGGTTCCAAAGCCATTCTGTTGGTTACAAATGTCAAGTGAAATAGTGAATATAGTGTTGATAGATGATGACCAATACTTATCAGGAATGTGTCCATAGTGAATGTGGCAATCGTGTATGAATTAATCCTAAATCCTGGAGCAAACAGTACAGACCAGACGCGGACCGGACGCAGACTTCATGTAGTCCAGTCTGTTTGCAGCAATCCAGGAGGGTATCTCAAAAAGATTGGGAAACCAGTTCTCACCGTAACTATTTGATCCTGCAGTTCTCCTACATTTCTCACCCTAAGAACAGACTTCCCTGCTTGACTTCTGCTACAAGTGAACTGCACGGAAATAGGTCGAGTTGCAAAATAAGAGACTGGACCCCTCCTATACCACTCCTATAACTGACTCCCTCTTTACAATACAAGAGGGAATCCACTCCAGAAGGTCAGTGAGTTCAATTTTGGAATTATCACCTCCGACAGGATCAATTCCAAATCGTTTTGAGATACCCTCCTGGACTCAGCCCAGATGCAGATTCAGGGCAGACTGAGAGTCTGGGCAAAATCTGCAATATCAAACATTGTTAGATATCCATGAACGCAGCACAGACAGTCCATGGTCATATAGGCACAAAACAGGCTAGAATCTACCCTGGACTGACAGGGGGTGAAAAGGAAAGGGGCATGATGGGGGCCCCCAACTTGGGGGGGGGGAGGGAAAAACCCCCTTAATTCAGTCTGTGTCTGATCTATGTCCAGTTTGACTGTTTGCGTCGGTCTTTATATATAGCCATGCTGATTGTGTTGAGGTAAAACTTCCTTTATTGTAGTAGATAATACAATTACAATTCTCCAGTTTCAGTCATAAAACAAAAGCAAAGACAAAACAGCTGGAAGGGCAACAGTTTAGGGTAACTGGTTTACTGCTCTTCCAAGATGAGTTAATCTTAAATTGTTTGTAATTCTCAGGTGATATTGTATGTACTTTTTCATGTGATTTGTACCTTTTCTTCAAGTCATTTACAATGAAATCAAAGAATTTGATACATATGTGCCTCAACATATCCCATATAAATGTAAAAAAAAAGAGTAAAATTAAAAGAAAAATCTGAACTACCGACTCTACCTTTTCAAGTCATGTTACTGGAAACACACCTTTTTTTTGCCTCAGCGATAGTACATATATGTCTATTATTTGGTGGGATGGCATTCAGAGAGAAGCTATTTTGTATCCCTCTACTGGTGTCATTGAACGAGGTGGTACCAACGTTATAGTCACAGGAGGCTGCTGCAGATAAGCTAAAGAGAGCACTAAGTAGGTACCCTCACATATTAAAATGTCCTGCTCCACCATTCAACTTGTGCTCACCACATTAGACTGAAAAGCCACCTGCCTTGTTTAAAACAGAGAGAGCTGCACTATCAGGTACCTACTCATGTCACACACTCTATAGTAATACTGACTGACTTCTCCCAACTAGGTACCTACTCAAATCCCCCTTTTTTAGCACCATACTTGAATGACCACTTGTGAGCAACAAAGGGGACAAGTTATAGCTACATGAAAAGAAAGGACTACTATGTATTGCACAAGCGGGTACCTTACTGTGTGACTCTCTTTTTAGTACTCTCATTTTCAGTAGTCACCATCTTTGGTGAAAGGCGCTTGTATCTGACTAACACTAGAGTTTACTCATGAACAGTCTCGCCAGCACTTCATTGGAGCATCATGTTGACCCTACAGGGTTGATACATATACTCCCGTAGGGTCAGGATGATGCTCCAATGAGGTGCAAATCAATGTAGACCAAGTCAACATCAAATGTTATACAACATTACACAATGTTTGAGAACGTTTCTCTATGGCCCTCTATCATGGCCAGATATTATGAAATGTTAAAAGTATTATTTTAATGTTCGATAATGTATTTTTTGTAGCCGAGAAGGTCCGGACCGTGTTGCTCCTATGGTAAAAAGAGCTATCAGTAGGTACCCTCTTTTCAAAAGAAGTCACGCTCTACTTCACCATTCAACTTGCACTCACCACATTAGTCTGAAAGGTCACCTGCCTTGTTTAAAACAGAAAGAGTTGCACTATCAGGTACTCATGTCACACACTCTATAGTATATTATACTGATTGGCTTTCCCCACTAGGTACCTACTCAAATCCCCCTTTTTTAGCACCATACTTGAATGACCACTTGTGAGCAACGAAAGGGACAAGTTATAGCTACATGAAAAGAAAGGACTGAAAACGAGGGCATTTTTAGCCAGCTCTTCCTTTTACTATAGGAGCAACACCCTCCCGGGTTTATTGGTACCCATATTAATCCCTAGATGGTATACCAGTGCCATAGCTGGGGTATGTTGACTCTGCCTCCTCCCAATATGGAGATCCAAATCTGTCAGAAGAGGTCTAGTGGTCTAGTGGTGAAATATTTTAAATCAGTTATAGGCTAACAACCAGTATTCACGTCATGAAGCCCCTACAATATGTTTAGTAAATGAGAATATCAGGTCTATATGTAGGGACATAATAATTTTCAATCATACCATTTAAAAAAGAAAATCCGTCAGCCACCCTATGGGTAGGTACCACCTCCCCTTTGAGAGGCCTGCAGTCACATTCACAATTGTGGCCCCAAAGGGGTAAAAAACGACATGGTGACATTTGGCCATTTCGAGGTGAAATTCTGACATTGTATTCTTTTAAAAGTGACATGTGACATGTCCAATCCCTAACAAAAGTGACATGTGATCTGAAGTCATGAATTTTGAGATTTTTAGACATGTTATTTTCCCTTAAAAAGTGACATGTGACCTGAAGCCTTGAATTTTGGCGACATTGTGACATCACGGAGGTCCCCTTGAGGGCCACACAATTGTGAACCAAATAATCATACTCCAAGACCTAATAGAACTAGAAAGCAGTCCGCCAGTGACTGATTGCCATCAGTCGGCTGTGAATCAGGGGTTTTGTTTTGTATACAGAGATTCCATCAGCTGCCTGTGGCTAAAACAGTGATGAAAACTACCATAGCGTTACGGTCCAAATTTCGTACACACAAAAAACCATACATAAGGAAACTTAGTCAAAGTGACTTATTATTCTTAGTTAGTACTCATGACTAACAAATGACCAATGAGGTCTAAGTAATCTTAGTCACATTGACTACCCACATCAGTTTCACTCTCCAAGCACAATCTTGAACAGGGTATCTGCTGGGAGCTTCAGGCAAGTTAACTTATCTCGGTCACTTTCACTAAGAGATCTTAGTCACTTTGACCAAGATCCATTTGTAAATTTGACTAAAGGTGACCGCAGATGAGACCGATTCAATCAGTAGTTAGGGAAGGGTGGCCGATCGGAATGGGGGACATCAAACATACCGTAATCTCCCGCGTATAAGGCGCAGCCCGCGTATAAGGCGCACCTAGAGTTTTGGAAAATTCTCAAAAAAAAAAAAAAAATTTATAACTTTGGTTCTACTGAATGAATTTTCAAAGTTCAAAGACCTATATGTAACTTGGGCCCCATGGACCCCCCTGGGCCCCCATATATCCTGTTATGGCTAAGGGGGCATGTAACATATCAAAAGAAAGGTCTTGGAGTCCCTCTTGTGGGTGCAATGAGAATTAAAACCCCCCGTATAAGACGCACCTTATACGCGGGAGATTACGGTATTTCATATTGACAGACTGGATCGGAGGTCCTCCGCAGACCTTCCCGACTTCTCAATTGGCCAATCCAGTCAGGCCCGTCTGCGGTCAGCTTAAGTGATAGATACATGGTGTTGCCTTTACACACCAGATGGCAGTGTGGTTTGAAACAGAATTTTTAGTTCCATGGATGTTAAAATTATGATGATTTTCAGAAACAACATATATTTGAGGCTTTCAAATTTTAATCTAACATTACACTTGGGCAAAATGTACCAAACAGGTTGACACCTTGTCAAATGAAATAGGTAGTTAGATGGAAACACCTATTCTGTGGTAATCTAGATAAATATAATATCCACCTTTGAATTTGCGTCTTTGGAAAACCCAGAGTAACTTGGCTCACAGGTTCTAAATGAATATGATGTGAGGTATTTCAAATGTTTCCTATATGAGGAGACTCTGATCCATGTGTGTTAATCCTGCATAGAGGTTAAAACAATCAAAATGAGACAAGCCAAGGCAAGTTGGCCACTTTGTCTAATAGTTAGTCATATTTGACTAAGAAAAAGAGGGATGTGTAGGCATGGCGTTTTGACTAAGTATTGCTGGAAAGTTAGATGATTCGACTTGTATTTGACTAACATTTGGAACTTATTTTTTTCTGTGCATACATATAAGTGTTGCGTGCTTGAGGCGCATTACTAAGTGTCCATATTGGACAACCGAGCTACAGTGCTGAATACGATAAGGCCACACCAAAAAAATAAGTTGCTCTACGGATTTCCCTCTCCATATTTTCGATAATACAAATTTTTTTTCCTTTGAAAAAAAATCTCGTCTACGGATTTCGCTCGCTTCGCTTTCTTCAAGTTTTCTTTGTGATGTTTGGCAAATTATTTTTTAAATAAAATTTTTTTGCTCGCCTCACTTTTCCAGCAAGGGATCCATTGGATGCCAAAAAATTCTTAAAAAAAAACAAAAACAGATTTTCGCTCTCTCGCACCATTTTTTCAAAACCAAAATCCGTAGACCAACTTATTTCTTTGGTGTGGCCTTATTGTGATGATTCTATGTACCTTAATTTCTTCAGTGCTTGATAAAGTATTAAAATATTTTATCTCTCACATGTTACTTGTTACATATTACTTGGTTTTGGTTACAATTAAAAACGCACATCTCTGTTGTTTGTCAAACCAAATAAAATTTTGTTAACTCAAACTCAACTCATGAAGTCCTTGTGACTATACTAGATGATGCCCAATGGCAAGTAGTTTGCCAGTGACTGCTCATTTACATATTCTGATGAAAATAACTCGTACATTATGATATACAATTTCGGATATTTTTATTGGGAAAATGTCAAAGAATGGTAAGCATCCACTGTAAAAAAAAAACACTTTTGAATCTACCAGGGATACTTGTTTAACTGAACAGTGAACCACTGTATTTACATAGCAGGGGACCCGTGTATTTTTTACAAGAACCCCCAGGTGGCAGCATGTTGGTACAAAGGAAGCTCTCTTAAAATAATGACATTTATGATTTCTGTCAAAATAACAATTGATCTCTGGCAACGTTAGGACAGGAAATCCTTTGTTATTTCGATGACATTGTATTCTATATTAATAAGATGAATGTGCAGATGGTGGTCAGTAGTAGCTAGGCAGCCCTAAATGGACTCTTTTCATAACAGTACACAACTATCTTATCAGCAGTGCCAACTTACAACCACTCACCATAAACCTAATTGTAACAAGCGCACACCCCGACCCTAATTAAATATCTTTGTTTAAAAAAATGCATTCACCCTAAAAACCTTTGGCTGCAAAAAGGTGGGTATGTGTGCTCTTTGGAATGAATAGAGTATTTGAAAATACCAGTGATAACAGTTGATTTTTTGTAGTTTTTTTCTTCTTTCTCAATGGGTGGGGGGCAAGGGAGATACAGACAGATGGAGAGACAGACACATACAGAGAAACAGAGATGAGAGACAGATAGACAGATATACAGAGAGGGAGGCAGACAGAGGGAGAGACAGGCTTCATCCGGGATAGACAGACAGACAGACAGAGAAAGACATAGACGAAGGCAGACAGAGACAATGACAGACAGACAGAGGCAGACAGACAGAGGCAGGTAATAAGGCTATCCCCATGGGAGCTAAGAGTACAATGTGCATACATACATTTCCTGTCTTTTCTGCACTTATTCATAAGTGGACAGGGCCCTGAGGAGAGAGTGAGAGGAGAACAAGGAGGAGATCACACAGGAGACACACACACCTGACAGGCAGTATGCTGGCAGCAGGACTGGCATAACAACGGAGTGGTCATTATATAACAAAGGTGGGGGGAGAGATCATTCAAGGGCTGCCATTATTTAAATGCATTTATATACTGACACCATACGGACCCTATAAAGGTCCTTCATTAGCGACCCTAATGGCTTAAGGTGAGGGCGGGAGGCTTTCTTTTTCGACTACCCCTCCCCCTTGACCAAGGGTACTTGAAAAAAAGACGCTCTGAGACAGAGGGCAAAGAATTCTTACCTGTTTCAGCTAAATAGATCCAAGGTGGACGTCTGTCGCGCCAGCATAAAAATCCCACACCTTCCCCCTGTCTTTACAAAAATGATCACAACACCTTCACTAAGGGAGTAGCCATTATGTGCCAATATGGAGCGTGAGTTTTTTTTTGGTTTTTTTTGGCGACCTGCCCCCCTAACAGTGGTCTTTGATCTATAGTAGCGTGCAGGCTTTTTTGCTAATAAGAGGCTAAACTTTTACGCCCCCCCAAGAGGGGTCAAACATTTTTACACCCCCCCCCCCCCACTTTGATGAATGACCGCTCCCTAAGGTTTAGAAGTAGGAGGAGTTGATGTTGACTGTGTGATCGTGTGTGTCTCTTGGTGTCAGAATTCTACAGGGCACCATCCCAGATCCACACAGGCTCTACATGTTATATACTGCAGACCTTTACAACACTATAACACGGTAAGTTATCATAAAATCCCGCGTATAAGCTGCACCTGTGTATAAGCTGCACCTGTGTATAAGGCACACCTGTGTATAAACTGCACCTGTGTAAAAGCTGCACCTGTGTATAAGCTGCACCTGTGTGTAAGCTGCACCCATGTATAAGCTACATCCATGTATAAGCTGCACCTGTGTATAAGCTGCACCTGTGTAAAAGCTGCACCTTTGTATAAGCTGCACCCATGTATAAGCTGCACCCATGTATAAGCTGCACCTGTGTATAAGCTGCACCCATGTATAAGCTGCACCTGTGTATAAGCTGCACCTGTGTATAAGCTGCACCTGTGTATAAGCTGCACCTGTGTATAAGCTGCACCTGTGTATAAGCTGCATCCGTGTATAAGCTGCACCTGTGTATAAGCTGCACCTGTGTATAAGCTGCAACTGTGTATAAGCTGCACCTGTGTATAAGCTGCATCTGTGTATAAGCCACACATGTGTATAAGCTGCACCTGTGTATAAGCTGCACCTGTGTATAAGCTGCACCTGTGTATAAGCTGCACCTGTGTATAAGCTGCACCTGTGTATAAGCTGCACCTGTGTATAAGCGTATAAGGTCCCAGCTCAAGCAATGGTCGACCCACTAGGCCTCCATACTAAGCCCTATACAGCTAAGACAATTACATTATAAAACGTGAAATTACAATAGGTTTGAACCTACTTTATCTTAGAATAACCATTTCCTAACCACCATTAGAATAACCATTTCTCTGGAATCTGTGGGACAAGGATTACATTACTGTTTTTTCACAATGCTAGCCCACAATCTTTATTAAATTTTCCTAAAAAAATGAGGCTGAACTAGTACAACTCATCAGATCTACTTTTTTTACATCAGCCATCAGATTTTAAAAATAAAAAAAATGTCATTTGGACAAGTTCTAGGCAGGATTTAGATCAAGAAGGGGGATGGCACACAACATAAATCACGACCTTTTATTTGATTACACCTTATATGAAACGCTCACAGGAGAAATGGGGACATATATAGGGTTTTTTGTAAATCATTCAGGAGGGTCTTGCCAAAAAGGAAACGTGAACCCAAAAAGAAAACGTGCACGTTTTTGTATTGCTAAAGGATTGTTTGGTTGAAACATGCACGCTTTTTTCATTTTTCTAAGAGAGTTTTCCGTGCATTCTGCTGTAATTTTTTTGTCAACACTATGAAAACAAATGAGGCCATAGAAGCTTTCATCAGTACTCTCTGAAAAGATTTACAGAGGCTCTTCCTCGTCTTCCTTTGGCAAGACCCTCCAGAAGAACAGAAGCTATAATATCACATTCCATATTCACTTTGGGACTGTGAAATATTTGATGGTTTTATTACACAAAAAAAGAACTTATTTAAAATGAAAGACTTAGAGGGCCCCACAAAGGGGGGCCTTCAGCTGACCCTTTGAAAAATGGAGGGCTGTAAGAAAATTGTGACTTATTAGGGGGCTGTCACATGACCACAATGGGGGGGGCATACCATCAAAAGGTCGGTATTTATTCCTATCCTAGTAATAAATCAGGTGAAGTGTATTGTGTTGTGGAATTTTGAATTTGTCTTTTTAGCGGACATGCTAACTTGAAATGAATATACAATACAGTTTAATGGTAGTTGGAACCTATAGGTGTAAAAATGCATCTATAGGCGTTTCCCTGACTATGTAGTTACAGTTGTAACCCTCAGTGTGGCAGGCTGAGAGTTACAGCAAGAAGTGTCAGTTTTCCTCTGGTTATCTTGATTTCAATTATCAATAATGGTCTACTACTGATAGGTGACGTTATGTCTAGACCAATCAATGCAGGCTGTGAATAGCTATTAAGTATTGATTGGCTGGGTCGAAATTAACAAGTAGGTGATGACAGTTATGTCTAGACTAATTAAAGTTCATTTAAGTGGCCTGATGAATATACCTTCCTGGATGTACAACCCTCATCAAAGTCTATCAGTGTGTAGAGATTAGACAGAAATTGCAAAATGTGAAAACATATAAAGGTCAGGGTCATATGTCAGAAGGTGTGTGTGAAAGTACAGGTCAGGGAACATCATATTAAGGTCAGGGAAGGTAGAATAAAAACAACTTCGTATTTTCCAGAGCTTTTGTGACTCTTAGAGTCTATACCCACAACGCCAGTGTCTATGGGTATTGCAGGCTCTACTATGACTATGCCGCCTGCTCCAAGTTAAGGGGGTCAAAAGAATTCAGACTCCTCCCCCCCCCCCACCTTCAAGTCCCCTTGTGTTAAAAAGAAAAGTGATCGCTCATTAAGAGGACCGCTTCCCTTGGTGAAAAGAATAGTAGTGTAAACTTAGAATTAGGGGCTACTCAGAGCCCTCAGGTAGTACGTCTATATGGCTATACTGTGACTGTATATATTGGCCACTAGCTGGTCTTGAGCAGCTTCCTACCACACACACTAGTAAGAACTGATAAGATGGGGCCAGCATGTCACTGGAAGTGGGTGTTAACCAGGGACAAGGTACCCATCATGGTATATGGCTTATCAGTGGGCTTTACCTCAACCAGCGAAATTGAAGATGGCGGCACCATTAGGCCTCCATACTGAGTCCTATAGGGCCTATATTCTAAGAGGAAAAAATAGTGATATAAACAATAAAACGGAGGAATTATAAGTAGGTACCAACATATAATCTTTTAGGGAAATTATTCCTGGCACGTTCTCATTTTTCATCCAGGGTTGTCCTTTGCCAATAGCCCCCTGACCTCTATGAGGCCCAGTAGGTATTGCTGCAGGGATCTGTTACTCCATTTCACAAAATAAATCTATAGATCTCGGACCACCATAGAGGTCCGCAGTGACGACGATCATACAGTAAATGTAGGCAGTTAAGAGATGGTCACCCCTTATTGGTCTATATTAGTGTGTGGAAATTATTGTCAGCTTTGCTATAAGGCATCAAATAAATCACTAAACTGTACTGATTCATAGAATATAAATTGTGACACACTGGCCCTTTGGTTAGGCACTGGTGGGTGGCATTAAAAAAATAGTGAGCACTGTTGAATTATTAGGTGCAGAATAGGTCAAAATGTAGGTGGGTACGCATGCAGGCCAATAGAAAAAAACTGGATTGGTCAAACCTATATTTTTTTCATCTCAGATTAAGGATAAAAGATGTATCTAAAGATTTGTGGTCATTTTGGGCAATTTGAATCATTGTAGGAGGGTTTTATCGGTGGTTGAGCTATAATAGATTATAGTGAGAAATGTTTTGGTGGTCCGAGACCTTAAGTGGTGATATGACAGTTAGCCAGAATAGCTTGGAAATGCTCAAAAAGCTTTTTTCTTAGTTGGATTTGGTTAGTTTGGATAGATTAATGCTGAAAAAGGTGGAAATTTGCATGAAAAGTACGGAAAATGGAGAAAATCCAGGATGTAGGGCTATTGGTATTATTGCGGACTTCATTGATTCTGACTTAGAGGCCTTTCTATGCACATTACCACATTTTTAGAGTTACAGGGATGGATCAATTCAAGGATTTGTGGGCAAAAATGCTGAATAATTCCCTCTTTGGGCTTTTTTAACCTAATGACATGCATATTTGACAGAATGTAGGATTGAAGGACACTCAGGCCCTACTTGCCGATAGACGGTGTACAGCTCCATTGTCTAATATCAAGCCCTTGCTCAAGTCATAGAACAGTAAATATTAAAGCTTTTATCACAATATTTTACAGAGTCATTCCTAACATATCTGGGAATATGGACATAACATAAAAACAGCCATGGATAAGGAATAAATCCAGGAAAAATAGAGAAAATGTCAAAATATCTCTATTTTCAGTGCACATTTTGTCAATTTTGCATAATATTTCAACACTCCATGTACAATCTAGGGGTCAAAGCTTAGAAAAAGCAGTTGTTTCATGTAGGAGACCACCTGGACGAAATCTGTGCTGAATTTCAGGGTCCTGGGTTGAATATTTCTTGAGAAAACAAGTTAAACATGTATAGGGTGTCGGAGAGTGAAAACACCCTCTGATTGGTCTATATTAGTGTGTGGAAATTATTGTCAGCTTTGCTATAAGGCATCAAATAAATCACTAAACTGTACTGATTCATAGAATATAAATTGTGACACACTGGCCCTTTGGTTAGGCACTGGTGGGTGGCATTAAAAAAATAGTGAGCACTGTTGAATTATTAGGTGCAGAATAGGTTAAAATGTAGGTGGGTACGCATGCAGGCCAATAGAAAAAAACTGGATTGGTCAAACCTATATTTTTTTCATCTCAGATTAAGGATAAAAGATGTATCTAAAGATTTGTGGTCATTTTGGGCGATTTGAATCATTGTAGGCGGGTTTTATCGGTGGTTGAGCTATAATAGATTATAGTGAGAAATGTTTTGGTGGTCCGAGACCTATAGCTCACATAGCCATTATCAGCTGGGGGCCGCCATTAGACCCTGACGGCACTATGACTAACACCTTCAGCCCCCGACTCCGCAGTATATGCCAGGGATGCCTCCCATTGGTCAATAATACAATAGCCATGTGCCGTTATAGTTGTCAGTCTGTCAGTAGCTTGGGTCTGTTTTTCACATTTAGGGAGAGATCCTGAAGCGATTGTTAAGGTGATGAGGGGTCCATCCGTCGCAGTGGATGCACGCTAGTGGGAAGGATAATTTGGTCGAATGGGAGGGTGCCAAATTTCCAAAGTTTGATAGTCATACTAGGGTCTAATTTTAGGTTGTGTTAATGAGGGACACGCCAGTCCCTGAATCTGATACTGTAGGGATAATTAATTTTGAAGGAAAAATAGATTGGGGCCAAGACCTTTTTTTGGCCTTTCATTAAAATTCAAGAGATCTATATGTGAGATCATATATCCTTAACACCAGTGAAGTGTTGGCGAGCAGACTCGCCTGCAATTCATTGGTGCATCATGCCGACCATTGAGCATGATGCACTCTTGCACCAGCTCTGCCGGCCACACCTATATAATAATTTCTATATAAGATCTAGTATAAGCACAGAAAATTCTAGTATAAGCATAGGAAATTCTAGTAGAAGCACTCAAAATTCTCATATAAGCGCCGAAAAGCCTAGTATAACACATAAAAGCCTAGTATGAGCACGGAAAAGCCAAGTATAAGCACATAAAAGTTTAGTATAGGCACGGAAAAGTCTAGTATAAGCAGAGTAAAGTTTAGTATAAGCACAGAAAAGGTCCAGATGATAACTCTGATCCTTTGGTGGTTCTGAGTAACAGACCCCAGGTAATATTACAAGGTACTGTAGAACACACAGTCAGGTAGCATAAAGGTATGCAGCCTCGATCTTCCAGGTCCTATAGTGGGCCTGGAAGATTTCTTATCAAATCACTGCAATGCCTCCTCTAAAATGATCCACAATCCTGGATCATTTTCTCATAAGGTAGTGGCCTCACTGATTGGTGCAATCCCCTATGTGCTAATGAATATTTATGAATGAAGCTTGTTCCCCTGTGACCATACCTGTTGCAACTTCATTACTAGAACCAACAGGCTCAATGCAACTACAAAACCTGGGCTTAGGCTGGGATTGAACTCACGACCCTTGAATTTGGAAACATCTGCTCTCCCAACTGAGCAAGCCAGGCAATCGATTTACAAGCAGCCAAGGGAACAGCATATTCTCTTGGTTGTAGGCTAAGGGTCAGGATACAACATAGGTAAGTTTTTGACACCTGCTTCAACCTGTTGCAACGTCAATGGATCTATAATGAATCTCCCAGACTGTATATAGTACAGTCTGGGCTCGTCCGAGACTGAAAGGTATGAGGCTCCACCTCCTGACCCGTCCACCTGGAATCTGCCTCCAGCTAATCTCTGCTACCATAAAAACCCGCATATAAGCCGCTCTCAAATAGACCATTTCAGAGTTGTGGCTTATAGCACTGCCCTGAACTCAGGGCGTGGCGTATACACAAGGTTTTGATACTTAAAGAACATTATCTAGAACCCCTAAAATCGATATGGTGACATGGATCTTTTAAGGGTTTGTGACTAATGGGATATAGATATTTATTGAGAACAAGAGAAATGTGGCAAGGGCCACGGATAGGAGTTGCCACTCTGCGGCGGACTTGTGACGTCACGGCCGACGTATGACGTCACAAATTGTGTCACAAGGTGACCGTGACATCACTGACAAACCGAAAACATAATGGAGTTGCTACGGTTGCTGCGCTCCCGGCCGCTACGCGGCAAGCAACTACAAAAAAAATCGACATTGGGACATAGAGCTGTCGTAAAATTGACGTGAGACATAGACTGTTCTCAAAATCGACATGGGGCATGGGGGCCCATCAAGGCCTTTCAAGGGCCCCAATAGGATTGAAATTCCAAGCCCCAGGTGCGGCTTATAGCTATTTACAACAGTGGGGTGTGCGGCTTATATGCAGGGTTTTCTGGCATGTGCATGTATGGGGGATGAGGTACTCCCAGAGGTATTCTGTGTACAAACATCCAAAAAGAAGAAGCACAAACATGTGTTATGTAGGTTATTGTTGTATATAAGGGCTGCCCACAGGATATGGCGGTACACAGTATTAGAGAATACACAGAACTGTTACTAGGCCAAAAAAGAAAGTTGTTTGTTTCAGGTAACCCGACACTAAGAAAACAGGGCAGACCCTAACGTAAAAAAATTACAAAATAATGTATGTTACAATTTTCTTGGCCCTAGGCCAAGGAGAGAGGGGAGAATGGGGGAGGCAGGTTTCTTTTTGGATAAAAATGTAGTTTATTAGATGCAGTTAGGTACTTAGGAGATCAGTTTATATATATATATATATATATATATATATATATATATATATATATATATATATATATATATATATACAGTTTCATTGGTGATTGATCATGAATCATGAATTTCATACTGTGATAGCGTACATGTTCAATTTAACTACCGTATTCATTCTAATAAGCGCACATGCTCTAATAAGCGCATACCCCACCTTTAGGGACCTAAAATTATTCAAATGCAGTGCAATAACAGAGATTTTGAGGGCAAAAACAACGATTTTTAGGCTTTAGGAGTGTGCTTATTAGAATTAATTTTGTATTGGGGTTTTGAGCATCTAACAATCGAATTTCTGCACATGTGCGCTTATTAGAATGAATACTGTAAATCGACATGCAAGTTAAATCCACCCCTTTACTAACCTTTTAATGTTACTAACCCCTTTATTAACCCTTTAATGTCATCAACCCCTTTATTAACCCTTTAATGTCATCAACCCCTTTATTAACCCTTTAATGTCATCAACCCTTTTATTAACCCTTTAATGTCATCAACCCTTTATTAACCCTTTAATGTCATCAACCCTTTATTAACCCTTTAATGTCATCAACCCCTTTATTAACCCTTTAATGTCATCAACCCCTTTATTAACCCTTTAATGTCATCAACCCTTTTATTAACCCTTTAATTTCAACAACCCCTTTATTAACCCTTTAATGTCATCAACCCCTTTATTAACCCTTTAGTGTTGTCAACCCCTTTATTAACCCTTTATTATGTCATCAATCCCTTTATTAACCCTTTAGTATTGTCAACCCCTTTATTAACCCTTTAATGTTATTAACCCCTTTATTAACACTTTAATGTTCCAGTTGAGGCTGTAGGGAGGCGTCACCATGGAGACATGGGCACGTGACCTTGTATTCAGCCAGGAGCGGTTGTCGCTGGCATCTCTGCGGGCACGTCATCCATCACTACCTGTGTTGGTTAAGGTACTGGAGGACACCTCCCACACTGGGGGTCTGTGTCCTGGACAGGTAATAGACTTTTATAGAAGAGGCCATGCATTTCAAATTAAGGTTATGGACCACAGGTGCACAGAAAGACATAGGGTTTCTGAGAATTGACATGGGAAATAGGCTGGGACACCTCCCACACAGGGGGCCTGTGTCCTGGACAGGTAATGCAGTGGTTATCATTTATCAACAGAGGGTGGCGGGTTTTTGCTCGGATAAAAGTTTTTGCGCTCCCCATGCCAGAAGCACAGGGAATTTTTGCACCCCTCTTTGATCTATGGTCTCACGCAGGTGTTTTTTTTTTGTTGCTAAAAAGACGGTTAATTTTTTATGCCCTCCCCCATCAAAAGTTTTTGCGTCCTGCACCCTCGAACTCACTAACCCCTGTTGATGGAAAATGACCACTCCCTGATTATACCCTTATTCAAATTAAGGCTCTGAACCACTAAGATTCCACATGGTGGCCATTTCTTGATATCAACATGTGACATGGCCATTGGAGTTTGTAACATAAAAGAAAAGTGACAAAACATAGGGGATTTCTGAAAATTGACATGGGATAGGAGATGTTCTTAAAAGGTGACATGAGACATGGGTATTATTGCCATAAGTATTATTACATTGCCATAATGTGGTGAGATTAAAAAGATTTGTCTGAAATTTTGGTCATAATCACTTTCTTCACAAACCCCTATGTACAATCAGGGATATAATAGTATAGAAAATTGATTCCCTGTGGGATTAGTACACTGTTAAAAATAAATCTTGAATCTATGAGGGATCCTTGTAAAACTGAACAGTGAACCACCGTAGTTATCAAGCAGGGAGCCAGTGTAGTTTTTACAAGAAGTTCCAGGTGGCAGTGTGGTGGTACAAGGAATCGCTGTGAAAATAACAACCGATCAGTTTTCTGGCAACTTTGGGACGAGGAATCCTTCGTTATTTTGACAACATTTTTTTTTACAATGTAGACCACCTGCCCAAAGGCAAGAAATGTATGTAAGAACTGCTTGCCAATAGGGCGCAGTAAACCTGACAACAATTTTGCTACATGAATAAGGATACCCAAAATGACTTTTGCTAGAAATACCCAGATTTGCATTTATAACTGGGAGGAGATAGAATAGTGCTATTAAAGCAGGCGACAAAATTTGCAAAAAGGGATAGTAGCATTACATTATAAGACTTTATATCATTGCTAGCCCTATATCTTGGATTTATGAAAAGGTTCATTCAAGACATTTACACCCGGGGGTCAGTTTTTATCACACTCACCATAAAAACATATTTTTCTGTTACGCGACTGATCAAAATAATTTTTGATATGTGTAACTCCTTCAATAAATGCCCTGTCATTACCACATTGCTTGTCCAAACTAGTACAATAGTATAATATAAGTGTACCAAAAACTAGAACTAAGGCACATCAAGTTTTGAAATTATGACATGTTACATTTTGCAGAGATTAGCATTTTTCTGAAATTTCTAACACACAATCTCAACTTTGATCTCACTAGCTTAAACTTCATTGTATAAGCATGAAAATCAATTATTTTATCCTCAGTATGTACACTTGATTAAACAATCACCATTTATCAAGTCAATTCGGTATGCGGTCACCAGCCCAAAAGAATATGTCCTGATTAGTGAGTTTTGGTCAGTTGCGTAACAAGCAGTAATACATAGATAAATGCCTTATGGAAGCACCCAAACGTTTCCAGTCACAATGCCCTTACATACATAGTTACTAGAGACCTTGGCCTACTGTTTAAGATCAATAAATGTACAATATCTACCCATATTGGGTCCTCTGGGTGGTCAGAAAATTAAATTCCACCATTTCTTTAACCAAATCTCGAAACTGAGAGGATCGTAAGATAAGAAATTATCAGCTGGGACCATCCAATTAGGCGTCAAACACTACCCACACCTTTCTACTATTATTTTAGATAACATTAATTCAGCCCAGGCACCCGAAAGTTCGTCAACAAATATGGATTAAAAAAAAAGAAATGATAATGGTCAGTCACTAACAAGCAGTTATAGATAGATAAATCCCTCATAGATGCACTTAAACCTTTCGAATCATAATGCCCTTATATACACAGTTACTAGAGACCTTGGTCTACTGTTCAAGGTCAATAAATGTACAATATCTACCTATGTAGGGTTCTTAGGGCGGACAGAATATTAAATTTCACTTTTTTTTTATCAAATCTTGACACAGAGGGGACTGTAAGGTGAAAGATTTAAACTGGAACCAACCAATTAGGCGGATCCAGGCTTATGGTCTCATAGAAGGAATTGGTCCTGCACAATATTTACTTAAATATAGTGCAAATCACAATAGCAACCTTTTGGAGATGGTCATCTCTGAAGAATCGCCCTAGATCTAATGGATCCTAGATCCTTCTTTGTATACACTGAATATGAATATGAATTGACCATGAAAACTTTTATCGCCGGACAAGCACATAAAAATACCCTGATTCTGCCTGAATTTTCACTGAATAAAATGCAGATGTACCATTTCCAATCTAGCCCTTGAAAAAATGGGTAAGGACTGAGAAATGCCCTCCTGATACATATATTTTATCAGAAGCAGCAAATATTCAACGGCATGTGTACTGTTTTTACATCTATTGGCATTAGTTTTAACATGGTTATTGACCATCCAGTTCACTGAAAACATGGAAGATCCGAAACTAGTCAGCGGTGACCACTTTAGGTCCTCAAGTTGACGATACCTAAAACTACAGCTTTAGGTAGTCAAAATGACGACTTTAGGTCGTCATCCTGATGACCTGAGTCGTCAGGATGACAATACTGACAGTACAGAGTCGTCATATTGATGACTCAGGTCATCAGGATGATGACTTAAAGTCGTCATTTTGACTACCTAAAGCTGTAGTTTTAGGTATCGTCAACTTGAGGACCTAAAGTGGTCACCGCTGACTAGTTTCAGAACTTCTAGGTTTTCAGTGTTGCAGTATTCACTTCTGACCATAATCCTTTATGACTTTGGGTTTGCAGTAGGATTTCCCTCCCTGAGACCATATCTTGTAGCTTTCTAAAACTAACCTGGGTGACCAAGATGCCCAGAAAAAGTGAACTAGGTTGTAGCAATTATAAGTTGTCAGATTTAATGGGCAGGGTTGGCATCCAAAAATTCCCTGGTCCATAGCCTATAATAGCCTTATATTTATTCCAGATACTGGTATTCCATATGTGGATAAACCAGGAGAGAATGATTGGTAGGAACACAAAGGGTGATACCATCAGTATACCCATGAACTCCACTCAGATGTTCAAGGTGCTAGGGGCAGATACTACTACTCAGGATGATACAACAACTAAGGGTAGGCACAGCTCTGCAGTACCTGATCTATTACAAGGATCTATAAGAAAAAAAGTAACAGGTCACCAGTATTTTTTGTTTTGTAGCTAAAAAAGAAGTTATATAATGATCAGATATATTTTAGATATGGTTTAGAATGGTAGTGGACATGCTCACTTTAATTTTCTACACTCCCTATGATATGAGAGTATTTTTACCAGCAGGTGTGTCAATACCAAATATCCTAAAGACTCACAAGCTGCCAGTCACAGTCCGGGCAGAGGACAGTCAAGCCAGTACATCTCATGGTACCGATGCCGGTACATCTCAGAGTTCCAGTACATCTGGTGGCTTTACATGGGAATCATTTGGCAAAATCACCTTGGTGTCCACACACAAGATCACCTATGGGCTGGCATCAGTTCTTACAACAGGTGAGGCTGTGAATGTTTCTATACTTAATGGTACTGGTTCTACTGTAAACTTCCAGGTATAAGCCAACATACTCTGGCCTTGATGTTCCTGATGGTATCACATTTATTATCTCACCTTACTTGTTCCTGTTGTACGTAACCTGTTACATTTTTGTGTGTATGGGAGGTCCAGGCATGTCAGCTATGTCCATGAGTTATATTTTTATATACATTTTATATGCAAATATGCCAGCTGTGTCAGTGAGAAACATTTTTTTACAGAGCCTCAAAAGGATGTCCAGATATGCCCATAAGTTATATTTCATGTTTGGAGGGGAGGCCTAGATATGTTAGCTGTGAGTTCAATTGTTACATTAATGTTAACTGTTCCCTTTATTTTCATTGTTATTTTTGTGTACAGGGGAGGCCAAGGTATGTCAGCTGTTCCCATGACTAACATTGTTATTTTTGTGTCCAGGGGAGGCCCAGGCTTGTCAGCTGTTCCAAGGACTAACATTGCCATTTTTGTGCACAGTGCAGTCCCAGGTATTTCAGCTGTTCCCAGGACTAACATTGTTATTTTTGTGTATAGGGAGGTCCAGGATTGTCAGCTATTCTCATGACTAACATTGTTCAGGGATGTAAGTCAGGAATGGGCAAAAATCAGGAAGCCATACGTTTACTTGATATTAAAGCCTTCTATTTTTTCCAAACAGCCCTCCTTACCACACATATAAGGAATAAAATATCATTCAAAAATTTCAATAATCATGAAATCCTGATAAATCCTGAAGACTTTCATCCCTGATTGTTACTTTTGTGTGTAGGGGAGGCCCAGGTATTTTAGCTGTTCCCATGACTAACATTATTATTTTTGTGTACAGGGGAGGCCCAGGTATGTCAGCTGTTCTCACGACTAGCGCTGTTATTTTTATGTACAGGGAAGGTTGAGGTATGTCAGCTGTTCTCAGGACTAACATTGTTATTTTTATGTACAGGGGAGTACGACGTATGTCAGCTGTTTTAAGGACTAACATTGTTATTTTTGTGTACAGGGGAGGCCGAGGTATGTCAACTGTTCCCGGTGCCCGTATGTCGCCCACTGCAGCTGCAGGTTGCAACTGAGTTAAACGTGCTGCAGGCTGCCTTCTTGGAAGACCACACTGAGCAGATCACTGAGCTGCTCACCAGTGTCTCACATCACCCAGCAGAAGGAAGCCAGCAGGTTCAGTCTCTGCCCTCTAGTAGGTATAGTTCTCTGACATAACCTAATACTTGGTGTATAAGGTGTACCTTGTGTGTAAGGTACACCCTGAGTCTATATTAAATGCATCTAGGCCTTGATTTTGCAGTTTATTCATATAAAATTATAGATAACAAATAGGGTCCAGACAAAATTTTTGGGGCATCAACCTACCTTGACACTTGGACGAAGCTCACAATTGGTAGCAGAGGGAGTGAGCAAGTGAGTGAGTATTAGATGTTTAACACCATTTCGACAGCGAAGACCATATTAATGGCAAGAACTAAATTACACAATTTCACAGATGAACATGTTGGTGCCCGCACACATCATGAGGGGATAGGAAAGAGAAGATATAGACCCTTTTATGTGGGCTAGGGACTACACACCAGTAGTGAAGCAGCCACTAGTCTACTTGTGCTGTTGACATGACTATTTGCTTCCTTTCCCCACCACCAGTCTGCAGCACTAGTCTACCAAAGGAAGCCATAGCTTAAGTTCTCAAAGTTTCAGAGCAAGCTACAGTATGCACTGTGATTGAGATTTAATAGGCAAATTTCAAATCATGTAAACTCTTTTTTAAAGTGAGCATATCCACTATGGCATAATATATACATCATATTGATTATCATCTAATATTCTAAACCAGGTGTGGAAATACCTAATGAATAGATATTGATTCTGCCCCCAAACAAGGAAGGTGTTCTGAATTTATTCCTATCCTGTTGATAAATCAGGCATTTCTGATTGCCCTGAGAACCAATATATATATATATATATATATATATATATATATATATATATATATATATATATATATATATATATATATATATATATAGTCAATTCAATATTGGGCACTTAAAGAGTCTAGGTTTTCTTGCCACTGCACATACACACTGATCACCTTGTAAGTATTGAGCAAAGTATTGTACTGGACACCTGTGCCTACCACAGGCAGCCCCCAGCAGGCTGGCAGTAGGAGAGCCCCAAACTGGTCATTTTTAAAGTGATCTGTACTGTATTCTAAATATAGTACAATATTTCTGATTTTATCAATGTCATTTTGTAAGCCTTAGGCATGAAACAAACCAAGATTTAACATTTGCAAGATGAATTTATATAGTTTAAATCACTCACTGAGGTAAAGCATCTATTGAATAAGTCACATTACAGATAATTGATCATTCTGTCAATCTGGCATGGTAACTGATGGATTTTCCTTTTTCACACTGTAAGGAAGTTTATAGGCTTTATGTTGATGAAATATAATCAAGATCTGGACATGGGGTCATTACTTATTTTGGGCTCATATAATGAAGATGTAACTATAGCAGTTGGTTTAAGGAAATGCAAAGCATAATTAAACATGTTATATTATTAACTAATTCAATGTTTTCCCTTTCTCTCTAAGTGCACACATTCCCATCCATAATCAAACCAGTATAATAGGAAAAGTAACTTTTGAAATCATGGAAAAGGGGGTGTATTCAACATGGAGTGAAATCAATAACTTGTTCAAAATGCCCCCATGACCAGAGCTCTGCTCTGGACAAACTAAACCCTAAACATTGAATTTTATTTCAATAATCAAATGCACATATATATAGTCTTATATTAAAAATCATGTAATTCTGGACATGGGATCTAGAGATGATCGTGACCCTTTAAGAGAAGAAAATGACTAGGACATTAAGAACATTATAGGAAAAGCACAAGAGTTGCACATTTGAAACCCTTAAGCCATGTTTCCAAATTGGGGACATTGGGGGATACAATCACTTTAATGGGTATCATAGGCCTTTTTGGATATTAACAATTTTTATTTTTTCTTGGCTTATTACATTTCTAGGTAAAGAACCAGCCTGTAAGCAATATATTCTGGGTAAACTTATACCAAAGATGTTGAACCTTAGGACAGAAATAAGTACTTTGAAGGATTTGATAGGAAATTTTTCTTTTGTTGTATAGTAGGAGTAACAGACTACAGAGAGCTGCTGAGAGGTGAGACCCTGCTCAGTGCAGCAAGTCCGAACGGTAAAGGGGCACCAAGCCTACTGCCCGCAGTGCCTACTACACAAGGAGGGTCTGGCAATGAGGAAGCGGCATCTTCTACAGAATCCAAACAAGACACATTGTTAGCTGCTGTCGACCGATTCACCCACTACCAAAGCCTGCTGTCCAGTAGCCCGAAAACTGAAAGGCGAGGGGGTGATAATGGGGGTAAACACCAATCTCCTCAACATAAAGGAGGACCAAACCCAGCAGCAGGCAAACCAAGCCCTGCTCAGAAGCAGGTACCGCGTGCCAAACCAAACACATCAAAGCACAAGTTTGGTCCTGCGAGTCCATCACCGTTAGCCGCATCTGCTGGTTGTTCCCTGAGAGAAGGCATTCTCATGATGCACCAAAATCTTGGGGTGGACCTCAACGTCCAACAACCTGCAGAAGTCAAGCAACCACAGGATTCTGAAGAGGACAAAAAGGACAATACATGTGCCTCCACTGAGCTATGACTCAACTAATTTGAGTTAAGCAAAGATGGCAGTAAAAACAGTGCCTTTGCATTTCTCCACAATGCAAGGTAGAGCCAGTCTGTAATTACCATACAATCCTGTGTATAAGCTGCACCCACCTACAAGCCATACCCTGGATTTGGCAGAATGCTAGGAGCTTATATGCAGTTTTACAGTAAATGATTACAATACTCACAAACAAAATCTCACATTACTATTTCATTTCTATGGCATAAAAGTCAATAGATCATGCTTGCATCAGATTTCAGACAAAAAGGGAGCATGAGCATGGTTCCACAATTACCAGAGTAGTGAATAAAGCAGGCACCTTCTTTTGGGGTGGTACATGCCCAGGGACCCCTTATCACTTTGCTAGACATCTGGACCTTCACTCCCATGAATATGATGGTAAATGTATTTGTAGCATTTCCAACACCAGGTGATAGGAATGTAAGATATGATGATTATGCTTGCACTAGTGCCTCTATCAAGTAGCTAAAAGACATGCATGCAAGCATAATCATCACACATCGCCTTCATATGGTCTACACTTTTAGGATGCATTAATTAGAATGCATCAGAATGCATTCTACATTCACTGACATACAAACATTATATGGTATCCATAGAGTCCCAGACATAAGACATCTAACCCAGCACTGTTGTCCAGCTCCATGGTCTAACGGATAGGATGAAGCACTTGAGATCAGAAGATCCCTGGATCGATCCTGGCCCATGCAGAGCTTATTCAGTATGAACCACTGTCAAAGCTATGTCATAGCTGCTGTCATATATAAGAACATAGAAAATGAACTGTCAACTCAGTGCCTCTATTCTATGATATAACTCAGATTATCCAGTTTGGACACACATAATATTCCACCCCGGGCTTTGTGTACAACATAAAGTCAAGGCTGATATAGATATAGTAACATTTATTATATGTGGGGTTAGTACACACAAGTAAATGTCGAGTGCGAGAAAACATGCAGTGTAGGAACACACAACATCACTTCGGACGATGTCCCATCACTCGTACTCTAGTTTGCCTTCATTTAGTGTCAATAGTAGTGTATATTATAATAATCATTTTATGTATAATAATTATTACGCATGTTAGAAAAGTACCCGTTCTACCTGTAGTGTATGTACAGAACTCTGGGTTTAACTCTTAAAGGGTAAAATGATGCACCTACGGGCTATACCAGAGATGAAATTGCTCCCGCTGCACTTATGATATAAGGTGAAACCGCAGGAGTGTATGCTGCCTTGAAAAGTTAAACCCAGGCTTTCAACTTGTAGAATATCACATTATATATATGCAGCTGACTTAAATCTAGATGAGCCTGCAGCACATTACGTCCTTTCTTACAATTAGTAGTCGTTGTTATCGCGATAGTCTAAGGGTGCCATGCATACAACAATGTACTGAATAGTGCCAGCCCTTTTATTGCATTTCAATGCATACCAGCTTAACTTACTATTGTTAAAGATACATATAAGAGTATTTACATTGAAACTGGTCAGATTTCCACAATGCCTTGATCATACATCTTTATAATGACATACCGCCTTGGCGCAATCAAACCAGGGTATTAACCCATGTATGTATTCCATGTATTAAGAATTTAAGGTTGTGAATAATAAAATCAGGTTAATTTTTACATCTCATCTAAAAGAGGAAAGAAATCTCAAATACAGGATAGCAATGTGTATTGCAGGTAACTCGAAAAGCTGACGTATTTTTTGTTAATCTCTCCATGCTAGGAAATATTTTTTGCCATACATTTGTATGGTATGTCAGTACAGGGTACATTGTTTTGATTTGCCATCTGAACACCCAAGAGCCACTCTCCCAGCACAGACTATATGATTCATATATGACGTAGGCATGGATGAGGGATCTGATTGGATAGTGACCTAGAGGCTGTCATGTCTGATGACATCAGCATCTGTGGTGACTATTCGTACCACCTGTCTCTCTTTGGCCCTCATTTACATAAATCTGCACCCCAATGCCTGTTCGCACCAACTCATTCAAAAAGAGGCCGGAATGTTGATCCATGGAGTACTGAAGGCCAAAAGCATCTCCACTGCACTGAAGATAGACAGTGGATGACTAGTTAACATTTATCAATCAATATTTCCCGAAATATATAACAAAACAACTTCATTCTTACTATATCATAAAGTAGACATTCCAATGTCAAATACCATGAAGAATTTGAAAACTTTATGTTCTCTTTTGGTACTTAATTTCCTGACTTTGGTCCACCCACTCTCCTCCCTCACTGAGTCTTAAAATCTGTTTTTTTCTACTTCTCTCTTATAACTCTTTTCGAGTTTATTATTCATACAAGATCAGTTTCATTTATTTTTTATGTTAGGAATTCACAGAATTCAACTTTTTCTCGCGACAAGCATGCAGCCCTGTAAATCAAGGTAATTCTGCCCCCATTTCTCCGAACACTTTCCCACTGCATTTATTCATTACATTTAAGAGTGTAGAATAGCAACAAATGTCAAAGTTAATATCTACTCAAGGGTATTAATACTACATAGCAACACATAGAATATTGGTACCACACAACATGCAGTCACTGTAGTATTGCCGTGCCACCTTAAATCAAGGCATCCTCTCAGTTACAAGCCAACATTGATCATAATATCCACAACAGAAATCTGTATAAACCATAAAGTAATCTAAATAACTATGTCAGTATGTAAACATAAACAGATAAGTTAATAGTATAGGAGTACAAGTGTAATCATAGTATAGCAAATATCTCTACATTAAAATGTATCCACTGTCTACAGGGAGTCCTCATCTACTGCGAGTCCTCATCTATTTGACACAATACATGCACATTATTGCAGCTCACAGGTTTTTCCTTTACCCTGGAGACAGCTTGTATGCAATGTATTCCACTGACTTCCAGGCAATTCAATGTCACCAATACATCCTAAATATTAGCCAATCAGATGCCAGGAATCCCTTCATTCCTTTCAAATTCTGAAATCCTTGAAGCTTGCTTGATTTTTTTTTTCATACCAGCTATGGGCTTGTGAAATACGGTAAGGTCTTCCCTAGACCTCCTGTGGCCTCAATGTGGTACCTATGGCCTGTTTAAATATTATGTTCTTAACTAAAGTTTTGAATGATAAAGAACATAATTATGGTAAGGATAATACACTCATGAAAAATGGGTTATACAATATGCTGTGAATGAAATCTTCCTAGACCAAAGACTTTTAAACATGGGATCCCTGAAAAATGTGAAAACTTTGTGCTTCTGCTGTTATCCTGCAACATTTAAAGTAACCCCTTTAATGGCTCCATAATGCTTCAATGCAGTCAGCATGCTGCTTGAATGTAGCCCCGGTAAATGTACTCACTAGAGCTACATTCATGCAGCATTCAAAGTCACCAAGGCCAAAAGTCCCTGAAATGATCCATAAGCATCCATCTAAATTTTGAATATGAAAGTATAGGGCTTTGGGACTTGAAAATCCCTGAAATCAGGGAAATCCCTGAAGATTCCCATCCCTGGGACTTCTTACAGGGTTGATGCACCTGAAGGATCATGATGAAGACTGAATGCAGTGTTGGCGAGCTGACTCATCAGCACTGCATTCGCGCAACATGCCAACGAAGGAATATGAACATGATGGCATTATGCGGAACTTAAACCATTAGATGAATGGATGTTAACTGTGTGTAATGATGAATGCTGCTGCCATGAATTCCTTTCTATTTTGGACTCAGTGAAAATTGCAGTGACAGTTGGATGTAGTATGTGGACTCTCGGAAATGGCAGATGGATGTCGCAGATGGCAAATAAGAAACAAACGACATCAATTATGTCATGTGTACATATAACATAACTATGTGAAATCGGGGCCGCAGAACTATGAGGGATGATACGGGGGGGGGGCGGGGAGACTGAGGACTGACACCCTGAGGACAATAAAATACTCAGATATTAACAAGGAATTACATGGACTGTAGTACAATGTCAGCTCTCCTTCTGCCCCTTAGCCCTTTACAGGCAACACAGTGCTTTAAAACTTGATGCCCTTTTGTCGGCATGATACACGAATGCCGCACCGGTGAGTAACTCGCGAATGCTGAATTTCCACATGATTCGAAGTGGGCAATGCTAAAATATGATGCACTAGTATAGTATTAATAAGAGATACAGTTACCAACTAGAGATACAGTTTTCTTTTGACATTTCACCCATGGCTGTGTATTGCAAAGTTTTTATATACCGTAAACTCCCGCGTATAAGACGCGTCCTCTAGGCCAAACAAAATGCTGGGGCATCTTATAGGATTTCCTCAAGTTTGGGGTGCATCTTATACGAGGGGTACTTTTACTAAAGAAATGTACTTATCTTACAAATATCAGCATTAAAATGTGCGTCTTATACGCGAAAATGCATGTGCTGAGTTTGGGGTGCATCTTATACGTGCAACGCGTCTTCTACGCGGGACATTACGGTAGTTATTAAAGGCAAGTTTCAAGACTCCAGTGAAGCAAGGTTTGGGATGCGGGCGATTTGACGATGTGGCTTATAGGTGCAGGTTAACACCGGTTCCCAATGCTGGGTCGGTGCATTGTGCCAACAAAAGGACATGATACTTAAGGCATCATGCCATCCTTAAAGGGCTAACTGCAGCTTATTGTCTGTCTGTCTGTCACTTTAGTGGGGGATTTCCAGTTCTACTGTCCACTGGACCCCTTCCCTTAAAATCTGACTGCTAATCAGTCAGCTTGTACGTCGGGCTCGTACTTGGACAGGCGGCGGCGCAGGTCACTGTTCTCCCTTGTGAGCTTCTCCACTTCTTGAGCGAGGGTCTCCGACTGCCGCTCTAGGAACAGAGCCCGCATTGCAATCTGATTCTCCTTGGTACGGCGTGCATCCCGGGAACGGCGTGCTGCCACGTTGTTCTTCTTACGACGAGCCCAGTATTTGTCGTCTTTCAAATCATCTGGTACAAAGATCTGCAATACACAGAGGAATTTAAGTCTGTAAGTTTATAATCTGTATGACACATTCACGACACATTAAATCTACACTGTATCTTGAATGGTTTATGTTGCAAAAAAGCTTCAGCTCTACAGCTTCCTATCTTTTCAAAAGCAGTTTCTGTGAAAACCTTTTTCTCAGTGCAGGGCAGATGGCCTGCATCTTGGAATTTTACCAGGGTCAATCCTCTCTAGCACAGGCCATATTGGGCCTCAGGCCTCACTATCCTATTTCACACAACAAAAGACACCAAATTACAGCTTAAAAGCATTACCTTTCTGGATATATATATATATATATATATATATATATATATATATATATATATATATATATATAACCATATGGCATGAAATTTACATATAACGTATGAATCATTTCTCCTTCATTAGAGTGAAAACCTTCGGTAATTTTTACCTTGCGTGACTTCTTAATGACGGGCTGTGGACGTAGCTCCTCTGCGCTAAACGTGCGGTTCCTGGGATCAAAATCTTCACCTGCAAGATCAAAGACCGGGTGTTATGTCCACAGTGAGTCCACTACTAGTATGTACTCATCATACACGGCAGCCAAACTCTGTAAACTAAATATGATACACTTGTGTATAAGCCGCACTCCTTTGGAAAAAAGCTAAAGCCGTACCTGGGACTTTCAGTCTTAGCACCGAATATTCTCTCGTATAAGCCATGGCTCGTGCCAGAACCCAACCCAGGAGGGTGGGGGTAAGGGTCAGATATGACATATATACCCAATGTTTTCCCAACTGTTCCAGCACCACAGCGGGGTCCGCTGGCCTGCTAAGACCCCATAGCTTTTTGAATTTTGAAGATCCATTCATGAGAAAAACAGTTATACCATTTTCAATCTTTTAGAATTTTCCACAAACACAGGGAGCAGTACTAAATCAGTTAATTTTTTAGCTTCATGAGGCCCTAAAATTCCAAACGTTGTGGCTTATATACGGGTGCAACTTATACACACGGTTTTACGGTAATCTCGAGACCAAACGCACAACTCCAATAATAGGAGCCACATATTCTCTAACAAACTATAACAGTGGATTTGTAACAAGGATTTGTGTGGACAGTACAGAATATAAATAACATTTTTGTGTAAATAAAGTGTGCCAATGATCTTCTAAGGATGTTAATGGTTCGTTATGTCTTCAGCCTCTAAAAATGGACATCATAATATGAAAGCAATAGCAAACATTATTCGCCCCCCAAAGTATATCTAAAAGGTTTGAATCAACACACAGTGATTACATATGGACTCATTTCAGCAGATCATAACAATGAATAGGAAAAGTAACTCCAGAAAGAGTACACAAGATTCCATTTTACTGCTGGGCTTTTTGTTCCTAACATTGGAAATTCAAATTGTATTATTTCTTTCTGGGGCAAATATTGTGAAGCAACAGTAAAATTTCACATGAAGTTCCCCTTCGACATACACACAAGAACGGATTTTCATGCGGGGAAAAGCAACAACAAGAAAAACACCTGATGTTTCAGTAAACTAAGATGTTCTTCCAGTTAAATGCCATTCTTGTGAATTTAAAAGAGAAAGAAATCATTTCAATTTTTGCTCTGATTTATCGATCTTTTCATACCAGCTATGGGCTTGTGGGATACAGTTCATCACGATTCTTATTTCTTCCAACAATGCAAGATAAAAGGCCAACAAAATTAAACTATAGCAATCAATTTTTGAGGAACAAGTATTTGAAGGTAGTTTGGCTATGCTAGGGGATGGAGAGAAGGAGGCGGGGCAGTATACCTGGCAGTCGGGCAAGCATTAGGTCTTCAGGATTAGGCTCAAAATCTACCACCACTTCTTGTGAGCTGGCACCCGGCTCTGTCTGCACCTCCTCTTTGATAGCTCGTTTCCTTTGCTTGGCTGTAACAGAGAAAAAAAATGCACCTGTTCTTAATGATGTAGAAGCATAGTGAAAAAAGCGGCATTCATGGGTGATACGCTGTGGGGACTTGAGCATTTAAGGGTCGCTGATGCAGGAGTGCATCATGCCCATTGGTCGTCATAATGCATGCCCTTGTACGTAACTCGCTAGGGCCTCATTCATGCATCAAACCAAACTTATAAGGTTGATAAACCCTCAGAAGGTCGTCATGATGCTCCAATGAAGTGCTGGCGAGAAGTCTCGCCAGCACTTCATTGGTGCATCATGACGACAAATGGGCATAATGCATCAGCGGCCCTTAAAGGGTTAAAGCACTGAAGGACTACTACCGTAATCTCTCGCATATAAGATGCGTCTTCTACGCCAAACAAAAGGCTGGTGCGTCTTATAGCATTCTCTCAAGTTGGGGATGGGTCTTATACGAGGTGTAATTTTACTATAGAAAAGTACTAATCTTACAGCATTCAGGCTTCAGAGGTGCGTCTTATACGCGAAACAGCCATTGGCTAGTTAGGAGTGTATCTTCTACGCGCACTGTGTCTTCTATGCGAGAGATTACGGTAATTAGTACATCCTGATGCTGTTCGCAAGCATTTCATTGGTGCATCATGCCAAACTTCCGGGAGTGTATCAAGCCTGTAAGGCGCCCAATGGGCATGATGCATTAATGCATTAGTAGCCCTTAAGCTTAAGCATTGGAAAGGCATAATACATCACGTTCATTGAATGTAATGGCAAGAGATAATAAGCACACTAATGTAAGTTCTTGGATAACATCTCTGATTGGACACTGCCATGTACATACAAAAACACACAAGTAAATTGATAGTGATTTCCACAGACACCAATTACAAATACATTGCACCAGAAACTGTCATAGATGATATAAGGACAACGGTATGCCAATTGCACAGTTTCCCCCACATTAAAAACGAAGGTTTAGTATTGTGCTATACTATAATAGTATTACCATAATCTCCCGTGTATAAGGCGCGTCTTATACAAGAGATTTTAGTTCTTCTTGGATCCGCAGGGGGAGACCTTCATTTTGATATCTTACACTCCCATATAACCTCATCAGCTGAATATGGGGTCCAGGGGGGTCCTTGCAACACATAGATTTTGAATTTTCAAAATCCATTCAGTAGAACAAAAGTTATGATTTTTTTTATTTTTCTGGTCAAATCTCTAAACTCTAGGTGCGCCTTATAGGCGGGGTGCGCCTTATACGCGGGAGATTATGGTATATTAAATACCCGCCAGCCACAGTCTTTCTTTCAGCTGATCGTATAAGGGGACGTCTCGTTCGCATATAAGCCACGGCTTATTCAATTTCCCTTATCGGGGCCTCTTACAATGTCAAGGCTACAGAAAACAGGATTTACAAGACCCCCATCAGCGCCTCTTAATCCTTTAAGGGGCCCTGATGTGTTAATGTATCGAGCTCATTGGTCGTCATGATGCATGAATGCAAACCTGGCGAGTAACTCGCCTGGGCAACATTCATACATCATGCCGACCCTATGGCTTGATACAGTCACGGAGGGTCGACATGATGCTCCACTTCATTGGTGCATCATGCTTACCAAAGGGCATGATGCACTCCTGAATTGGCGGCCTTTAGAGGGTTGAAATGTCATCTTCAGACTGCAGGAGTACTCAGGATAGTCCCCCGTCAGGAACCTCATTATTTAAAGAGTAACCAATGACAAAGTCATGCTCTATTTGGATGTTACGTCTTGCATAATGTGGAGCCTGGTATCTATATTTATTACCAGCCTCACGGAATACTATTAATTATCAGGACTACCGTAAACTCGCTAGAATAAGCGCACCCTGAGGAAGCTATAGGCCGCACCTAAGGGCTGAAAATTCATGCTTTAGTCCTTTTCTATAGGGCTGACCCGGGTTACATTTTCAACCCATGAGATGGCTCCCTCCATTCGCTGCAGAATTTTTTGGGTACATTATGTAACACCTGGTACCCATCATGCAGGCTGTTATCAGTCCTTATCTCGCCAGGTCCAAGATCAAGCAATGGCGGAACCACTGGACCTCAATACTAAGCCCTATATGATAAAATACCCCCCTATAAGCCACATCCCAACTTTAAGCTCATCCTATAAGCAGCATTTTGATTTGGGTTCTGGTCCGAGCCTGCGGCTTATACGCGAGAATTTACGGTATTGGCACTGATGCATTATCAGCAAATGAAATAATCCCAACCTTCAAGCCTCTTGAGGGGGGGGGCAGGTGGTATCAATCTGATAACTGTTATCAGTGATAACCACTGGTAACCAGCTTCAGCAATGCCAATGGCTGCATCCATTGGACAATCCGCCACCTCAGTATAAGGCACATCCTGCTTTAAAGGTACACCTCGAGTTGAAAGAATATGTATATGTATGTAGGGGCACGGTTTACATACTAGTCGAATGTCTTGTAGGCTGACCGGCGTTCCGAGTGGTGGTTGGCTTGAGTTGGTGATGGTTGCGCTTGTCGGGAGGTGGCAGCACCTCTCTACTGGCTTCCATGCTACACCATTCCATGTCGCCACCCCGCTTGTTACAGGTGCGAGTCAGGCCATCAGTGGGGTTAATCTGATTATGAGCGTCTGATACATTCAGACCTCCCCCTGGTACCTACGACTTACTCTTGGTAGCCTACACATACGAACCTACAACTCGGAAATCTATTAGCTTTGCCTGTATTAGGAAGTTGAATAAACCTGACTGTTTGTTGCCTCTGAACCGTAACTACTGTGTTCGTCTTGTTTCCTAGTCGAAACTTACCCTTCCGGAATACGAACCTTTACATGTATAAGCATTTTTGGACGATCTTATGTACTTTTGACCTGCCTATACGGTGCAACACCCTATTTTGGGAAGGTCTATGAGGCGCAACAAGATTAAGCTCAGATTTGGACGCGAGGTATTATGGCACCCATTAGCACTACGACAGAAGCCGAAATTAAATTTCTATTTATTGCCCGACATGATCAAGAATTAATGAGGCGCAGGATTTAATTAAGGATTGTTTGGTCAATTCTTTGGTCTCTGCTGATCCTCAAAGACACTGATGAATCGGACAATTAGGTGAGTGCCCTTTTCAGAAATTGAATGAGAGGTACTGGTGCTAGTAATAAAAGTCAATGAAAGGGCTGATTGACAGGTATTTAATTCACCGTGGGTGTTAACCCGTTAAAGAACGCTAATTCATTAAAAGAAAAGACCACCCTATTTTCATCATACTTTAAATTGGGAGGTTTTGTGTTGAATAAAAATACTGTGGCATATATAGTGTGACATCTTGTATTATAAGGGCAGGGGCAGGCCTGTTTGATGCATTGCATGACGTCACAATTGGTCCAATGCATCACATTACTGACCGCACAGCACTGTCTATCTAGACATAAATACTACACAGAGGTGCCTTTTTACACTACCGTAAACTCCCGCATATAAGACGCGTCCTCTACGCCAAACAAAATGCTGGGCAGTCTTATAGCTTTCTCTCAAGTTGGGGGTGCGTCTTATACGAGGGGTAATTTTTCTATAGAAATGTACTAATCTTACAAATTTCAGCATTAAAATGTGTGTCTTATACGCGAAAATACATGTGCTGAGTTTGGGGTGCGTCTTATACGCGCAGCGCGTCTTCTACGCGGGAGATTACGGTACTTGCATTTTCTTTTCAATAATTAGCATTATACTAGGAGGCGTGTATTTGATGAATTAAGGAAAGGTTGAGTTAAGCACGGCATAGCCGTGGTGATTTATTTTGTTATGGTTAATGACTATATCTTTCTGGTACAGATATAAAAGTTGAATGATGGTTAGGGTTTAGTAGTGCGGCCTCATATAGGTCTATGCACGACTAGTGGGGCCAGTGGCTATAATAACAATTCACTTTTGGTACATGAAAAGGGAGCACTGAGTACAAACTATTATGAGGTGATTGGGAGGAGGTGGGGGGGGGGGGTACCAATGAAGGTGGTTTGAATTGGTGCATGTTGACTGGACAGTGCAAGCTGTGAGGTGCCTGGTACTTTTACATTCAAGGGCAAAACTAGTTAGGCCACTAAAACGCCTTGCCTAAAGTCAATGGGTTCTGGGTGCTGCACCATGTTTTGAGTCTATTTAAGTTACTGCCCATGCACTACAGACATCTAGGGTTTCAGTAGATGAGCTATTGGTCAAAATTTCAACCCCTGTCTATACATGTACATGATTTATTTTCATACATGAAAATAAATCAATAACCCACCTGATCTGTGGTATGTAATAAAATAAGATGAACACTTTAATACTACAATTTAGGACACGGTTGCAACAGATTCCAAGCTTAGGCAATGCACCACTTGGTGCATTTGAACCAATTGTGACGTCATCAGATGCAGCATATAAGCCTGCCTCCTGTCCCTATATTACTACATGTGGTACTCAGTTTGTCAGAATCCTTTCATTTAATATCATTCTCCAAAATGAGGGCATCATGAAAAGGGGGTGGTCTTTTGTTTTAATGCATCATACCCATTGGTCGTCATGATGTATGAATGTAGCCCTGCCGAGGAACTCACCAGGACTACATCCATGCATCATGGCGACCCTTCAGGGTTGATACACTCATGTAGGGTCGACATGATGCTCCAATGAAGTGCAGACTTGCCAGCACTTCATTGGCGCATCATGCCGACCAATGGGGATGATGCATTAATGCATCAGCGGCCACTAAAGGGCTAAGAGTCCTTTGTGCTTATGTATAGCAATAAAAGAGGGCTTCTAATTATAAACCAGGTGTTATAGAATACTACCGTAATCTCCCGCGTATAAGACGGGTCCTCTAGGCCAAACAAATGCATTGTGAGTCTTATAGGATTTCTTCAAGTTGGGGGTGCGTCTTATACGAGGGGTAATTTTACTATAGAAATGTACTAATCTTACAAATTCCATCCTTAAAATGCATGTGCTGAGTTTGGGGTGCGTCTTATACGCGCAGCGCGTCTTATACGCGCAGCGCGTCTTATACGCGGGAGATTACGGTGATTACACAGCTGTTATAAAACACCTGTAATTACTAATGACACCTGTACATGGCTACATCATTGTGGATACCTCTAGGTTCATATTACATTGTCGTCATGGTGAGCAATTGGAGTACAATCATTGATGGAGTGTTACCCAAATATGATGCCGAGTGGGTTACAGGTGTACTAATTCACTGTTAACTGTGTCCCACTGTAAATTTCCACGTATACCTGCACCCTGACTTTGGGAGAAAGCTATACCGGGGTAGCGGATTGTCCTATGGGCGCAACCATTGCTGGAGCTGATTACCAGCGGTTACCACTGATAAGAGCTATCAGATGGGTACCAACTGCCCCCCGAGAGGACCGCAGTGAATAGACGGGATCATTTCATTGACTTATAATCAAGCCAGCTAAGTCAGTATAAGTCACACTTTTGGGGTAAAAATCTGCAGTTTTCTTTCTGTGGTGCTAAATACGTTACTGTATACAAGAGACGCCTCTGAGCCACAATAAGCCTCTGGTTTGGGTATAAACCGCGGCTTATACGCTGTATTTATGGTGCTTTGTGTGAACTGACTTAGCACCACTGTCGTCAAGCGCTCTCCAAAGGTTTTGGTTTTGTGGTTTGCAATTTGTTAAAGTACAGAGAGTGATTCGTCATCTATCCAGAGCTTTCTATGTGCATACTTTGTGATTTGGACTTCCATATTACCTGCGGCAACTTAAATCAGAGGCCTCCTGCACCTTATAGAATAAGCCCAAAGTCACGGTGCGTCTTATCGACTGGGTGACTTTATTCTCGAAAACTCATAAGAGCCACATGAGATGCAGGGTGCTACTGGCTACAGGGTGCGCCTTGCAGGGATTTTTTGCTATATGACAAAATGGTCCATAACCCAAGGACTTTCTACTAATTCAATATTATATGACTGTTATGACTCCCTTGTGCTATTGGGCACACATTTGGTGATTTTAATGTGCCATGTGAATGTGGTAAATGGCACAGGGCGCGGCCCTGTCAAAATCCCTGGCCTCATATGTAGGACGCGCCTTATACGCATAGTACTTTGATAGACTTTGATATTTTCTCAATGGATCTGTGCAAATCACAAGGGTGACTGATTAAATATCCCAGTTTCAGGATAAAATAGCTGGTACAATACACTGGGCATCTGGTTGTCCATAGTGTAAACTACAGACCTATCTGTAACTACAAGCTCCCTTATCTACACAAGTTACACAATACACCATATTGAGTATTTTGTACCAGCTGTGTCCATGTATGAGGACAGCTCTGCCTCCTGTTGAACTCTAACCCTCAAACCCTTTAGGTGCCACTGATGCATCAATGTATCATGCCAATTGGTAGTCATGATGCACCAATGAAGTGCTGGCAAGCAGCTTCATTGGTGCATCATGCCGACCCTATGGGGTTATTTATTTATTTATATATATATATATATATATATATATATATATATATATATATATATATATATATATATATATATATATACATACATACTTTTGGAGGTCGGCATGATGCTCTAATGAAGTCTCGCCAGCACTTCATTGGTGCATCATGTCGACCAATGGGCATGATGCACTGCTGCATCAGCGGCCCTTAAAGGGTAAACGAGGGAACACTGCAGTGAAACAAGATTGGTCAGCATGATGCAGTAGAGGCCACGGTCCGGCATTATACATTATATGAATAGGGACCGGTTGCAAGTCTAGCATGATGCATCAAGTGATCAACATCGGAGTATCAAGCTGAACTTCCAGGACCGTATCAAACCTATGGCATCGGCATGATGCATGAATGCAGCCCTGGTGAGTAACTCAGCTGTGACCACACTTGTGCATCACAACAATCTGGCCAGCAATGGGAGGGGGCTGACGGCCTTATTAATCTAAATATTGAGTAGAGATCTCTGGGTGGGGGCTACAATACAGTCTACCGTTACATTTTGTGTTGTAGGGGGTCTACAGGTAAAAAGCTATTACTTAGACCTACTGTGTGTATAACTGTGTGGGTGGTATGCACACCTGCTCACAGATATGTACCGTAAATTCTTGCGTATAACCTGCGCCAGCATATGAACTGCACCAGCGAATGAGCCGCACCAGCGGATGAGCCGCACCAGCGAATGAGCCGCACCAGCGGATGAGCCGCTCCAGACTTTGGCCACACTTTGGGCTTAAAAATCAATAACTTAATGCTGTTCTATAGTTCCAAATACCTTTGTATAAACTGCACCCATTATTAGCGCTTTTTCTATAAGCTGCACCCAGCCTCTGATTCACGTATAAGCCAAGGCTTATACATGGGAACTTACTGTACCACTAACCCTGTATGTAAGGTGCATAATAATATGATACATAACCACTTACAACGTCCTCACCCAGGGCTATCTAACACTGTATAGATACATATAGATGACAGTACCAGCCTGCTCATACCATTCTCATTAGGGACTCAAGGGAGTGAGTGGGTGAAATCACTTTGTAAAAATGGCAAGGGGCAGTGGGTTTTTGCATGGATGCATGACAAAAATTCTACCTCCCCGATTTCAAGTATTTCCCCCTTCCCCTGAGAGACCAGAAATTACTTGTGAACGCAGGCGTTTAACATTGAAACATATGCACTAATACCAACTTACAGAATACACTTTTTTTTTTTGATAACCTGATTGCCCCCCCCCCCTTCCTGAGAAATCTATCATGATATCAGCCCAATCACACTACATGCATTTTAATGCTCACTATTCAACCATTCCCCCCCCCCATTTTTTTTTTTTTTTTTTGAAGAGAACTGTTATCCCTCAATATTGCCCTCTACTGTAATGTACGGGAGTGGTCATTTTTTAATAACACGGGGGGGGGGGGGGGGGGGTGGTGGAATTGCACGAAGAAAATTTCGACCCTCCCCTCTCAAGGGGGTAAAAAATTTGGACGAAAATCGTGCGCGAATGTGCCCTTTTAGCCCATAGTAACGCGAGGGGTTTTTCACTGAAAACAGGTGAAATTATTTTGACTCCCCCCCCCCCCCAATCAGAGGTGTTGAAAAAATCTTGATCCTCCCCGGTCAAGGGGTTGAAAAGATTCTGACCCCCCCCTCAAACCCACCAGCCCCCCCCCCCCCCATTTTTAAAAAATGATCACTCCCTAAGGTCTACCCAAGCACTATCAGTGCTCAACCTTGACCCCCTCACTGGGGCCACATCCTCTATCTAATCTATATTACCTACCGTATAACCCCGCGTATAAGCCGTCTACTGCGGCTTATAGAATCTTCCTGATTTCAGGGTGTGGCTTATACGAGGGGTCTTACATGACATATAGACTTAAGTAAGGAATGGCAGCCATTTCCGACCCCAGATGGGGCTTTTAGCATTCTCCTTATGTAAGGGTGGGGCTTATATGCGGATGTGGCTTATGATCGACGTTTTATGCTAGTGTAAGATAACCAGCTTACCGGGCAGTGGCTGGCCCATCAGCCTTATGAGGCTAGTAATCACCTCTGCTGTAACTACACATGAGGTAACCCAGTCCACTGCTGCTGAGAGTATGGTAGTCACTTTTTGACACCAGGGGAGTTGGGGGTATTCCCTTGAGGATTACAAATTTTGCCAGTTTCCTGGGGCAGATCACATCCTTTCATGTTTTTCTTTTAATGGTGCATCGATAAACATCAAATACAAC
The DNA here is from genome assembly GCA_949317995.1 of Acholoe squamosa. NCBI lineage: Eukaryota > Metazoa > Annelida > Polychaeta > Phyllodocida > Polynoidae > Acholoe > Acholoe squamosa. The sequence continues at coordinate 72,788,716 of OX439042.1, forward strand.
TATGATTGACTATTAAAGGAAGTGCTCATTTTTTTAACATCGGGGGCGGGGGGCAAAATTTGTTTTGCGCATTCACATGAAAACCCACCACCCCGTTGTTAAAATATTATTACCGTAATCTCCCCAGTAGAAGACGCGCCGCGCGTATAAGACGCACCCCAAACTTAGCACATGCATTTTCGCGTATAAGACGCACATTTTAAGGGTGATTTTTGTCAATCCAGTACTGTTCTATAGTAAAATTACCCCTCGTATAAGACGCACACCCAACTTGAGAGAAAGCTATAAGACCCCCCAGCATTTTGTTTGGCGTAGAGGACGCGTCTTATACGCGGGAGATTACGGTACTCTGTAACTTAGCATTCCTCCCCTTTGCAACATTAAAAAAAATTAGAATGGCACTGTACCTCCCTTTGATAACAATCTGTATTGAAGTGTTTAAAATGAAATGAATATCTGGCAAGATATGTATAAATAATTTTGGTTTTCTTACCGTCGCTGTCTTGGCTGTCCGATGCCGTTGGGTGGTGAATCTGGGCGGGGGGCGGTTGATCGCTGGACAACTGCAGCATATTAGGGTTTACTATGGCATGGAGGGGGCTTAGTTGGGGGGTGGCCATCTGTCCGGGGCTCAGCTGACCGGGGCTCAGCTGTGAGATGTCAGAACTACTATTCTGGGTAAGAAGTGCCCCGAGCTGGGATAACCCTGTCCCCTGACCCGGGGACAGCTGTGAGACGGGCAGCGGGGGCGAGTGTTGGGTGGGCAGCTGAGGCGCAGTCACGTCCGCTAAACTGTTCTCGGATAGAAACTCATCCAGGTCCATGAATTCCAGCTTGAGGTCCGCCTCATCGTATGTTATCGTCTTGTCCCAGAGCTGGGGCCCGAGGAAGGCCGACTGCCCTGAGAAGAGGTTGCCATCAAGCTCCAGACTCTCTTCTTTGTCCTTGCCCTCATCTGGAATATAGAGATAGAATTGAGCTTTAATAATGATAGAAAATGTACTTTTAAACGAAAAAGGAAGTCACTATGTTGAGGCCTAAAAAAAACATCTTGTGTTCAGGAAATAAGATCGGAAAAAATTAGTGTGGGAAGGTAGGGGATTATTTTTTTTTTATTTTGGAAGATTTTTTTTAATACCGGATATAAATTTTCACACCTATGGAACACAGACTTAATGTGCATGATCGTAGAAAATTTTCCATTTCTCGATAAGTGCCAAAAAATCAGATTTTTTTTTGTCTAAAAGGACAATAACAGTTAGGGTAGGGCTAAAAGATTCGGGTGGGTAGCGTTTATACCTGAACACAACACTTTTTTTTAGGCCTTAGCAGTTGTTGAGTACCAGTGCTACATACGTTAAGGTATTACTGAGAGGACTGGTATATATTCCTTCTTTGTATTAAAGAGGACTTGCCAGGCCAGCCCCCCCCCCCCCCCAAAAAAAAAAAATAAAGAGGGCTCAGCATTAAAGGCTAAACCTGTTATACTCCCAGAAGCTATGCTGTAATTGTGAATGATATCTACCCCCTCCCCACTTCCATAAACTTATATAGGAAACAAGAAGAAATTAAACCTCTGGGATTCATTTTCATGGATTTTACGCCATTGTGTTCGGTGGTCATAGGGAAAAATTCAACGACGTGCATTGGCACAGAGGGCTCAGGGTGACTTTTCCTGCGTTTTTTTGAAAGGCGTCCAAACCATCTCACTTTTAGACGCTGTTTTGGAAACAAATAGAAACAAAGAGAGAAAAGTCCAGCCCAGAGGTAAACCTATGGACTGGATTGGCGAAAAAGAAAAAGTCAGCACTCTTTTTATTTATAAAAATCACTATAAATAACAAACTTCATTTTTAAATGTGTTATTTGCATACATAGGTAGACAAATATGTAAACTATCAAGCATAGCAGTTTTATTCTTTTGTAACCATTATTTCTTACAGAAAATTTAAAATGCAAAATGTAACATGAATGACTTTTATCACACACCACCTACCCGGTGGTATAGACTCAGGGTGGTCCCTGAGCCAATTACTAGATTTTTCTAGTGGAAAAAATGTCCATCTAACTACTATTTCTTTTCTTTTTTAAATTCTGTTCCCTATGCAACCATTTTTCCCCTTTTATTTATACCGGTAATGTTAAGACTTAGTCTTAGCCTAAGTGCGGCTTATTATAGCTTATCCAAACACAGGGAGCGGTTTATACACCAGAATCTACGGTATTTCATACATTTTCTTCTTAAAAGAAGGATAGTTGACTACAATTGAGAAATGCATTGGCTGGTAAGTAAGCCAACTCCTAAACACTGCACCCCCATTCCTCCTCAAAATTTATTACCCCCCGTATGATACTGGAGACAACACCTTGAACCCAAAGGAGTATACACACTGTTAATGGCATTGTGAATGTCACAGTTCCACAATGCCCCCATATAATAATATATACATGCACTGCCCCCCCCCCATGGCACATGTCATGTTAAGGACAAAACTGTCAAAGGGCAAAAAAAGAAAATAATAGTTGGTTTCGGGTCGCCCTACCCTACCTGGCAAAACAGGGCCGACCTATAATTCTTTCTTCATTTTTGAAGGTATTATAATTTTTTTTTAGGCTATTTCAATTTATGTGACTTGCCACGTGTCTTTGTAGCAGCTACAAAATTTAAAAAAAAAAGAAATCCGACCTACCCTACCTTACTTTTTTCAGCATGTTACCTGAAGAGCACAACTTTATTTTTGGCCTACAGGTAGAGGTACACTTTACTACCATAGGAGTTGGGTACCGTCTGACGTGGCGGGTGAGTCGAGTCGTCGGACGTTCCTCAGGTTCCGGATAGGTGGCAGCACCGATCCGGGTCTGTGGGGACATCTGACGACGAACACCTGGGTCCGTATATAAAGCCCAGGGCTCAGCCGCTACGTCAGAGGCCCTTCTGGCCTCCACACTATGTAAACCACTGTCTTTTAATATTAGCTGCCTCTTTGATATCATTCGGCAGCCGTGAGTGTGCATTAAGTAATAAACCTAACCGTTGGCATACACTTGGAATACTGTCTTACTCTTTCTTTCCGAATCGTAAGACCCGAACCCCCCAGGTCCGTAAGGCCACAAACCCTTACACTGGTGCCGTGACCAGGATATTCTGGTGTATAGCCCGGACGTTATAACGTCCGAACGGCTAGTACATGGGTTAGACACCCTTAGGGAAGCTAACCCAGCAGGGCAATCACTTGCCCAAGAGAATGGAAATGGATCGCTAATGCTCCAAGCCCATTCGGACCCACAAGATGCAGAATCAGCATCCTGGAGAGATCCCGGACCCCACTATAATGATAGTGAGGAGAATCTGCCAGACTCTGTACGACGCGAACAGTCCATACAGAGACATAGTAACTTAATAGGCCAGCATTCAATTGTTGACGAATTATGTGATTCGATGTTTGAAGTCGGTGGTAGTACTAACCCAGAACATCCGGCACCAATGCGAAAAAGGGTAACATTCGGAGAACTACCTTATAGGTTACCCAGGCCCGAATTACCAATATTAGATTATAGCGCTATAGATGGCGACTTAACCTATGCGGTACCGGAAGGTGAAGAATTAAAACGACCGGATGTCCTGTTGTTGAATGAAACTTATGTAACTTTGAACGAGAATTTAAATACCTTGGTCAAAGCTAAGGATGAAGTACTGCATGAAAAACTTCAAATGGAAGAGGACCTAACTGGCATGCGAAAGGAATTCGAAGCCAGAAGGAGCGAGTACATGAAAGAACTCGAGAGTGAAGAACTAAAACTTCAATCTATGAGAGATTCATTCAATAAAGAATATGACAATAGGCACATTCGTATCCAAACATACATAGATACGAACGACCAACTAAACCTTGATAAGACAAAATTCGAATCCGAAATTCGCCATTATCAGGAGGAGTTGGATAAATTGAAACTTCAGTGCAGTAAACAAGCTGAAGATAATGAGACCATCCGGGTAGGCATCATAGCTTACAACAAACAACTGGAGGAGGATAGACAGAAACTCACGAATGAGCTTCAGGAATTGCAGGCCACTGCAATAACTCTAGATAAATATGTAGAAGCAGCCCAGTTAACTATAGGTAATATAGACCCAGCTGTGGTATCTACAATGTTGGGAAAGACATCTAAAGATGCAACCCCAATTAGATACAGCCCATTCGTTGATGATGGGGCTGACAAGAATGTGGTATCCGGAATCTATAAGAAACCGGATAACGCTGCAGTAAATGGAACCGCATCTAAACCAGTAGTTCCAATGCTGGATACGATAGGACCAGCACCACCCATACCAGATTTGAGTCACAAAATCAAAGCGACTCACGATGGTGCTACAGGGAATAATAATAATTCACCCGTGGCACAACCAAGAGCACCCGGACCAATGGGACATATGTTGACACCACCTTCATATTTCCCCCAACCCGGCCACAGTACACCAGCAGTACCAAGATTACCGAATCCACCCCCAGGTTCTGGTAATGGTCCTACTGATGGACGTTTTCCGAGACCAAATCCGCCACAAAACAATATCAACGGCGGTACGCACCAACCGAGAACATCTTCCTATGGATATAGAAATAATTATAATCCATCGGGAAGTGGCAATTATCAGAATGGTAATAGCTATAACCAGGGATGGAATCAAAATGATTCTTACCCTAGATATGCTTCTTCTGGAAACACCGGTCACAATAGTGGATACCCTGGTGGTTCATCTGGAGGCTATAATAATAATGGTCCACCAGGAGGAAACCCTCCAGGCGGCCCAGGAGGATCCGGATTCGGAGGATCAGGATCAGGAGGAGATGGCAGGAAACCTAACAGGAGAACTTCTATGCCTGCAGGGATGCAAACCATCTTTGATAGAAGCCAATGTATACAAAACCTTGGCATTGACTGCTACCGAAAGGGAGCAGACGGCATGGAAGTCATGAACTGGAGCATGCGAGAAGCAGATAGACTACGCGGATGTAATAATCCGGCACGTAGGCAGGCACGGATACCCCCTCCATATGATTCTAATGATCCATGGAAGGACAGGTATCAAGCTTTTGTTGACGAAGTCAATTGTAGTGGCTGGACAAAAGAAGAAGCTCTGCCATATTTGATCTGTTGGTTAAATAAAGGCGGAAAAGTAGCCCTCAACCAATGGAGAGCAGCTTACGGAATATACGGTACTTATGATCAACTGGTCGAATGTGCCGCATACCTGTTTGGATCAATCGTTAGAGAAGATCCGTGGGTAAGCTTCAAGAAGAGGACACAAAAACCTAAAGAATCACACAAAGTCTTTGGTTTGGAGCTACAGGACTTGCTTTCGAAAGCACGTCCAAATTGGGCTCATGATGATGATTGTTATCTACAAGAATTGTTTATACAATTCTACAGTGGATTGCGTGATCCGGATCACAAGCAAGTGGTCTGGGACTCTTGGAAAGATGACACTTCCTTCAGTGATCTGTTCATAGCAATCGATGGACATGACATGAAGAAACGTTTGGTAGGTCTCGGACCTAATCCAATAAGAGCAGCTCCATTCCAATATGGAGGTACACCTGCTCCGGTATACGATACTTCCCAATTAGCTCCGGTTGAATCGAATGAAGTTGATGAGAAAGATGAATATGTCTCCGATGAAAACGGAGATTATATTGGTTCAGTCCATGTAGCTGGAAAGTATTACCGACAAAAGCGGTATAGGAAAGTACATTCGAGAGGGAGAGGAGGATCTGTTGCTGGTAAAACAGCTTCCGGATCAACTCAACCTGGCAGTGTAGCCTCTACGGCGAACCCAACTGTAGCAGCCCCTGTTGCTCCGACTAACATGATGGAAACATTATTAGCCGGATTAACAGAAGCTCTAAAGAGACCGAGAGTTGACAAATCTCAGAGGAGATGTTTCAGATGCCAGAAACTGGGGCATTATGCTCCAGAATGTATGGCTGAAAAACCTGTCCCTCGTAGACAGGAGAGTGTCTCTGGAGTAAGTACAGAGGAAAACTAAGGAGGGGTCTCCCGAGGGGCAAAGAAGGGGATCCCAGTGACAAATCTTGCCATGATATCACCATCCGTGATGATAGTTCACATGAAGTAACAAGATCGCCTAACACCGAGGTGGTTGTAGACACCCGGAAGGTTAGGGAAGCTGATATAACAGGTGCTATGGGAGCACAGGGGAAACCCAATATCAGTAACGAGGCAGGCGGCTATTCGTTAGCCAAGGTCTGTGGTGCCCACCTGCCCCCGGGTCATCCTTGTCTGGAATTCTTAAAAGGATGTGGATTGACTCCTGGTGTGAAAAATGACGTTCCGATTGTCACGGACATGCCCTCTGTTCTAAACGGAAGGCGGTGGTATGTTTGCCTTACTGTTAACGGAAGGTCTGCCGAATTCCTTGTGGATACGGGAGCTAGCCACTCTTGTATCTCCAAGGGGTTCTACGACCTTATACCGGATGAACATGATACTCTCAAATCGGGAGGAAGTGCTCAGACGGCCGACGGCAGTACCTTGCAAACGTATGGTAGAACTTGTGTGAGACTACAGTTAGATGGTATACATGACTATGTCATGAGCGCCACCGTTGCGGATATAGCAGATGAGGGGATACTCGGGTTGGATTTCGCATCCCTGTATGGTGCCGTATTGGAACCCCAAACAGGAGTGTTGAGTGTGAGATACCCGTACCCCGTGAAGGTTAGATGTGCACTGAGACAAGTGAGCAGTATGGCTAGTGTGGCACACACTGTGCGAATCCCTCCGGGAGTAGCCTGTGATGTGCTTGTAAGAAGTGATCCTGCAATGCGTAACAAACCTGCAGTGATAGAACCGGATGTAGTTACTTTGTCAGGTATTGGATTAAATTCTGTAGACACTATAGTAGCGAATGCATCCTGGTCGGTAGTACCTGTCTCCAATACTGGAAACACTACTATCTACTTGAAAAAGGGACAAGTTTTTGGAAACGTGACCCTTTCGGAAACTGTAACGGATAGTAAGCTAAGCTTACAGAAGGTAACAGGAGATGATGAAATTTCGGAAGACTTACTTAAGTTGTATGAAGAAACTTCATTAGAAGATCCGGAACACCGGAAAGAGTTCTATGATATGCTCTGTCAGTATCATACTGCCTTTGCCAAACCTGGTGAAAAACTAGGTACGACAAATAAGGTATTACATAAAATAGATACTGGAGATGCCGAACCCTTTAAGATACCGTATAGACGGTTACCCTTAGCAAAAAAGAGAGTAGCTGAGGATGAAATAAATAAGATGTTGGAACAGGATGTAATAGTCCCTTCCAATAGTCCATGGAGTAGTCCTGTGTGTATGGTAACAAAAAAGGACGGTACTATCCGTTTCTGCATAGACTACAGGAAGTTGAATGGAATAACGAAAAAGAATTCGTATCCATTACCGAGAATAGATGAAACCATTGACTCCTTAGGAGGAAACAGTTGGTTTTGTACCCTAGACTTGCAATCAGGCTATTGGCAAGTGGGAATGAACCCTTCAGATATGGAGAAAACTGCATTTTCAAGTCATATTGGATTATTCCAATATAATGTAATGCCGTTTGGATTGTGCAATGCACCTGCAACATTTGAAGCAATGATGGAAACAATTCTAAGTGATTTATTGTGGAAAAGATGTCTTGTATATCTAGACGATGTCATTGTCTTCGGAAAAACATTCGAAGAATGTTCTAATAACCTAAAAATGGTACTAGAACGTATTATTTCAAATGGTCTCAAGTTGAAACCTAAGAAATGCCACATGTTTAGAAAGTCCATAAATTATTTGGGCCGCATCATCAGTGATGAAGGAATAAAGGCTGATCCGGAAAAAATCGAATCAGTCACGAATTGGAATAGACCTAAAACACCCAAGGAAGTGAGGTCCTTTTTAGGATTCTGTTCCTATTACAGGGAATTTATTCCGAATTATTCTAGAGTCAGTTACCCATTACAAGCAATAGCTAACTGGACTCCAGGAAGTACCAAGGAAAAATTTCCTTGGACACATGAACAGGAAAACGCTTTTCGAAAGCTAAAAGACCTGTTCACGAGTACTCCCGTATTGCAATATCCGAATGAGACGGATCATTTCATACTGGATACTGATGCTAGTAATGATAGCATTGGTGCAGCTCTCTCGCAAGTCCAAAATGGGAGAGAAGTACCAATTGCCTTTGCCAGCAACACACTGAGCAAGACTCAGCGCAATTACTGCACAACCAAAAGAGAGTTGTTGGCAGTAGTCGTATATACCAAGAAGTTTAAACATTTTCTATGGGGAACGAACTTTACTTTGCGTACGGATCATTCCTCTTTAAGGTGGCTACTGAACTTCCGAGATGCTGAAGGCATGTTAGGCCGATGGCTAGCCCATTTATCCGAATATGGGCTTGAACATCAACAGATTCAGCATAGACCCGGAGTTAAGCATTTAAATGCTGATGCTTTGTCTCGAATACCAATCCGGAAATGTGATAATCCGGATTGTACTGATTGTGGAGCTCATAAGGCAGTGTTAGCAGGGATTCGAAGACCATTCGTACCCCTAGTTGCCAGTATACTGGATTGGTCTATGGATCACATACGACATTTCCAGGAAGCTGACTCGATAACTGCACAGCTACTGCAATTAGTACCAAAGGGTATACGTCCAGTTAGACCAGAGGTCTCTCTGGAAAATCGAGAAATGAGAAGGTTTCTTGCTCAATGGACCGAGCTTGAAGTCCGGAAAGGCGTGTTATACCGTTGGAAGCCATGTAATAATGGTGATAGAATCATGCAAGTGGTGATACCACATGCCATGAGACATGACATTATGTACTTCTGTCATGGACATCGGACCAGTGGTCATTTCGGAAGGAAACGCTCGCTAGCACGACTTTCCAAGAAATACTATTGGCCTGGCATGACACGGGACTTGCAAAGATGGGTAACCACCTGTCCGGATTGTTGTAAAAACAAACCCGGACCCGGGATGGGCAAACTTCCCCTATCCCAAGAACTTTTCGGAGTTAGATTCGCAAGAATCGGGGTAGATATTATTAGTGGATTTAATACAACCGCTAATGATAATACCTGTATGATGGTAGTGTGTGATTATTATACGAAATACACTAAAGTATTTCCACTACCGGACCACAAAGCAATTACTTGTGCCGAAGCTTTTGTAAAAGGTTGGGTACTAAGCTTCGGTGTACCATTAATGTTACACAGTGACCAAGGCAGAGAGTTCGAATCAAATCTCTGGCAGGGTATGTGCGAATACTTGGCTATTTGCAAGACTAGAACCAATCCGTATAGACCACAAAGCGACGGATTGGTGGAAAGGTTCAATAGAACCCTCATCCAAGTCCTAAAGTCACTCGTTAATGAACATATGGATGACTGGGATGAGCAATGTCATTTTGTGACACATGCTTATAATAGTACGGTACATTCAAGTACAAATTGTTCTCCGAACCTTTTAGTATTCGGAGAGGATTTGATAATGCCTGCTGACCTAGTTTTTGGAGTCGTAGGAATGGACCCTGAACTACCTTGCCATGTAGTTTTTGTGGAATGTTTAAGAGACAGATTTAGAAAAGCATATGAGTCTGTCCGAATTGATTTGGAGAAAAGTGCCAAATGGCAGAAAGTAGGATACGATACCGATCTAAAGCATCGGAAATTCCAATCCGGAGACAGAGTCCTCAGATTACATGAACCACTTAGACACATAAAATTAGCGTCTAATTGGGACGGTCCCTTTACTATAACACAAATTATCAGTGATTGTACCGTAATTATTAAATCTGACCTTGGTCGACTCTATAAGTCAAATGTGGCTAGATTAAGGAGATGGTCTGGGAGGGAGACCTCCACAGAAATGTATGGTGAAGGTTCCGAAAGGATCCTGAATCAGAATCGCATAATAGACCAGGTAAAGAACACTACAGTGAAGCGTGGTCAAGGTAGACCCAAAAAGTGTTCCGAATCAGTGACACCCACGCCAACACCGATTAAGCGTGGGGGAGTTAAAAAAGTCTCGGCAGGTGAAGACAGAAAGAAGAGGAAAGGTGTTTCTAAGGCTAAGAAGCACCTAGAGAAAGCTCTTCAGACTGTCAGGTCCGATAAAGAACTATCCGAGAAGGGGAGATACGTTCGCCGCAGCCCCCGAATTGCCCAGAGGACTGCAGTGACCTAACCTGTATACACAACGAGTGTAATGTTTACATTTAGAGGAACGGATGACAACTGACCCTAAAGGCTTATTTGTCGCCCCCGCATGATGTACCAATGGGTAGTGGACGGATAATCCGGTGGATTTGCTTAAGCTTTCCATAATCTCCACTTAAATCCCCAGTCGAGTCATCGGGGTGAGCGATAATTACCTAAAAACAATCAGTTTGTTGATGTACCGCCTGTAGCACGTGCGTTTCCGCATGACGTCACCGTGTCCAGTCTCGGCTGACCTCTCGTGACCTCGCGGACCGCGGGGAAATGACGTCACGAAAGCTGGCCCGTCGCCATATTGTTTTTTGGTAGTGTTTGAGACAGTCGGGTCACCCCTTCTCTCTTGAATTCTACCATCTAGCAAACCCCTTGTGCGCCCTCAGAGTCTGTCTCTCAGCAGGCAGACTCCGCTAGTGTCGGCCCCGGCGCCGTAAAAGCCGGAAAAAGGAGTAGTTTACTCCCGTGGTCGATTCCCCAGTCATGGCTGAGGAATCCGTAGCTGCAGCCAAGCTATCCGGTGACCCGGATAAGCTGACTCCGTCCGCAGAAGCTTTTCCGGAAGCTTTGTCGCCTGTTACACAGGAAGAGAGCGAGATGATGGACGTGGAGGAACCCACGGATCGCTCGTTCGAGGAGAAGCTGGCTTCATTCTCACTCAATGAGCCAGAGAAACTGCTGTCTCCACTCCCAGCAGAGGGATCCGGAGCGACTGCGAGTGCTGAACCCGCAGCGACAGAGTCCGAAACTACCCAAGTTGACGGACAGAAGGATGAGTGGAAGCCAGCAGTGGCGGAGCCTTTTCCAGCTAGCTATGATGGTCGCTACCTGTATGTCCACCCGGAACTGCAGGCACAAGTGACCTACGCGGACGGGACACCAGTCAGGATGGACCCGAAAGTCAGGATAGCTATCGAGGGCGTCATGGCTCCCGAACAGCTGACCAGGATGCCTCCCGAGTGGCTTCGAGACTGGCCGTGGTTCCAACGGGGACTTATGGTGGACGCTGGTTTCCGTGAAACCGTGTACGCAGCTAACCGAGCCTTCGAGCTCGGAGCGTATCCGAAGCCTGACAAGTCCCTGTGGAACGTCAAGGCTACGAACATTAACTGGGTAGGCTGTGTCTGGGATACCGATGGCCAGACCTACCCACGCCCTAGTGCTATCCGGACGCCGTGCCGGACCACTAAGGAATTCCGGGAGGCCGCTGCTAACTTCGAGCAGTGGGACGACGGTTACTACATAACCGAACAGGAATTGGTGGATGTCCAGAACAATTCACTAATCGGATTGGACCGAGCTGCAGCCCTTCGGACGGTTATTGTCCGCCGCATGACTGCCGAACAGGAGGCACAGGAAGAGGCTAAGAGGGCCGCGGAAGCACCCGCACCTCCTATCCCCGACCTGAAGCTTGCCACCAGAAGCTCCGCCAGTGCTACATCAGCTACCGGCAGCACTACTACTCCAGTAGAAGCCACGACCTCCAGCACATCCGGAACCCAGGAACCGGAGGAAGACTGGAAGGTCAGTAAGAACCGACGATCCGCTGCTCGGAAGCTCAAGAATCTCCCGGATTCTGCGAGAGCCGAGCCGAAACCCAGCACCTCAACCACTGGTAGTACTGCCATGGAGGTTGAGTCGTCTGACGAGGAGTCGGTGCACGAATCCTCGGTTGAGTATGATGAGAAGGCCACTCCATCAACTCAAACCGAGGCCGAACGTTGGGCTAACGCCAAATCCGGATTCAAAACCCGGATCCCGACGTGTTTCTCCGACTGTGCGTACGGAGTTAAGAAGGACGGCTCTACCCTCTATGCCTGTCCAGACTCAATCAATAAGAACGATGAGTCGGATGATGAAGATTGGATGCGCCTTTCGGACGAGGACCCCAATCCGAGCAAAGCCTATCGAAAGATGTGGCTTATGCTAAACCACACCGAAGGGTATTACACTTATACCCAGAGGAGGAAGCTGCGTTGGGCTTTAGAGAAGTGGTACGGTGACGATCAAAAGTCCTGTCCCTTCTCTATCTGCCAGGATGCGAGTGATGTCTCGATCCGGACCTGGAGTACTCCAGCCCGGTTCCAAAGGCATCTGGTAGAGGCCCACTTCCACCATCACCCGGTTTACATTTGTGATCCGAGTTATGGTAAGAAGGGCAAGAAGTGTACTACGAAGGTGCAATACAACCGACGTAGTGATCTGGCTAGACACCAGAAGAAATGCCACGCAGAAGGTTTGGACGGGGCCCGGAAGCGCATCATGGAGCTTCATCAGGAACTCATGAAGGAGTTCGATAGCCTGAGCGAGGATGCTTGGTCTAAGATCCGACCAGGGGACCAAGTCCTCTGCGAAGTTCCGAAGACCAAGGATTCGAAACTCCGAGCAAAGATAGTCCTGACTCCTGGAAAGGGTAAACTGGACATGCACGAGTCTCTCTGGCAGAAATGCGAGGAATCCGGAAAGGATGCAAAGAGAGCTCGTGAAAGGAGCAGGAGAGACCAGAACCGTGGCGGCAATGGTAATGGTCAGAGCACAACAAAACCGAAGGTCAGAGCAGAGGACCGTTCCAGGTCCCCTCTGACAAGGCACCCCGCAGAACAGGCTCAGGGCACTCCGGTGTTCAAGAAGCCTGAACCTGCCGGATACGCTGGAGCCGTATCTAAACCTGGGAAAGTGAGTTCTCGAAACTTTCCGTCCTTAAACCAGGGACCTGGACCTGAGAGCCAGACCTTGGTGGTAGGAAAGGATGGTCGCCTTATGCCAAAGAAGACCACCGCATCTGCTGCCGCCGGATCTGCATCCGCTCCAGCCGCCCCACCAGTTACCTTTACCCAGGAGCAGTTAAACATGTACCTGCAAATGGGACTGAAACAGAATGTACCACCTGCCTTCTGTGTACCAACGACAGGTGTGTCCGGGAGTCCTAAACCCGGAAGTGGTCCACAGGCCGCCTCGACTCCTCCCAAGGCTGTCGCGGCACCTGAGAAACCGAAGGACGCCATTACCATTAAAACTGGTAATGCGGAAGTTTGGTTTGAGAAGTCTCGCCAAGGGGAGGCAGATGTCCAGAAGGCCATCTACACCCATTGGGAGAAGACCGTTCGTGAGAAAGCGATCGAGTTTCATCAGGGTCTCCTAAACGAAACCCTGTTGTGTATGAAACAGGTGGGCGACGCTGAAAAGCAACGTCTCGAGACTCTCATCCGGGACGATGTAAAGGCCCAGGAGGAGGCTGCCTCAGCTGCTCAAGAAAAAGCAGCTATGGATGTACACGTGTTGGAAAAGCGTGTAAAGGAGGAGATCACTCGGAACACCAACCTGAACACTAAGTTCATGAGGGTGTTCGGAGTCGACTTGGACGAGTGGGACGGCACTCCCGAGTCGGCTTTAGCTCTTCTGAAGAAGAAGCATGCTAAGAAATCCGTTTAAAGCATGCTAGGGTTATTTCTTCCATAATTTTTTTTCCAACACCAAATGACCAGATATAGTCTTTGCGGAACCCTAAAGGTCTGCGAATGCTTTTACTAGTGCATGAACACCTATGCTATGTGTTCCGGGTTCCTTTGACCAGTCTATTATTCAGGTTGTATAACATTTATTACACCCTGAATAGCCTATTCGGATTTATAATTTCATCCATGAACAATCCGATAGTAGACTTGCTGCTGTGAGACGTATCCGGATGCCAGTTCCAGACTCCTGCTGTTACCCGTGCTAACCAATTACTAGGATGGACTTTACGATTTACCTCTACAACTCATCTGTACTCCCGAATGGACTTATATCTCTACTACTATTACTTCCGGATCAACCTATATCGGACTATTATTTTACTTATGTCAACTAAAACTTAAAAAGGATTACGTTCTCTACACAGTTGACACATCCGGACTAATATTCTACAAATCTACACCATTCGGATATACTATAAACTTTAGCACTACTAGAGGATTGTGGGTAGCTGCCCCAAATCAACTACCGTGTTCACTCAATATAAGGAAACTATAAACTTTAGCACGTCCATCCCGTGGTTAGCTGACCACACCTACCTACTAGTACCCGGAGGATACAGCAGAAGACTCCAGCAGCATTTATAATTCCTGTATATTGTATATAATGTCATATTTCTATTTTTCTATAATATTATATGTATGTACATATCCACTAGATACATATTATAATACGGGTACATAGACATTTCCTGATACGGATCTCTAATCACTATTAGTATTTATATTATAAGATCCGTTAAACTTCACCAGATAACACATATTATTGTCCTGCGAGACAAATTATATAATAAGTATAATGATCTGGTGCTATAAAAGTTATTAGGTACACGGTGATAATATATTATTATATTCATTTTCACACCGTGATGTTTTTTTTCAAGTGTATGTTATAAATAATCATATTCGTACTACTCACGGAATCCTTAACGGATTCGTATAATATTAATATACGACATGTCATTAGATAGTGATGTTACTATAACAGTCTTCTTTAAGACTACATATTCAAATGCGGTGTCAATGACTACAAACACACGTACGGATGTTATTTTGTGATATGTTTTATTATCGACAGTTCCGTTACATATAGCTGTCATCATCACATGTATACGATTCATATTACTTGTCTTATTAATTATACCTGAAATATAATACAATATTATGTGGTATAATAATTAAATAGACAGTTCCGTTTCACATAACTGTCTCTTCTTCAAGTAATTCGTATAATATTTCAACATCCTAATCGTTATATGTAACTAAAATTCACTATCGAATATACATATATGACATCTGGTTCACAATTTATTTAGTGCTAATGTTATACCTATGGTTGTACCTCTATTACTAAAGGTTTAGACATGTAGAAATGTTATCCTAGTAATATTATACGTATAACACCCTCCTAAATGTCTGGGGGAGTGGTGTAGAGGTACACTTTACTACCATAGGAGTTGGGTACCGTCTGACGTGGCGGGTGAGTCGAGTCGTCGGACGTTCCTCAGGTTCCGGATAGGTGGCAGCACCGATCCGGGTCTGTGGGGACATCTGACGACGAACACCTGGGTCCGTATATAAAGCCCAGGGCTCAGCCGCTACGTCAGAGGCCCTTCTGGCCTCCACACTATGTAAACCACTGTCTTTTAATATTAGCTGCCTCTTTGATATCATTCGGCAGCCGTGAGTGTGCATTAAGTAATAAACCTAACCGTTGGCATACACTTGGAATACTGTCTTACTCTTTCTTTCCGAATCGTAAGACCCGAACCCCCCAGGTCCGTAAGGCCACAAACCCTTACAGACACACACTACGCCACTCGCCTCTATGTAATTAGAGGTCAAGGGGGGCAGTGTGTCTCCATGTCCGTTCACGAGGACATACATGTGCCCGGGGTTGGGGGGGGCGGACTGCTATATATATATGCACATACATTTAGCTTAGGGCAACACTCCTGCGAGTGGAGAATCGATAGTTCTGTTCAGTTCTTATGGCCTAAAATGATGGTTGCCTTCAGGTTAATCATGCTGAAAAAAAAGTAAAGGCCCTAAAGACTTGTGAGTGAGTGAGTAATAGGTGTTTAACGCCATTTCGACAGCTAAGGTCATATTCATGGCGAGAACGACATTACACAATTTCACAGAGGAATGTGCCGGTGCCCGCGCATATGTGCACCACACACATCCGAGGGGATAGGAAAGAGGAGAAATAGACCCTTTTAAGTGGGCTAGGGAAGCCCGCCTATAGACTTGTAGGAGATTCTCAAAGTCAGGGTGTGGTTTATACCAGGGTATTTGACACAGAACAATCCAAATGTAAAACTGCCAATTTCTAAGCCAAAGGTGCGGCTTATAGCTTACCCACAAACTCAGGGCGCGGCTTATACAATGCTTTTCAGCATCATGCTACCTGAAACTGGCCGAAGAACACTTTTTTTTTTAATTTTTTAATTCATTTTTCCTGACGTTATTTGCCTAGTATATGCATGATTTAAAACTGACCTACCGGGTATTCATGAAAAGTAAGTATACCAGCTGTGTGTAGTGTCATCATTTTGTGTCATTAAACTCACTACGACCAATCGAAACTCTAATTAGACTGAAATATGTATGGCTTGAGGCAAACAATTGTAGGACCTGCACCTGTGTGATACCGTAATCTCTCGCGTATAAGGCGCAGCTCATCAAAAATATAGACCTCCCTCAAACCCACCAGCCCCCCCCCCCCTCCCATAACGATGTTGTAACAAGAATGATCACTGTCTATAAGGGAGCTTTTTAACAACAGGGGGGGGCACTGGTGGGTTTGAGGGGGGGGTCCAAATTTTTTCAACCGCTTGACCAGGGGAGGGGGTCATTTTTCGCAACCTTGACTAGGGGGAGGGGGGTTAAAATAATTCCACCTGTTTTCAGCGATAAAGCTCGCGCGTTACTATAGGTTATTAAATAGGGCACGTTTGCATGCAACTTTCACCTCCCAAGGGGGGGGATCGAAAAAATGTTACCTTTCGAGAGAGGGGGGCTGAAATGTTTTTCACGTGTGCGCGCAAATCCACCACTTGGGTGTGGACCACTAAAATTGACATGGCGACATGGGCTATTTTAGACTTAGTGACATGGGACATGAACAATTTCTTAAAATTGACATGGTAGGCACTTTGGCATCGGCACAGTGGAGGGTGGGAAAAGCTGGCAGGCTGTTTTGACACTTTTTGTGAGGTGTGAGTCCAGTCAGTGTTTGTGCCCTTGTCGGTTTCCTTGATATAGGACATTATTAATTTCTTTTCATTGGATTTAGATAGTAATTCATAAAGTTTAGATATGAAACTACCCAGAGGACAAATCTAGGAAGAAAAATACCAATTAACCATTTTACATGAAATTGAATGTGAAGGTAATATTGAAGCCTTGAAAAACACATTAACCACTAAAGACACCAAAAAAACTAACACCAGACACAGGTTAAGGACATAAAAATTTACTAACATATGAAGTTTCATGTAAATAGGACTTTGCTCAATGCTACTTTTGAGAAGACCAAAATATGAAACAATTAAGAAGAATTGGCTGTATGTATTGCTGCCATGTTACGATGTTTATGAACATTTAAGCCTACTTAGATTATACATAGAAAATATTTAAGAATACCATTGAAAAGCCAAGATTTCGAATATGTAGAAATTCCAAATTTTGTAAAAATGGTATTTTGAGAATCTTTAATTCCAGTCACTTATATATTGATAAAAAAGGACACAACAGTGGCACCTGTGCAGGTGACTGCTGATAGTGGTCACTGCATGGCTGCACTCACATCATAAAACCTGACACCTGTTTCTACCATTTCTATAATGCTACTTGCCATGGAAATTCAGCTCTATGTTCAATTTTAAATTTTTGTTGAAGTGCCTAGACATGGTGACATGAACAATATCTGAAAATCGACATGTTGACATGACCATTTCTTAAAATTGACATGGGGACATGGCCATTTTTTAAAATCGACAGGTGACATGCGGGACCCCCCATTCACACCCCCCCACCACCTCCCCCCTCTTGTTAAAAAATGATCAATCCCTAATAGGCTCAGGAGAAGTCATCCCCCCTCCCCCCCCCCCCACCCGTTGAGAAGAAATGGCAACTTCTCCTGGAGTGAAGGCTGAATCAAAGGAGGCCACCCTTAAAAATATGTTCGTTTCCTGTCCAGAGGCCTGGTGGAATTTTTTTTGAGAATGGGTAAAATTTTTTCTTGAGTTCTAAAAAAAAAATTTTTTTTGTCTATTACTAGCACAAGAATATAGGTTTTCAATCACTGAATCCTAGAACGCGATGACAAATTCACGCCATCCCCACTTGCGATGTTCATGACAAATAAAAATCTTTCCCTAAAAAAAAATTCCTAAAAAAAATTTTCCCCTCCCTCCCTCATCGGTCTGAAAAATCCCACCCTCTGGACAGGAAACGAACACATTTTTAAGGGTGGCCCGAGTGCATTTCTTTTTTAATGCCCGGTAGCCTTTGTTGAACTTTCCAACTCAATATTCCGAATTTGGTACTGATGGGCCTCAAAATCAAATGATATTAGGGAGTGATCATTTTTTAACAACAGGGGGGGGGGGGGGCTGGTGGGTTTGAGTGCGGATGCGCGAAAAAAATTTCGACCCCCCTCTCGAGGGGGTAAAATTTTTTCGACCCCCTCCCATAAGGGACAAAAATCTCGCGAGAACGTTCCCTTTTAGCCTATAGTAACGCGCGGGATTTTCCACTGAAAACAGGTGAAATTATTTTGAGCCCCCCCCGGTCAAGGGGTTGAAAAAATTCTGACCCCCCGTCAAACCCACCGCCCCCCCCCCCCTGTTGTTAAAAAATGATCACTCCCTTAGAGTTACGATTGGAACTAGGGGAGTGGTCATTATTTATCAACAGGGGGGTGGTGGTTTTTCGCGCGGATGCGCGAAAATTTTTTACGCCCCCCCCCTCGACGGCAGTCAACATTTTTTGCGCCCCCCCCCCCGCGCCGGAGGCGCGGAGAGTTTTCGCGCCCCTCTTTGATCTATAGTAGCGCGCGGGCTTTTTTGCTAAGAAGAGGGTGAATTTTTTTAGCCCCCCCCTCAAGAGGGGTCAAAATTTTTTTAGCCCCCCCCTCGGGAGGGGTCTGAAAATTTTACGCCCCCCCCCCCCTCAAACCCACCCTCCCCCCCCTGTTGATAAATAATGACCACTCCCTAGCCTAGGTAGCCTGCACACATTGTGACATTTTGCAGTTGCACTAGTTTAATACCGAGTACTTCATATCATCCTTCCTTGAAGGCTGACAGCATAAAGACACCGCAATGACAACAGAAATAGTCAAGTACACCCAAAATTAGGCTATATGTTTCCCACTGGCACTGAGGACATCCGAGTTGCGGCTAACACAAAACAGGGGTCAGTAACTAGGCTGTCACTTGAACTAGTCTACTTGAACCCCGCGCCTCTCCCCCTCCCAAAACAAGCCTTGTTAATACAAGGTCGCAGAAAAAAAAACAACAGTGGATTTACCTTGTTTTTTAGGCGGTGCCAAGAGCTCTGGGTTCTCCAGAAGAGCCTTGAGTGACATTCCACGCTGGTAGAGGGACATTGTTGGATTTCTCAGCCGCGTCCGGCGATAAATCAGTGGTGAAAATGACAATTTCTCCAACACAGAATCTACTGTCTACTCCCGGGTCTCTGACTCCTTCCGTCAGCTCTGATACACAGAAATGGCGACTGAGCTCGGTCCTCCCTCCATCAGCCAATCACAGATCAGTGTGGGTTGTTAATATTCATGTTTTCCTTCAGTCACATGACGCCTCGTCCAATCAGATTACAGATTTTCTAATATATGTTAATGAGGGCCTTGTGGTCACGTTGCAGCCCACGCGGCCCAGCGCGCACCTGCAGCGTCGACTTGCCACAAGTCTGCAACTCTCATGTCATTTTGATTTTTATCTAATGTTCAGCGCAGAAGTGCTGCTGTCGGCGAATATACATCAACATATAGCATACATTTTCGTCACGTGAGCTCTAAAGAGGAAAGGATTTATTTTGATAATTTTTAATGCTACATAAGGGAGTGGTCATTATTTATCAACAGGGGGGGGAGGGTGGGTTTGAGGGGGGGGCGTAAAATTTTCAGACCCCTCCCGAGGGGGGGGGCTAAAAAAATTTTGACCCCTCTTGAGGGGGGGCTAAAAAAATTCACCCTCTTTTTAGCAAAAAAGCCCGCGCGCTACTATAGATCAAAGAGGGGGCGCGAAAACTCTCCGCGCCTCTGGCGCGGGGGATGCGAAAAATTTTGACTGCCGTCGAGGGGGGGGGTGTAAAAAATTTCCGCGCGTCCAAGCGAAAACCCACCACCCCCCCTGTTGATAAATAATGACCACTCCCTAAATATATGTCGTGTAGCTCCAAGCGGAGCCACAAACACGTCTACACTACGTTCCCACAAGGAGTGGCGCTGGGGGGGGGGGCTGGAAGAGGCACACATGCAGGATATATACTTGCTCAAAAAATAGTTTTATAGTTTTGAAGAATGGTCTGCATCCTATCAATAAAAAGAAAAGAAGGAGGACAAAAACCTTTTCCAGCTCAATCTGGAGATTTTTTTTTTCTTTCTTTTCTTTTATGTATTTTTTTTTGGCAAACCTATCACCTCCCACTTGCAAAATTTGCATGTGGAGATTTTTTTTCTTTCTTTTCATTTATGTATTTATTTGGCACACAAAACATTCAAAAGTGTTTATATTGGAAATTATAAAAAATTGAAAAAAAAATTGTCATTTCTAAGGGGCTGTGTACAAATGATGTCATGCAGGAGGGGGGGAGGGGGGGTCTCACTTGCCATGACCAAGCATGACAAGGGGGGGGAGGGGGGGTCATGGGCTGCATGACATCATGTCATCAAGAAATCACCATATGCTTTGGTTTTGGTAAGAACAAATTTTTTTGTAAAAGGATTTGTAAAGGTAGGGAAGTTTAATGCATTCATCTGACATAAATTTATTACCTATAGGCCCTAGATGCATGCATTCCTCAGACACCTCACTCAATGAGTGTCACTGCCATCAATGTCAATGTAAAATCAAGGTGATGTCCAGGCCACTATAAGGAGGCACTACTACTCTATCCTACCTGTAAGAATTTAACCCTTTTTGAAAAGGGTCACTGCTGCCCTCAGGATCTAAAATGATGCATCTAAAATACCCCTGAACTGGGGCTGTGTACAAATGACGTCATGCAGGAGGGGGGGAGGGGGGTCCCACTTGCCATGACCAAGCATGACAAGGGGGGAGGGGGGGTCATGGGCTGCATGACATCATGTCATCAAGAAATCACAATATGCTTTGGTTTTGGCAAGAACAAAAACTTTTGTAAAAAGATTTTTAAAGGTGGGGAAGTTTAATGCATTCATCTGACATAAATTTATTACCACTTGCCATCAATGTCAGTGTAAAATCAAGGTGATGTGCAGGCCACTATAAGGGAGCACTTCTACTCTATCCTACCTATACCAATTTAACCCTTTTTGAAAAGGGCCACTGCTGCCCTCAGGATCTAAATGATGCATCTAAAATACCCCTGAACTGCTCCTGTTGCCTCAGGGCAGCATCCATATTCATCCACAGGCTTCTTTTTGAAAAGGTGTGATATCTCCCCCCCCCCCCTCCTTGAGGTGTCAAAATTATTTTGCTCCTCCCCCAATCCACCCCCTCCCAGAGTCCCACTGTTGATAAATAACAAACACTCCCCTGGAGCTCTCCACCACCCTGTTGCTATTTTCACTGAGGGGATGCTTGGGGAGGTGTAAAGGGGACCTCCCCCGAACTTACTCTTCACATCTTTGTCTGAATGGAACTCTAACAGACTCAACTTATTTGCAGATTCTAGAGTAAAATGCTGAGGTGATTCGATTGCTTTGTAAGATCACAAATTGGAACTATGATTGCAATCGATGGTCTCCTGAGAATTTGTGATGCTTTCTGAGTTTCTTTTCTATTAGGCCACTTACTAAGTTCAGAGTGTTCTCCCTGAAACCTATTTCTAGTACACTTGTATATGGATTAAATCAATACTTTCAATATATCAATACATTCAAGCTCTTGAACTATATGATCATTAATAATAACTGTTCTTGATTTTCTCTTCGCTGACCAGTGTACAACTTTCACTGAAAAGAAGGCAGACTATTAACTGTATTGGACTATTGATCTAGACAGTTTTTAAGCCCTTTTGTGACAGGAAATACTTGTATATGATCACTACCATAGTACTCCGTTATAACTATGTAATGGTTTGAGTTCTTATATAACTTCCGTTTAATTCAAGATATGTCAATATCAAGTAAAACCAGACAAGTTAGCTTGGGTTAGTGCAACGGGCACATAGCGGCCAGAGATCGAAGCGACCTCTGGTCCTACCGGTGGTAACCGCACCGATTGACCCGCCCTCTTGAATAGGGAGCTAACACTATATATAACGCTCCATGAGCCCCTACAACTACAAGGCATGGAAATGGTACATCCTGCATATAGGGACTATCGACAGATTCACAAGGCCGAGTGCGTAGCAGGCTGGACACGTGAGTGAAGAAACAGGAAGCTCAAACTGATCAGAGTTCATCTTTACATTTATGTCAAAGTGTTTGGGTGTATATTTAATCTATTAAATGGACAAAAACTCACATTTAATAAGGTTCTCCAACATTGTTTTGATGTGACCGTCACCATCTTGAATTCAAAAAGTGCAGTGCGCATGGGCAATGGACCTATGACGTCATCTTTCGGAATTCCCGCTAGTTATTCAACGCAGTTTAGTGTATTGTCAATGGAGCCTCGATATTCACCTTGACATAAAATGCTGAGGAGACGCGATTGCTTTGTAAGATCATAAATTGTAACTATGATTGCAATCGATGGTCTCCTGAGAATTTGTGATGCTCTCTGAGATTTTTTTTCTATTAGGCCACTCACTAAATTCAGAGTGTTCTGCCTGAAACCTATTTTTTAGTACACTTGTATATGGTTCAAGTTACAGATTAAATCAATACATTTAATATATCAATAGATTCAAGCTCTTGAACTATATGATCTTTAATAATAACTGTTCTTGATTTTCTCTTCGCTGACAAGTGTACAACTTTTGCTGCAAAGAAGGCAGACTATTAACTGTATTGGACTATTGATCTAGACAGTGTTTAAGCCCTTTTGTGACAGGAAATACTTGTGTATGATCACTACCATAGTACTCTGAGTATAACTAACTATCAGGCATGGAAATGGTACATCTTGCATAAAGGGACCCATACATTATATAAGCTGACAGTGTTTGGCATGTTTCTCTGTTCATTTGTTGATCAGTGCTAGTTCTTTTTTCACTTTGCATGTATCTTATCCTTTATTGCCAGTTCACACCCACTATATGTCCCTTTGAACCATTTTAATTTGTTTATAGCCTATAGGCCTTCACTATTCATGCACTTTGGGGGTATCTCTCTGCATGACATCATGCTGAGGGGGGGTCAAGTGTTATATGACAAAACATGACAAGGGGGGGAGGGGGGTCAAAAATGGTCCAAAAATGCATGACGTCATTTGTACACAGCCCCTAATAGACAAGTACGAATATGATTTCCGAGTTGGGGACCACCCCCCCCCACTTTTGTTTTTATTCTTTTTTTTTTCTTTTTTCATGTTCAAAGGTTACGATTTGAGGAGGCCTATTAGTCCGTGGGTTTATGCCAATTCAGTAGGCCTACATATCCCAAAGTGTTCGCGCCCCCCCCCCCAATAAAAAAGTGTCTCAACGCGATACAAATGTAATTTATTAGTTCCAATTCCATTTTTCCAGACTTATAAATATAATTTGGCGTTCCCAAAAGTGTAACTGGGATACTTTGAAAACTTTTTTTTTGTGTTTTTTTTACGTTTTTTTTTGTATGTGACCCATCCTTACAAAATGAGTGACTTAAGTCGCATTTCTGACAACATGGATAAAGGCCCTTTAAGGTAAAAATGGTGTTTTGTCCATAAAAATGAGTTATTCACAAATAAATGTCAACTAAGCTGAATCAAACATTTTTTAGGTAGATTTTCACTCTGAATAGTGATAATTTAGCAGTATAATTATGCATTTGTCGTCATAGCCTTTGGAATGTTAATGCAATACTGATAAATATTAAAATAGTGACTTTATAACAATAACAAATGGGGTGTTTCAGGTTGGCACTCATTTTGTAAGGATGGGTCACATATATAAAAAAAAAAACACGTTTTGAAGTGTTTTTCGAATCTGAAAAAAAAAAAAAATAGAAAAACACTCCCAAATTGTCAACTCATCAATATCAACCAACTCGACAGAAAAATATAATATAGTTAAAAAGAAGTTTTATAGTATGAAATTTACGACATTTTGGATTAATATCCTGAAAATATATGCCCCACTTCAAGAATAGGTGAAAAATAAATGGCCCCCTCAAAGAATACCTTGAAAATCTTTGCCCCCCGCCCCAAAAATAAATGTCCCCCTATTCAATTTGCTCACCCCCACGCCATAAGTGCCGATAATGAATGCTCCCTCAAAACCCTGTGTCTTGGATACGTGGATGTTTTGATGGAATTTAGATGATTTATCCCGGATTCATCATGGTGCAACATAGCTAAAATCTATGCAGATTCCTCTCTTTAGATTTGTTTCATATGTGGGCATAGAACCTGCATCATAGACAGTCACGAGACTTGAATGTAGCCCTGGTGTTTACTTCCATTCATGCACTATCATTCCTGATGACCAATCGGCATGATTTATTAATCCATTAGCAGCCAGCCCTCAAAGGGTTAAAACAATATTGATTATCTCTCTCAGGTAAAAAAAAAAAAAAAGGCAGGCTAGCCAAAAATCCATATTTGGTTTAGCATGATTTGGTGACTTTATTTGGGCCTTCATATCTATGTATATAATGTATAAGCAGTACACATATAATAGCATTTGAGCTCCTTTAGGTGCCCAAAACTTAGACACAGTGCGCTATGTCTAAGTTTTGTCTAATACCCCCGGGGGGCCAGTTCCCATATGATCTATAGTAACCATGTGCGTACAAAAACTAGAGGGAAAGGGGTACCTTTTTGGGGTTGGGGGCGGGTCCTGCAGGATCCTTTGATAGGGGTACATTTTTGGGCATTTTGGGCAAAAAGGGGTAGGTTTTTAGGCTCAAAGACCACACCGATCTTCCAAAAACTCTAGTCTTAGTGAAGAGGGGGTATATTTTGGTCCTTTTTCTCCAGCTTACCTCTTTCTTTTCCCACACTTTCTAAAGGGTAACACGCCAAAAGGGGTACCTTTTTTTTTGCAAATTGGGAGGCGTCCTGCCAAAAGGAGTGGGATCTCTTCCAATTTTTTGGGGATTGGACAGGAGGGTGGGAATCTCATCAATATCCCACCAAAAGGGGGGTACTTTTGAGAAATTCTGCCCCGCTAAAAGGGGTACCAAAGTCAAGGTGATGTACACACATGGTAACCATAAATCTGAGAGTGCCCCCCCCCCCGGGCTAATACCCGATATTTGTCGACAGACTGGATATTCATTGGTACTGTTGATGACAGGACGGGTTTCTTCATACACGTATCTCAAACCCTTTAAAGGCCACATAATACCTCCAGGTTCATGCTCCCTGGTTGGCATGATGCACCAATGCAGTGTTGGTCAGTCTACTTCCTAGCACCGCATTGGTGCATCATGGCGACGATTCGGCTACGCATCACCTTTACAGGGTTGGTATAAAACATAAATGCAGCTCTGGCAAGTTTCACGCCAGGGCTGCATTTGTTAATCATGGCGACAACAGGGATAATGAATTACTGATTAAAACACTATAAGGCCTTTATAGGGTTAACCCAAGGCCACTGTACTGCAATACAATCACATTCAACAAATCTCAATGATTCAACAAATGTTTTGGTTTTGATTTTAGATAAGGTGTTCAAGTGTAATTAACATTTTCAACATTACGGCAATATGGACGGGCGAGTTTTCTAGACATATTCGGCAAGATTCAAGGCCGCTAATTCATTGATGCATCATGCCCATTGGTTATCATGATGCATGGATGCATGAAGTGTGCATTGAAAGGGTCCCAACTATGCACATACAACTTTCCTTATTTTTTCTCCAACTTGCATGAGGCAGGTTTTACTAATTGAGTGAAATCTGTTCTGTAAAGTGTAAGGGTATAGGTGTTAGTGGTATCACAATGAATTTGTATACTCCATGGCAGGGTTATTGTTCACAATTGATATATAGTAATTCCAATTCCAAAAGTACATTTATAAACTATATATACATACTGTTAAATATGATATTAGTGCATGTATAATAAAAACATGTGTCAATATATTCAAATATGAGTCTCATTCATCACTAGTAGTTAGAGTGACATGTTACAATTATTAACTTGTCATCTCCATATTTTGATTATTTCTAGCAATAGATTACCACAGTGAATTCATTATTAGAGATTTATCAATATAGTTTGTCAATAGACATGTTATAATATTATCATAACTGGCTTTGGTGAGTGGACGGGCGTGATTCGTAAAATACTAGCATTATATCAGCTGTACATACACTATCATTGTGACTGACCGCTGCGGTGATTGTAGATTTGGAGTAGGCCATCACCTGCTGCCCTTAGGCTTATACAAGACAGGTGTTTATTCAAGGTCTACTTCTTGGTGTTTAAGGTGTTTCACGACTCGCATACCCTGGCGCTTCTTCAAGACTGACACTAATTAAAATCCCCATGCTTGTACAATGAAACAATATGTGTGAACTTATATCCATACAATAATATCCAAATAAGTGGCACAAAATCACTGACTTAAAATCACAATTAAATGAAAGTGACAGAGACTAGATTTTTATCCAAACATCAGTTATGCTTTTGATTGATGAGACATTTGAGCCTGAGATATATAATTCTATTTTCTCATTTTCGTCGGCTTGGAAAATGAAGCACTACAACCAGCGAAGGTTTAATTCATATCATATGATTCTAGTGCGTAGGTGTGTTTTCTACTTCAATCATTTATAAAATATCATATTTCACTATCAAGGGTAATAATGAAGTTGGTTGTCCACCCACAGAATAACAGGCCTTGTTATTATAAATGCAGAAGTTACAAAACCAGTAGTTAACCCTTTAAGGGCCACATAATGCCTCCAGGTTCCTTTGACTGCTGTGATGCACCAATGCGGTTACTGGTGAGTCAACTCATATCACAGCATCGGTGCACCGCGACAACTCATCAAGGGTGTTATGAATCAACCATGAAGGGTCCGTGAAATTCATGGATGCAGAATTGGTATGTTATTCACCAGGGCTGCATTCATGCATCATGACAGCCAATAGACATGATGTATTAATGCACTATGTGGTCTTTAAAAGGTTAAGTCTCACACCAATCACTTACTTAACCAACACCTGTTGCTGGCATGTCTGTTGCCATGGTAACTAGTGATGCTGTATGAAAGGCTGTGCAAGGACACTATTTCTGTGCACACTAGATACATGAGGTACACTCAGGTAATATCCGCTGATGCGAACCACGGTCTCTTCCAGTTAAACGTGAACTAAAGTCACGACTTAATCATCCACATATCATATGAATTTAATGAACCCATGGGACACCAACAGAATTTTTGTTACCTTGAAACATGTACTAGAGAGGTTAAGATTTGTCTACTGGCCACGTGTAAGGCAACGCCTAGCCAACCATTTCCTACCATTCTAGGCATACACATTGCCGTACACGTCTTGATCTTAACCTCTCTACTGTTTTAAACATCACCACTGCCTAGTAAAAATAGTTTTGATATATTTATAAGCATAATGACTTACCGTAATCTCTCGCGTATAAGGCGCATCATATATGCGAATCAGATTGTCTCTGGGTCTTATACGTGGGAGGGGCACTGCCTTGAGTTAGGGGTGCACCTTATGGGGGGGAGTGTTTTTAGTAAAGAACAGTACTAAACTGACAAAAATCTGCCCTCAGAGGTGCACCTTATAAATATGTAAACAGACCTCCCTGAGTAGGGGGTGCGACTTATAGGCGGACTGCGCCTTATACGCGAGAGATTACGGTAGTTGCTAATAATATAAATGTATATTTCTAAATATATGTAGGGTTATAGATGTAATGAAATTTACTTATCATGGGCATAGTTAAATAGTTACATAAAAGAATACACTTAGATTTTTACTTAGCAATTACAGATATTAATGACTTAGATTAAGTTAAGATGTACTTATAATGTTGTAAAACTGAATGATTAAGACAGTTTGTAGTTATGACTATAGTGTCTTGACTTAGAAGGTAGTGAATTAATTATAAACATAGCTAAGCAAGGAATCCTAAACCTGATCCTTTATAGGTAGTGGTAATTATCTTTTTAATGAAAAGCGGGTATAGGGGGGGGGTGTCCTGCTGAATGATTTTGTATTGGCCTCAGCAAAGGGTCCAAACATTTTTTCAGCCCTGCTCATGTGCAGTAATCCTGACAATGCTTTTGGAATTGCTTCAACTACAAATCATTGCCTCCCATGCTGCCTCCTGTCATGGCGGCATGGGAGGCAATCTCAGGCCATGGATACGAAAATTGTGTTCGCAGGTCAACTTCAGAAAAAACAAATGCCCTCGATATATTTTTAGTAGTTCTACGTTGTAAGGACAGTATCATTAGTTTTTTTTCAAATTCTATAAAAAGAAGGATGCTATCATGGTTTGATCGTTTCATATAATAATAGTGCCTTGTATTACTACGCAAGGCCTAAAAGTGTCCATCTTACATTCTGAGCGTATACACTTGATCCCGAGCGATAGTCATATCTGTAGTTTTATATGAAGTTTCATATCAGGTTTACTCCGCAGGATTGACCAAAAATAATGTCTGGGCCCATTGACTTGAGGCCAAAAGAAACTTTCCTGCCTGACAAAATCATGTAAGGTAAATATACTGGCCGTTTTTCTGACTGATAGATACCTTTTTGTCTCACCCACCATCAGGGGGTCTAAATTAATTTTGGCTCTTCTCCCCCCCCTCCCCACACACCTTACCAAAAATAACAACTCCCAGATGGACCTATTCTAGGTGAAGCCCAGGGACTAGTTTGTTACAGAATATGGGGTTACCAAAGAAAAATGTCATCAACTTTTATAGGTCAACTCAATGATAAAGGTACATATTAAATTCTATACTTTCTACCACATGATTTCACATTAGTGCATTCAAAATTGACAAATCCTATCAAATAAAGTATGTAATATCTAAGCAGTAAATTTCTAACCCACCAAATCATCATTTAAAATTAAATATTGGTTCAAATATACCACCTTTGACTTAGATGAACACAAAATCATAGCAAAAAGAATTGAGCTAATTAATATGTATGCTTCTAGATGATTATGCATCAAAAAATTTGTTCTTTCACCACATTAAAGAAAAAGCAATAAATCAGATGCAAGTTAATTACCAATTATGCATTCAGATATCAGGCATGGCATCTGGAATCCAGTTCAACCTGATGAAAACCACTTCTGACTTGGTCCACATACACATTTGCCATTCACCTTTGTAGAAAAATACCAATGAAACACCAACTCCAAGCACCTCTATGTAAAACCAAGCTCTATATTAACACAATACACAAGTAGTGGAACATTATCACATGCGCTACCAACTTCTTATATGATCCTAACAACATCTGCAACAATTGGCCCAACAGACAAACACAAAAAAAAAACATGGGAAGCTGTGACTAGGCACTAGTTTAGAAGATTAGCTTTGACCTCAGGGCTCCACTACTTCTCCCTGACGCACCCTGCGTACTATAGTTTGATTTCTGTATAAGTACTGGGCATAAGTATTGGGGTTACATACTAGTTAAAGTTATAGAGGCAACTACTGAAAAATAGCTGTTCAGGGACCAAGGTTCTGACATTCTTTTTAGAGGATCATATAATGCCCTTTTTTAGGCCACCATTTTGTCCAGATTTGGCTGTATTCACATATGTTCCCTCATGCAGTGAATTCCATGGAAACTATTACAGCATAGACTCACTCTGGATGCAAAAAGGTCTGATGATGGCCAATATTGGCTAATTTGCATTAGCATCAAAAAGAATTTTCTTGTTGGTAGAAGAGCCTGCTATAACTGTGAGACACACTGGTGGGATTGCCTTTCAACACTGTATCTGACTACAGGATGCTGTCTGGTCGATATCAGCAGTACGGTTATATAGAGCGTCACACACTAGAATATTTCAGACGTATAAGGGTTTGAGAGGACAGGTGACTGATACAATATTTTGAATTATAATAGGCCAACAAACAGTGATGGTCCCTCTTATCACTCTCATTGCATATTATATTTTTCGTTAATTTATGAATCCAAGGCAGTGACAGAAAATAAATTTATATCAGCAGCTTATTATGCTTTGGGTTGGTTTTAAATATCAGGAGAAGCACCTTAAACCCTTTGAGGGCCGCTGATGCATTAATGAATCATGGTCATTGGAGCATCATTCTGACCCTACGGGAGTTTGCGGGCAACCCATAAGGTTGGCATGGTGTTACAATGAACTACTGGCGAGCAGTCTCACCAGCATTTCATTGGTGTATCATGACAACCAATGGGCATGATGCACTAATGCATCATCAGCCTTTAAAGGGTTAACCCTTTAAGACACTAGGCCAATCTTTTGGCTTGAAGTACTCCCAAGCTGGTTGTATTGGTGCAGTGTCATCACCACTGGTTTGGTGCATCATGATAATAATTGAACATAAAGACTTTTAGCATCATGCCTTCCTTAGAAGCATGATTGCCTTTCTGCTTGTCTAAGTGGACTCATGTACTGATATTTTGTTATATATATATAGAAATTAGTAACAACAATTAAGTTAATACAATGAAACATGAGGGGACGGAGAGGCTGTAGGAAATAGACAATCAATACCTTGATAGTACAATCAACATTCATCTAACATGCTTCTACTAGAAGCACATCTGTTAACATTTAACATATATAACAGGTGGTCATATATTAAACCTAACAACTGTATGTGTGTCTCCATGCCTACCAATTAGACAACAGGAAATGACTAAAACATGCCTCATCAGAATCGTCTAGATTCCCACGTTTTTCTGTATAAGTAGCATTTGCTGCCATGACAATTATTTTACATGACCTTATGTAACCTTCTGCTGACCTTAGAAACCGCTATACCAAAAAGACTTTGGACTTATTTATGATAACCTTAAGCGGTTGTTCCACCAAAGCCGATTTTTTCTTGATTTTGAATCCAATCAGCTTCAGTGGAATACCTGCTTTAGGCTGCCCTTTGGTGACCTTCATATGACCTCAGGTCACCTGCTGATGACCTTAGGATCACCTAGTGTGACCTTCCAAGGACCCTTGGGTATGATTTTGTAATTAACAGCAGCATTTGGGGTGATTTTTGGCTGATCCCTGGTACCTTCCAACTAATCATCTGTTTTCTATCAACCTTGGGGTGTGCATCATGTACGTGATTCTGGGATGTCGTAGTCCTGTAATGGCGGCATGGGAGGCAGTGGGCGTCCTTGACTAGATCCGGGCCGTGAGGACGCGTGTTCCACGTTAGACAGTGGGTGGTTCCACGACGTCACCTGGGTCACATGGCTAAACAGGAGCAATAAGTAAGAAACACAGTGAGCAGGAAATGTGGACTCAGGTCAGCATGATTTAATCAATGTGAGTTCGACAACTAAGGTCATATTCATGGCGAGTAAACTACAGGGTACATTGAATGTCAGAATAATCATGACATGTCTGTCACTCTGCATATTTGTGCACCAGCAACAGAGAGGGGACATAAACATGAGATTAAGACCTTTTTAGTATGGGATAGTGAAGCCATCAATCACCTATGCTAGAAGGAAAAGGAATTCCATTTAATAGGTAGTCAAAAATTTCCTTGCACCATCTATGCACCTGATGAGTCTATGGTCTATACATTTTGATAGGTAATAATCATCATGATATGAACCCCTGATCTTTGTTTTTCATTATATTTTGGCTCTTAAATGAATCCATCCATAAACCTTCACTAACTATTTCTCTCTATTAGCAGTAAACAAAGTCAAACTTACTTGATGTAGTACCTTACACCATCCTCTGTATACGCCTCGTCCCAACCAAACGGTAGAGCTGAATACAACACAGTGAACAGTTATACTAATACTAAAGATGATTAATGGATTTCTAAACACATACCAAATTATGGACATTATTTATACTTTGCTCTGTTGTCCAGATAAAATTCACATCATTTATTACTCAACATCCAAAAGGATAACTTGGAGTTTTCTAAAATTTAAGAAAAGTCAAATAGTTGATTGGCATATTCAATACCTAAACTAGCATATCCTCACTAATCAAAATACCATGGGCATGGTTCTGTTAAAGAAATACATAGCAGTATGAAGTAACTTACGTTCCACCTCAATAAGAGACTTGACGGTTTTCACCACATCGCGTGCTTCAGCAGCGAGGCTCACAGTGGTGTGGCGTTTGTGTTTACCCAAGTAGTGCGGGGGTCTGCCACCACGTGGCGCCTCTCCACGCCCTGCATCAGGCCTGTGGATACAATACAGCATTACAATTTTGAAAATCCTCATGTATACATTAACCAGAGGCTGAATGTGGCTAGTATAGGAGAATACTAGTTTTGAATTTACTGTAGTACAAAAGCAACTTGGATGAACTCTCCAATTGTTTTAATACATGCTGCCTCCTGGTGGTTACTAGTACAAGTTAGGTTATTCAGTACATTTGTACTAACTCAGCTACTGCTAACAAGAGGTCAGCAAAGACTTCCTCTCTCTCTCTCTCTCTCTCTCTCTCTCTCTCTCTCTCTCTCTCTCTCTGTCTCTATCTATCTATCTATCTATCTATCTCTCTCTCTTCCAATATGGTTTCAACAACTACATGAGAATCAACAACATGGCTGTGCAATAAATTGTTCTTATATACAAGTCTCATCTCTGTCTATCACTCCATTGATTAGAAGTATTTATGCTTGTGTATTTTTTATTCAAAATTCAATCCATGGGTGTTCCCCTAGAGTAATGTTTCACCATACCTGAGACCGACACCATCTCCCTGCCCGGTTAGCACCTCATGGACAGCCTGAAATATGGAGTTTTTATAAAACAATTAGGGATCGATTTTATGGTAGAAGCTTCTGTGTTTATGGTTCACTCCACCCTTTTGAAGTTTATCTATATGTGCATGTACTGTGAACTGCAACAAATTCTCCACATTGGGATGTACAATAAATTGCAGCAGTTTCTCTACATGTAGATGTACAGTAAACTGCAGTAGTTTCTCTACATGTGGATGCACAGTAAACTGCAGCAGTTCCTCTACATGTGGATGCACAGTAAACTGCAGCAGTTCCTCTACATGCGGATGCACAATAAACTGCAGCAGTTCCTCTACAATTGAATGTACAGTAAACTGCAGCAGTTTCTCTACACATGGATGTACAGTAAACTGCAGCAGTTTTCTCTACACATGGATGTACAGTAAACTGCAGCAGTTTTCTCTACACATGGATGTACAGTAAACTGCAGCAGTTTCTCTACACATGGATGTACAGTAAACTGCAGCAGTTTTCTCTACACATGGATGTACAGTAAACTGCAGCAGTTTTCTCTACACATGGATGTACAGTAAACTGCAGCAGTTTCTCTACACATGGATGTACAGTAAACTGCAGCAGTTTTCTCTACACATGGATGTACAGTAAACTACAGCAGTTTTCTTTACATGTGGATGTACAGTAAACTGCAGCAGTTTCTCTACACATGGATGTACAGTAAACTGCAGCAGTTTTCTCTACACATGGATGTACAGTAAACTGCAGCAGTTTCTCTACACATGGATGTACAGTAAACTGCAGCAGTTTTCTCTACACATGGATGTACAGTAAACTGCAGCAGTTTTCTCTACATGTGGATGTACAGTAAACTGCAGCAGTTCCTCTACATGCGGATGCACAATAAACTGCAGCAGTTCCTCTACATGTGGATGTACAGTAAACTGCAGCAGTTTTCTCTACATGTGGATGTACAGTAAACTGCAGCAGTTTTCTCTACATGTGGATGTACAGTAAACTGCAGCAGTTCCTCTACATGCGGATGTACAGTAAACTGCAGCAGTTCCTCTACACATGGATGTACAGTAAACTGCAGCAGTTTCTCTACACATGGATGTACAGTAAACTGCAGCAGTTTTCTCTACACATGGATGTACAGTAAACTGCAGCAGTTTTCTCTACATGTGGATGTACAGTAAACTGCAGCAGTTCCTCTACATGCGGATGCACAATAAACTGCAGCAGTTCCTCTACATGTGGATGTACAGTAAACTGCAGCAGTTTCTCTACACATGGATGTACAGTAAACTGCAGCAGTTTTCTCTACACATGGATGTACAGTAAACTGCAGCAGTTTTCTCTACACATGGATGTACAGTAAACTGCAGCAGTTTCTCTACACATGGATGTACAGTAAACTGTAGAGGTTTCTCTACATGTTGATGTACAGCGAACTGCAGCAGTTTTCTTTACATGTGGATGTACAGTAAACTGCAGCAGTTTCTCTACACATGGATGTACAGTAAACTGCAGCAGTTTCTCTACACATGGATGTACAGTAAACTGCAGCAGTTTTCTCTACACATGGATGTACAGTAAACTGCAGCAGTTTTCTCTACATGTGGATGTACAGTAAACTGCAGCAGTTTTCTCTACATGTGGATGTACAGTAAACTGCAGCAGTTCCTCTACATGCGGATGCACAATAAACTGCAGCAGTTCCTCTACATGTGGATGTACAGTAAACTGCAGCAGTTTTCTCTACATGTGGATGTACAGTAAACTGCAGCAGTTTTCTCTACATGTGGATGTACAGTAAACTGCAGCAGTTCCTCTACATGCGGATGTACAGTAAACTGCAGCAGTTCCTCTACACATGGATGTACAGTAAACTGCAGCAGTTTCTCTACACATGGATGTACAGTAAACTGCAGCAGTTCCTCTACACATGGATGTACAGTAAACTGCAGCAGTTCCTCTACACATGGATGTACAGTAAACTGCAGCAGTTCCTCTACATGCGGATGTACAGTAAACTGCAGCAGTTCCTCTACATGCGGATGTACAACTAACTGTAGAGGTTTCTCTACATGTTGATGTACAGCGAACTGCAGCAGTTTCTCATCATGGGGATGTACAAGAAACAGCAGCAGGAAATGGATCAAACTTCAGTTACTCTACATGTGGAGGTACAGTAAACCTTAAGTGTCTCTACATGTGGATCACAGCAAGCTGCAGCAGTTTCTCTGCATGTAGATGTACAACAACCTGCAGCAGTTTCTTTACTTGTGAATTAATAGCGATTCATTTAGATGTATATTGAACTGCAGCAGTTGTTTTTTACTTAGATGTATATTGAAATACAGCAGTTTCTCTAATTATGGACATACAGTAAACACCCACAATTTCTCTTAATGTGGATGTACAGTAAACAACCACAGTTTCTCTACATGATGGTACCAAACTGCAGCAGTTTCTCTACACATGGATGTATGTACAGTAAACTCCAGCATGTTGATGTACAATTTACTACAGTACTCTCTCTGCAAAGCAAACTACAAAAGGTTCCCTTCATGAGGATGATATGAAACTGTAACAATTCAGTATGTGTAGATAACCTACCTCAGTAAACTGCAGTAGTTTCTCGGTGGCCACTTCATATGTCTTCTTAGACAAGTCAGCTTTACGCAGCTGACAGGTGAGAACGGCAAGGCGCTTCTGTACTGCAGGATGGTCCTGTACAGGGCAAGGAGGTATTACATAGACAAGTCCACAGATATGAAACATAAATTACTATTCTACTATTTTTAATGTCTTTAAGTGGACTCACTGCATAACATGTCTTTCAATATTATTTCCTACCTAATATAACATGAAATACGCACCATGACTTTGGCATCACGTGCCTTGAGTTCGAGCATCTCGGCCTCCAGCAGCCTCACGACCTCCTCATAGTCCTGCTCCATGCTCTGAGCTGCTCGCTGCGCCTGCTCTGCCAGGTGAACCTTACTACGGAGCGCACGGGCCTCCTGCACTGCACCCTGTGCCTCCTTATAACATGATAAAGATACTAAGGTTTTGCTTCTTTTTCAAATAGATATTCATTAAATATTCAACGTTTTAAATATCAAACACTAGGAGTTTTATATGAGATTAATCATAATGGGATAACATGTTATGCATCTATAAATGAAGAAAAATGTTGTTGTTTTTGCATTTTAATTTCATTGTTCCTCGGTCTTGGTGCCAGACCTATATCTCATTAACAGAAATCCTTACCTTTCGTACACGGAGAAGTTCCTCCTCTGCCATGCTGCAAGACTTTTCTTTTTCACGCAATGCAATCTGAAAACAATAAAAAAATTAAATGACTCCACACGAAGACTAATGGCTAGGCATTCAAACATGACATTCTAAGCTCATGCTCACCATTTTACTATTCTCAAAAGAAATGTTTTTTTTTGCCAATCTGGCAAGGAAAATAGGATCCTAGCAAAGGGATGCCATGTACCATTGCTCCTAGAACAGAATTGATTGATAAATTTGATCTAACCTGGCACCTGTCGAGGTCACGTCTGAGCTGCTCGCGTTCCTCCAGCAACACCCCCAGGTCTCCCCCTGCCTGGTGATGTCCCGCGGCCAGGTGTGCGGGTTTAGGCGGCGGGGAGAACTGGATGCGGCTAGACCTGAGTGGGTGACCGGGCGACAGGTTACGCTGCTCCAGCTGATGCCGGAACATCTGCCGCGCCGCCTGAACAAAGTCTGTTAAATAAGGGAGTATTTTAGATGTAGATTTGAACCTTTTCTCTGGAAATTCAATACAGAACATGGAGAAAACCAGGAATTCTGGTAAACTAGGAAAAGTGACATTTACAATAATTCTACTGATGGGGTAAAGGCAACAAAAATCACATTTTTTTCAGTGAAAAAGCTAGTGAATTGCTGTACAACAAGAGGTGGCCACTAAAAAGTTTAGCCGCTCCGTGGGGTGGTGGGCAAAAAAAAAAAAATACAAAACTTCATCACCCCCCATCCGTGGTATTAAATAACAAACAATCTTTAGATAGAGATGTAATTCTGATGATACATATTACAAGTTATGAATTCATTGAACGTTACTACAAAACTTTTATCAAAGAAAGGACACTTGGGTAAATTCTGAAATCAGGCAAAATTCTGAAAACTTTCATCCCAGTTTTACCTCCGTATGTGACGTAGCCGGCATGGTCAACGTGAACCATGTTTCTGAGGTCCTGTTGCTGCTTGGCTGTTGGATCGATTCCTAAATAACGCAGCGCCTGAATTGGTTAAAGAAAATCAGAGTTAGACTGAGTCGGCCCTAAACTTCTTCAAATAATATTCATGACCTCAGATCCTTCATCACCTCAGAGAGAAGATTTACAACTTCTTCTTGGTTTTGCAATGTTTGGACTTAAACCCTCACAAAACTTACACAAAGAAATTCTGTGTACTTAAAAATTTGTTCCTAGTATTGGAATATAACTCTTTTGGCGCCACTCTTTTGATCAAACTGAGAAAAATCATGAATAAAATATGGCTTTTGTTCTTTCTTCGACTAGAAAAGATTTACTATTTATGTACTTATCTAGATCTAGTGTCAGAGTTACATTTGGATTATATTCAGGCTTGACAGGTACTAAATTGCTCACTTACCACTTCGAGTTTCTCAACCCTGATTTTCGAGCGTGGGTCGAGTGACACAGTTGGGTGTAGATTCATGTCTTCTGCCTCGTGGTCGTCATAGGTCATGCCATCCTCAGCCAGAGACACAATGCCGGGTGACATCAGGGTATCGACGCCTGATACATCGTGTGACACACTCTCAGTGGCGGCTACCGGGGATGGCTCGAAGACGCTATCAGCGCCACTTTGTGAAGTAAGGCGAACGTTCCCTGTCTGAGGTGTGCTAGTCTTAGCACCAGGTATGAAGCCAACTAGAAACGGAAATAGCAAGGGTTCTATATTCATATGAATGAAATTTCATGAGACATATAAAATTTGATTTAAGCATGGATCTATACAGTACAGTGTCTTTTTACAATCTACCTACCAGAAATGCTTGTATATAAGCTACAGCAGCACGTGAGCCGCCCCTGACCCTATATGCAGGAAGCCTTTGTGTGAATGGTAGATTAGGATATGCTGGGTTTTACAGTACTGTAAATCCCTAGTATAAACTGCGGCTTATAGACAATTTCAAGGCCTTACTGCCGCTCATATCATTGCCATCAACTCAGGGTGTGGCTTATACATGTACATGGGTTTTGAATATATAGAATATAATCAGGAATTGAAACCATTTCATGGTGCGGTTTATAGCAGTCTCCCAAATTCAGGGTGCGGTTTATACACCGGGTTTTACGGTAGTCCACAAATACTCCATGACTTATAATTTGTAAGGTTTTATGGTTTAATTCTTTAAGCTGATGATGCAGGAGTGCATCATGCCTATTGGTCATCATGATACACTGATGAAGTGCTGGCAAGTCTGCTGACTGGCACTTCATCGGTGAATTATGCAAACCCTTCATGGGTGTATTCAATCTCATAGGATTGTTATGATGCATGAATATAGCACTGGTTACTCATCAAGGCTAAATTAACCCAAGACCCCCCTCCATCGATGATCCATCAATGATGGACCCTTCTGTTTAGTTCCAAAATAAATCCCCACTTCAATGGATTGGCCTAATTTTGTGAATTCAAAACATCGGGTGCAGATCCATATTTTATTTCAGCTGGAATCAGGCTGTTAAACATTTTTCCACAGAGTGGCAAATCCCTAACTAGAATTTTATTCTGGTATAGATGAAAATTGTGACATTGTAATAAGCCTAATTTTACACCTCAATGCATGACGCCTGATGAGACCATATGGGTCGAAACCTAACAACACATCACACTCTAGAAATTTCTTAGAGTCAACCCTAAAATATGCTGGGATTATTGAGTACTGTGCTGGGGGAGTGTAACTCCACAGGCAGAGATCCTCAGTGATTGGCTGTTGATCAATTGTGATGTCACATCCTTTGTTTATCAACAATTGCATGATGGGAGATTTGTATAGCAACATTGTGGGCTAGGCTAGCAACAGCCTCATTTGATTAGGTAGCGTCAAGGTGGCAAGGAGTCCGTCACTCGTCCTCCAAGATTTCAGGGCTAAATTAATGCATGAATGCATTACTGGCCCTTCGAGTGTTCAACTGGAGCTATAACTGCAATCTGTAAATTTACCACCTAACTGACAAAACCTGGTTTTAGACAAGCACATCACAGTGTGTTTGTCTAAGATAATGCTTTAACTAAATGAGTAATGGACATAGACTCACCTAAGTGGCGAACCCCAATAATCCTCACATTGGGGCTATGATCTATACTCCTCCCCACTCATATTACACCCACACTATACTTTATAGTCCATTTCTCCTAATTTAGCTGGAATTTTACTTTTTATTTTCTGGAGGGGGGGAGGGGGATAACTCATGAAATTCTCATACTGACCAAACAGGAGTGTGCCAGTATAATACCCCCCCCCCACACACACACAAAAAAAGGTACTGTAAAACCCCTGTCATAAGCCCCGTTCATAAGCCGGTAGTAGAGTTGCAGAAAATCTATAAGCTGGTTTTTGGGGCCTAATTCTAATCATCTTCTCTTTTATCTCTAGTAATAAAACCCACGTTATAAGCCACTTATAGAGTTTAGAGGTGGTAGAGTTTGAGGGAAAGTCTGAAGCCGCTTTTGGCCAAAAACAGGGGAAAGAAACGGCTCATTACCGGGGTCTTACGGTAAAATATGGTCCCCAGCAAACCAATAAGGCTGTCCAGTATTGTGTGTTTGTGGTATTGATTCCCTAGCATTGTCTCGTCAAAAGGACAGAAATAGAGTATAGAGACATAAGGCTAAGTGGCCAAGTATATTGACTTTGTGGTCAAGTCCCTCTGACCTCGACAGGGTGCTTTAACCCTTTGAGAACCACAGGAGTGCATCATGCCCATTGGTCGTCATGATGCACCAGTTAAGTGCTGGTGAGTCTGCTTTGACAAATTCAGCCTAGACAGTATTTAATATATTGCACTGCAGCAAACATCCATCATTTCTCATACACTGACAATATAGTAAATGTGAAACAATCTACATGTATTGGCTACTAGCTGGTCTGGAGCTGGTTCTGGCGACACACACTGATAAGATGGGACCAGCATGTCCCTGGAAGTGGGTGTTAACCAGGGACAAGGTACCCATCATGGTATGTCTTATCAGTGGGTTTTATCTCAACCAGCGAAATTCAAAATGGTGGCTCCACTAGGCCTCCATACTGAGTCCTATAACCACTCACATATCAGTAATATGGATTTAATGTGTGGATAATGAAGGTGGGTTCTGCGTCTACCCGAGTGCGGCTTAAACAACAAAGTTCACAGGCTTACCAGCGCTGCATCATGCACGGATGTGGCTTATACGCCTAGGTTTAGGTAAGGTACTTATTCGAGCTCTACGTTTAGTACTTAAGGTATACTCCATGAACTCCCTATGTCTTGTACTTAATTAATGTAGACAAGTGCTTATTCACAACCCGATACCCGGTACTTAATTGTGATGAAAGGCTAGGTCTTTATACTTGTCATGCAGGAAAGGCTTAAGTATCAGGGTCGATGCATCAGTGTATCATGCCCATTGGGTATCATGATGCACCAATGAAGCACTGGCAAGGCTGCTCAAAAGCACTTCATTGGAGCATCATGCCGACCCTCTGCTAGTGTACTAACCCCACAAGGGTCAGCATGCTGCATTAATGTACCGTAATCTCCCGCATAGAAGACGCACTGCACATATAAGACGCACCCCAAACTTAGCACATGCATTTTCGTGTATAAGACGCACATTTTAATGCTGATAATTGTAAGATAAATACATTTCTATAGTAAAAGTACCCCTCGTATAAGACACACCCCAAACTTGAAAAAATCCTATAAGACTCCCCAGCATTTTGTTTGGCGTAGAGGACACGTCTTATATGCGGGAGTTTACGGTACTAGCGGCTGTTGGAGGGTTGAGTATCTGGTCCATGCCTGGGGCAGCAGTAAGCTCCACTTAGACAACACTTAGATTATAGAGGGATATAGCACGAGACAGACCTAAGTGATAACAGACAGCTTATCACAAGGAGATAGTTGCGTAGTTATATCAGGAACCACATTTCTTTCAAATATCTTTTTTAAAGTAAAGTATCGTAAATGGACTGACTGTGCCTTTTTATTCTACTGGTGGCTTTGGGCGAATGGTGGAAGGGATATTTGATTATGAAAAAGGCCCCTGGAGAGGGATTAAATCTAAATATCTATCAAAATTTGGTTTCCACGCTAAATATGACACAGTCAAGCCCTCCTGAAAGGTTTGCAAAGATCAAAGATCAAAGGAGAATTGTCATAAGTTGCAATTAAATTTGTGGTTCCTGATGCAAATACAAGAGGAAGATATCAGTACCACAACAAGATAAGTGTAACCATTAAGCTCGGATGGAAGATTGGATGATTATCACAATAAACCTACCGGTATTGCATTAATCGAGGAGGCAAACATGACTCCTGTACGTCCAAAAGTTTACATGTTTGGTATTTTCATTCTCATTTATAAGTATAATAATGTTATATTACAGCTAAAGGTCCCCTAGTGAGTCTATGGAAAGCATAATAACCTGAATTGTCGCAGGGTCTCCACTAAAATTTTGACTTCAATTCCTGTTTTTGGTTTTGCAAATTCCCTGTTTTCCCTC
This sequence comes from Acholoe squamosa, assembly GCA_949317995.1. Taxonomy (NCBI): domain Eukaryota; kingdom Metazoa; phylum Annelida; class Polychaeta; order Phyllodocida; family Polynoidae; genus Acholoe; species Acholoe squamosa. Next base: position 72,830,506 of record OX439042.1, read on the forward strand.
TGTTTTCTAGATTTTTTGCCATTTTCTATATTTTCACCAGGACTTTCTCCGGTGTGGAGGGGCCCTAAAAAAATCAAATTATGAATTCCCAATCATCCAGCTGGAGATCTGTTATCATGCGGTGGTACTAATATCATTTTGGTACAGAAAGCATGCAGACCTGAATAACTAAGCACTGAGACCGGCCCGTCGACTCCCTTCTGGCTTTCTGCCGGTCCGCCTCCCTGAGACCCGCTAGGCACCGGCGGTAACAGCAGACCGCGGGGCAGGCCAAGGGCAGCTACAGTGCTGTTGGAGACCTTAGGTTGAGGGTCAGTGTAAGCAGGTAGAGGGGTAGGGTGAGGTGCAGGAGAGGTACATGCAATATCGACAACATCTTGTCTAGGGGTGGAGTCTGTTTCCGTGTCGGTGTCGTCAAACTCACCCGGGGTCTGCAAATGTAACAATATGTTGCATTAAATATTGTCAAGTAACAGGTATCAGATTTTTGAGGAATAAACTTAATTTAATTTATTCATTATACAGATTAACAATTACCCTTGCTGAATTTCAGGGTTTGTTAATGCATTAATGCATCATGCTCATTGGTCGTCATGATGCAGGAATCTAGGCCTGGAGAATTTTTGGGAGGATTGCCACATAACCAGGGGTGCGCCTCATACAAGATTTTCTTGTATTCATCACTCTGACATCACATCAGCTTCAACAAAGATATAAAGTGATTTGACACATACATACAAACTTTGAACGAGAAAAAAACTGTGCCCCTAAAAGTGATCAAGATTCTTCCTTAGCAGTGTGATCTAGGAGGGTCTGGGGGTCTACCCCTTCAAAAAATTTTAACTTAGCGAAGTCAAATGGTGCATTCTGGTGCTTTTTTTTGAGGGGGGGATGGCTGATACCCTTGTATCCAAAATTGTCTAAAACCAACCCCTATACATAAATGGTAAAATGATATCTCATTGGATCTGGATGAACCCCAATATTGACCCTGACAGGTCATGTAAAAAACTGAAAAAAAAACTGAGGAGTTTGCATGTATGCTCTCAACTAAAGTTGTAGATATCTTAGACACTCACCCTGTACTTCACATCTGTCACCTTGGCTGTGCTAGTTGTGGGTGGGGTGGTGTTGACTGGTGTGTGGCGCGGGGACCCATGTACCGGCGACACTCGTGGAACGGGCGACCCCGAGTCATGCAGTGATAACTGGTCACGTGGAGACCATGTACGGTCTCCTGTAAGAGGCAATAGAAATACAGAAATGTTCTCAGTAAAATAAATGCATCTACCGTAATCTCCCGCGTAGAAGACGCGCTGCGCGTATAAGACACACCCCAAACTCAGCAGAAGCATTTTCGCGTATAAGACGCACCTCTTAGGGCTCAACTTTGTAAATTTAGTACATTTCTATAGAAAAAATACCCCCCGTATAAGACGCACCCCCAACTTGAAGAGATCCTATAAGACCCCCCAGCATTTTGTTTGGCGTAGAGGACGCGTCTTATACGCGGGAGATTACGGTATTTCGGATTTAACCAAACCACAGAACCTCCCCCATACCAAAGATACACAGCTGTCTTAATGACAACTAGGCGGTCTCCACGACGCCATGGACCAGTCTGATTGATGTCAATGTGGTATCTAATTCTAATATTGTAATCTCTACACTATCACTGCTAGTTTACTAGATGTAAGCTTATTATGCTGAGCTAGACATAAGCTTATTATAGTGGGTATTCTGATTCACATAGTTAAATTTTACTCTATGTAGCAATAAGTAATTCCTCAAAACAAGCCACAAGGGATTCTCACCGCTGAACCAAGGTGGCCCAATTAAATTGACATTTATGTCAAGCGGCAGCCTTTTATCCATAAAGCATATGTATTTCTCAAAGTGATAAGGGTACTATGGCCTATGGAATTATAAGTGTTGGAACATCCAAACAGGTTTTTGATCTTGAAGTGACCTTGAACTCATACCATACACAGGGGTGCATGTTATTGGAATGATCTTGGAATGACCTTGAAGCCTAACAGAATGGTAACTTCAGAATATAGAAAGAGGTCACAGATGTTAGAGTGACATATAAAGGTGACTGACCTTGGGGTGACCTTGAACTTGACTGTGAACAAACGCTGGCCTGGTCGGCTGCGGAGCTGGTTCCGCAGCTCTCAGATTGGTCATCCAAACACTCCTCAAACTCTAAACTGTAATAACCAGGAAATAATGACATTACTGGGTAATAGATAAGTTTATGGGGTAGTTTAAGATATCAAGAATGGTTGCAAATATTACAAAATGTAGGAAGGTGTGGCAAATATCAAATTTTGTTGTTACTGTATTATTATTACAGCACATAATCATGGGGCTGGGTGAAAACTAAAAGCACCTCGTATTCTTTTATTTCACATTGATAACTCAACCTAATGTGATTCGTTGCCTTTGTGTCATAATCTACTATTAAATGTGAAGACCACAGACCTTGCTTTCTCATCGCGAGTGACGATAAGTTTTATGTAATCTGCAGCAGCCGCCTGTCGTAACAGCTGAACCGCTCTGAGGAAGAAATGCGAACAGTTATACACTATCATGTCCATTTGCAAAAAACCTGATACTGGAAATATATAAAATTGATATGTATGTACATGTATTGGAAAACTTACATATAAAGGCGTAAGTCTACATTGATTTGGTATTGCACAAAATGTTACAAATGAACATATTATTTAAATGAAGCACATTCAAATTGTTCTTTCTTATCATGATACAGTAGTCATTTCAACACTTACGGTAGGTACCGTAATCTCCCGTGTATAAGGCGCATCTTATACGTGAGGTTTTAGTTCACCCTGGACCCTTTTGATATGTTAAACTCCCCCTTAATTCATAGAGCAAAAAGAGGATGTAGGGAGATCCGAGGGTCCCTAGCTACATATAGCTTTTTGACTTTTAAAAATACATTAAGTAGAACGAAAGTATGAATTTTTAAAAAAAATTCTGAGCAAATACTTAAACTCTAAGTCTTATAGGCGGGGTGCGCCTTATATACGGGAGATTACGGTATAGGTCTACTATCCTTTCATGCTCCCTGATTTCAGGAAAGGCCCTCTTAGACCCTTAATTCATCACGCCCACTGGTTGTCATGAATTGATGCATGAATGTAGCTCTTCTGAGTCATGATTGCAGCATGACGACCGATGGGCATGATTGCAGGATGACGACCGATGGGCATGGTGCAGCATGACGACCGATGGGCATGATTGCAGCATGACGACCGATGGGCATGATTGCAGCATGACGACCGATGGGCATGATTGCAGCATGACGACCGATGGGCATGATTGCAGCATGACGACCGATGGGCATGGTGCAGCATGACGACCTATGGGCATGGTGCAGCATGACGACCAATGGGCATGATTGCAGCATGACGACCAATGGGCATGATTGCAGCATGACGACCAATGGGCATGATTGCAGCATGACGACCAATGGGCATGATTGCAGCATGACGACCGATGGGCATGATTGCAGCATGACGACCGATGGGCATGGTGCAGCATGACGACCGATGGGCATGATTGCAGCATGACGACCGATGGGCATGGTGCAGCATGACGACCGATGGGCATGATTGCAGCATGACGACCGATGGGCATGATTGCAGCATGACGACCGATGGGCATGGTGCAGCATGACGACCGATGGGCATGGTGCAGCATGACGACCGATGGGCATGATTGCAGCATGACGACCGATGGGCATGATTGCAGCATGACGACCGATGGGCATGATTGCAGCATGACGACCGATGGGCATGATTGCAGCATGACGACCGATGGGCATGATTGCAGCATGACGACCGATGGGCATGATTGCAGCATGACGACCGATGGGCATGATTGCAGCATGACGACCGATGGGCATGATTGCAGCATGACGACCGATGGGCATGATTGCAGCATGACGACCGATGGGCATGATTGCAGCATGACGACCGATGGGCATGATTGCAGCATGACGACCGATGGGCATGATTGCAGCATGACGACCGATGGGCATGATTGCAGCATGACGACCGATGGGCATGATTGCAGCATGACGACCGATGGGCATGATTGCAGCATGACGACCGATGGGCATGATTGCAGCATGACGACCGATGGGCATGATTGCAGCATGACGACCAATGGGCATGGTGCAGCATGACGACCAATGGGCATGATTGCAGTATGGTCTAAATCAGGACTTACTCCTTGTTGGTGATTCCGGACAAACTGTCTCCATTCACCTCCAGTATCTCGTCCCCTTCCTGAAGGCGACCTGAAACAACAAGGCGAAATCAAATATTTGAACAGTAATTAATACAATTAAATCTATTAAAAATCTCCATTTAGGTAATAAATGCCTTATTTCATTAATACACTGATTCTGGTGTAGATCAATATAAATTGAAACTTTATTTTATCTTACAAGTTGACATCCTATTTTGAGAAAAAATAATAAGCAGTATTTGGTCTAAAATCCAGAAATCAAATCTTGAGGTTTATACTCTTATGACTGAACTTACCATCAAGAGCGACTAAACCTCCAAAAAATATCCGCTTGACAAATACCCCGAAGTCTCGATCTCCATCTTCCCCAGCACCTCCAATAATCTTTACACCTGTTAGTTAGAACATATAGTGTAAAAGACCATGGTTAGAAATATATCAGCTGATATCAACCATCACGTTGGGTACCAGTTGACCCCTAAGAATTCAGCAGTAAATGTGGGGAATATTTTCATTGGATTAAATATTTTCTGCTAGAATGCTATAAAGAAGGTGTTACTCACCGAGTCCAACCGGACACCCGTCAAACACAACCACCTCTGTCTGCCGTCCATAGACCTGGTCTACCTCAGCACTCGCTCTGTAAGGTACAACGAGTTGGATTAGTTTATGAGATAAGTACAATATACCCGGTACTGTAAGACTCTACTATAAACCGCAGCTTATAAACCACTTACTGTGGCTTACAGCATACCTGCAAACTCCGGGCGAGAAGGAAACTGAGTTCCTTGAGGTCCACCCCTCCCTTATAAATGATAAGATGAGATCTCATTGGATCTGGACAAATCACAGGATTGACCCCGATGGATCTTTAAAAGAATTGAGAAAAACGTTTTCAGGTGTGTTATAGGGTGTGCCCAAACTGGGGGTGTGGATTTTAGGCGGGGTTCTGGCGTAAAAGAATAGTAGAAACCCGCAATTTCCAGGCCCAAGATGCGGCTTATAAGCCTGTCCAAGGTTAAGTCAAGTAGAAGGATGTCCCCTGCAGTATCATCAAGACAAGGGAAGAGGTTTAACATTGTGACCACTCATCCTAACAAAATACAGGACCGTTATAACCCTGTGTACTTAACGCTTTAAGAGCCGCTAATGCAAAAGTGCATCATGCCCATTGGTCTGCATGATGCACCAATGAAGTACAGGCAAGTCTGCTCCCCAGAACTTCATTGGAGCATCATGCCGACCCTCCAGGAGTGTATACATCAAATCCTCAGGGTCGGCATGATGCATGAATGTAGCCCTGGCGGATTACTCGCCAGGGCTTCATTCATGTATCATAATAACAAATGAGTATGATGCATCAACACCTTAGTGGCCCTTAAAGGGTTAAAGATTTGTGTTTGTGTTTAGATTCAGTGAGAATAGAGTGTCATCAGTTTCAGCAGCTATGGGGTTATAGTACTGGCCCCTTTTGATTAGAGTAAGCCTATTGACTAAGCTCTAAAAGCTTGTACAAATGTAGCTATTTACCGTAGCTTCTCTGGGCATTGTTTTTGTCCTATTAGATTCTGTGTATATAAAGCAACATCTAGCCACAGCAGATACAGCTTATTTGGCAGTTTTGATGGTATCGAACGTCACATGTAAAGAAGACTGTGAAAAAATTTTTTTCTGTTGTAACAGGAATAGCTTTATCACTAAGCATGAATGATTGGAATTATAATCTAATCCTGGCCAGTTATTAACTAAAGTTACAAGTCTTCTTGCAAGAGCTGTATAGGACTCAGTATGGAGGCCTAGTGGAGCCGCCATATTGGATTTCGCTGGTTGAGGTAAAACCCACTGATAACACATACCATGATGCATACCTTGTCCCTGGTTAACACCCACTTCCAGGGACATGCTGGTCCCATCTTATCAGTTCTTATCAGTAGGTGTCGCCAGAACCTGCTCCAGACCAGCTAGTGGCCAATTAATCTCTGCTGACCAAGAGGGATGGTGCATTAATCCACTATGTGGCCCGATTTAACCTTTAATGGCTGGTAATGCATTAATGCGTCATCCCCACTGGCATGAATGCATCATGCCGACCTTACAGGATTAATAGACCCCTGCAGGGTCGGCATGATGCTCTAATGAAATGCTGGGGAGCAGACTGAAGAGCACTTTAGGGAGTGGTCATTATTTATCAACGGGGGAGGGGGGGATGGTGGGTTTGAGAGGGGGGCGTAAAAATTTCAGACCGCTCCCGAGAGGGGGGGCTAACAAAATTTTGACCCCTCTTGAGGGGGGATGAAAAAAATTTACCCTCTTTTGAGCAAAAAAGCCAGCGCGCTACTATAGCTCAAAGAGGGGCGCGAAAATTCTCTGCGCCTCCGGTTTGGGGGGGGGGCGCAAAAAATTTTGACTGTCATCGAGAGGGGGGCCTAAAATTTTTTCCACCATCCGCCCCCTGTTGATAAATAATGACCACTCCCTTATTGGTGCATCATGCCGACCAATGGGCATGATGCACTCCCACATCAGCGGCCCTTAAAGGTTTAAAGTAGGGTTACAACGAATCATTGGACACATTTATTCAAGATATATATTGTGGTGGGCAGTAGCCAGAGTCTGTGCCTTGTTACAGTGAAGGTTTTAGTGTAAAAATTAACAAATTCTTTATTGTTGCAAATGTATCAGAAAGGAAATGTAAGGGTTTCAGGATTGCCATATAGTAATTTTATAATGGTGTATATTACGAGTTCATGCAACAAACGCAGTCCTTAATCTCAAAACACAATATCATAAAACATGTTCTCAGGTAGAGAAAAAAGTGCTTACTGTAATAAATAGACTCCTTCATCACTCAATGAAACCAAGGGGATATAGAGTTAAACTCCAAACTTTTATTTGACTGCGCCACAGTTTCTATAAAGATGCATACTCAAAAGAAAGAACTCGTGAGGTGTTCAATGCAACCTAATAAAATTAATTTATCAAAATTATGCAACTAAGAGGGAAGTACCCATGAATGTTCACACCCTTTATCTTTGGTGTAACTAAAAGTCGATTTGCCACAACAACAAAAAAACAACATTCCACGACCCTTATCAACCCATTAATGCAGTTTTTGACTATTTGAGTACATTATGATATATGATGATAACTCAAATCTCAGATAATGTGACACGACGAACTAGAGCAATTGAAGATGGACAGATCACGCGGTGCTGGAGGGATCTAATTTGATTTATGAAGTTTTTATAATGTCATCTGTTTTACTTACCCCTATAGATTCGCGGTGTCAAGCCGATGAATAAGACACACACACGTGTTACACCACCAAACACCAGAACAATATTGACTGTGCAATTTGATTTCTTCTTCACATTCTATAAACTTGAATTGGCATTGGACTTTTCAGTTTCCAATCACATGACAATTGCTACCCATTATATATAGGGTAGGTTAACTTAAAGGCGTCCACATACCTTGATAAGTCTACCCCCAGAAAATAGTCATAATATTGGGCCTGCTTTTGAATCAACATTACTGACTGGTAGATTCAATACTCATCAATGATTTCACAATGTTGATGCAGGAGTGAATCTATTTTCCATGGCAAATTTCTAGTGTAGACGTCTCAAGGTATGTGGCCGTCTTTAGGTTCATCTACCATACCATGATATCAATTCAAAATATGGACTAAGCAATATGAGAATTTTTTTTCACTTCAGACCTTCAGGCCACACCAAAAAAATAAGTTGGTCTACGGATTTCCCTCTCCATATTTTCGGAAATACAATTTTGTTTTCTTTGAAAAAAATCTCGTCTACGGATTTTGCTTGCTTCACTTTCTACAAGTTTTCTCTTTGTGATGTTTGACAATTTTTTTTCTATAAATCTTTTTCGCTCGCCTCACTTTTCCAGCAAGGAATCCATTGGACACCAAAAATTTCTTTAAAATAAAAAAAAATTTGCTCGCTCGCACCATTTTTTCAAAACAAAAATCCGTAGACCAACTTATTTTTTTGGCGTGGCCTCAGATATTCATTGTATTTTGATAAAATATTCAACCAGGGTTTAATCCTTAATTGGAATTGAGTTTGAGTTTAGATATCACTATTTGCCTAAACATGATCACATGACATGGGGAACTTAGTAATCTAAACTTTCAGTTCCCAATCGCATGACAAATGCTACCATTATATTTAATATCAATCTGCAATCACATCAACTCACTTATTCAATATTGTTAGGTTAGAGTTACTTTTACATTTAATTACCTGGAGGAGATGCGGGTGCGGGAAATCTCCTCGGTCACTGTAGGCGTAATGGTCACAGTCGACGACATCCTTACATCCCAGAATACAGCAGGAAACTTGTGTTAACTCCCTTTACTTTGTGACATCCTGCCTCACGGACGACAAACCTGGAGTGAAAGGCAACATTTGGAAGTAGAATTTATCTGAAGCTTTAATAGGCCAAAAAAGGAAATTGGTTGTTTCAGGCAACCCGGCCCTACCTAGTAAAAGGGCCGACCCTAGATTTTTTTTTTATTCTTCAAGAAATGATAAAATTTGGGAGTATTTAAAAGTAAGTTCAGTCGTCTTACGTCTCTACCACAAGTGCAAGTCATTGTAGCAATTGCAAAATAAAAGAGAAAATCCGACCTGCCCTACCTAACTTTTTTTTAACATTTTACCTAAAACAATTATTTCTTCTTTGGCCTTATACAATGCATCCTGAGGCTGTACGGTAGCCCTTCAAGGGCCGCGCAGTGTGTTAATGCATTGAGCTCTTTGGTCGTCATGATGCATGAATGTAGCCCTGGTGAGTTACTCGCCAGGGCTGCATTCATACATCATGACGACCTTACAGGGCGGATACAGTCCCCAAGAATTAACATGATGCTCCAATGACTCACCAACACTGCATCGGTGCATCATGACGACCAACGGACATGAAGCTTGAATCATGCTGTCTTCAAAGGTTTAAACATGTCAAATTAGCCACTTAAATGCAGGCCTATTACAGAGAACAAAAGACATGAATTAGGCTGTAAAGTCACTATCAAAGTATTCTACTCTGTAAAGGGAGCACGTATGGTTTGAGGCAGTAAACCATTATCATAATAAAACATGAAAATTATGCATGTTAAAGTTGGCCGAGCATCAAGTTCTAACGAGAGAAATGGTAACTATAAAAGGCTGTTACATAGCCAGAAAAGTCACAATCACAGAAACGGTAGCCTCAGGGGATCAACAGGTGGAAATGCCATCTGATAAACCCTTTGAGGACGACGTGATGCCTCCTGACATTATAATTTTAAGAATCCTAATTTGGTACACGATTGAAAGTATTGCGGCCTTGAGGAATTTATTGGGATATCTATTGCACTCTTTATAAGTGTATCCACCCACAATGAGGCCTTAAAACTGATTAAGGGCCCTGATACAGAAATTGATCATCAGGAGGGCCAATGGTAAGTCTCCTCAAGAAGTCTTCATTGGTGCATCATGCCGACCCTCTCAGAGTGTACCAACCCCATACTGGCCATAGGGTGGGCACCATGTACAAATGTAGCCCTGGTGAGTTACTCGCCAGGGCTGCTTTCATGCATCATGCCGACCAATGGACATGATGCATTAATGCATAAGTGGCCTAAAATACCATGCTGCATGAAAAGGTTAATTTGATGTTCCAGGCTGGCTCAGTTTTATTCCAGACTGTTATAGCTGGAGGCAGTTTCTGGCTGTGGGTGGCACCACAATGTGTCAAAACACCACACGTGTATCATACCTACAGCTATAATATATCACAGTTAGAACAATATTGGAACTACCACGTGTCTGACGTCAAGGTTCAAGGCTTGGCACAAAACTCGTCATAAATGATTGAACGTTTTAGTCTCCTTTATGGAAAATTACAGCGCTTTATATTCAGGACTTCTTACACGTGTGTTTAATAAGCACATGATATATTTTTCATCCTATATTTAATGCAGTACTATGAGCATTAATAGCAACGGTAAAGTATGGTGTATTAGGACCATCCGCTGTCTTAAGACGTTGATTTAAAAGAAAAACCTGTTTGAGTGAGAAAGCATGCTCGTTCACACGCATATTGTAGGTGAGAGTGGAGAGGGGGTTATGTTGACGTGGATACGTTACGGTACCTGATCATATGACGGGAAGCATCATGCTTAAGACTTGGGGCTTTGCTTTTGTCAATGAAAATATTTCATGTCCAAGGTTTACACTGTTTTAGTATTGTACAGTGAACAAACTTCCTTATAACGAAATTTGGATATACCAAACAAAAATGCTTAGTCACAAACCTCTTCTATACATTTCTATAGTGATAAAAATTGGTTAGAACGAAGTGCTATTGCCAGGAACTTGTTTATAACGAAGTTATTTTTACTCAAAGTTTAAAAAAAAAATATCACTTCTCAAAACTCTCATACTCTCAATAGAGGGGGAGAGATGTCCTATCACACAGCCTGACACCTCCCAGTCCCCTACTGCCGCCCATAGTTCAATAGAGGCCGGTAGAGATGTCTATACAGTCTCTGACTTTCTTTGAAGACATTGTAAGCCTGGGTGAAATTCAGTTGTAAACGATTTCAGGTCAAGTAATATCTTTATAAGGGATTCTTTCTTTTTCTAGAGAAATGTAGTTGTTTTTGTGGTAATGTGATTTGTTGTAAATGAAAATTCGTTTTTACAGGATTCATTGTAAAGGATTTTCACTGCTTGTTTATCACCAGTATTGCCACCCCCCCATGAAGCTGAACCTTGTTACGACGAAATTTGGTTACAACGAACTTTTTAAGCCCCCCCCCTCCCCCACTGGAGGGGTCTGCTGATTTTTGCCCCCCCCCCCTCGCCTTAGATAGATAGTAAAGGACCGGTCAGACTGGTTGTAGGAACATTAAAGACATGAATTTTAGCCAGAAAACCTGGGGGAAAAGGTGTACTTTGGTTGGCGTAGGCCTACGACCGGACCCTGAAATATGTCTATTTAAAAAGGCCACTCCAAAAAAAATTGTTTCTCATGATCATCACCACCCTCGTCAGAAAGATCCTCATTTGAGAATTGGGGATGGCAACCTGATTTTGTGATATATTTTTGCCTTTACATGGGTGCTCAAAATTTCAGGATGTCACACTCACATGACACATTCGTCACTTTCTCGGAAAGGAAGGAGCATCACTAGGCCACATTTTATGTAGGTCTATGTGCCAATGTACTGGGAATTTTTTAAATTGTCGCCATCCATCATTTTCTAAAACCCCTGCGTCACAACCGTCACTTTTTAAAACCCCCTCCGTCACTATAGCTTCACTTTTTACCCATGTAAGTATTATGTATTTTAGGCACCAGGATAGTGGTGCAGAATTCAAGTTGAATTATGTATTGCATAATGGGCGGCCCATGTAGCGTCTAATACATATCCACCTTCACAGAGATTCTTTATACCAAGATCAGATGCAATTTGCAAAGCAAAGCCAAGGGGTAAACACTTAAGTTATTAAGCATTCCCCCCCCCCCCGGGACACTTAATTTTCTACTGACACGGGTGCGCGGCTGGGCCTGTGACTACCCTTACCCTTGATTAGAGGGATTTTTGCCAAAAATTACCCTTGCTGAGAGCAATTTTTGCCAAATGTGACCCTTGCTGAGAGCAATTTTTGCCAAAAGTGACCCTTGCTGAGAGCAATTTTTGCCAAAAGTACCCATTGATGGTAGGTTTTTAGGTGAAATTTCTGAAAATCGACACACATTTTGTCGCGTCACATTGAAATTTGGTAAAAGTGACCCTTGGTGAGAGGGATTTTCACAAAAAGTGACTCTCGGTGAGAGGGATTTCGGCAAAAATCAGACCCTTGGTGAGAGGAGTTTGGCCAAAAAGTGGCCTTGCCAGCCTCACAGTCACACCCGTGTCTCCGACACATAGTGTAGGGATGGGCGCCCGGAGCCCGTGAAAAGCACTGCATATCTGCACACCCTTAGAACCACCAAACTATTTTCTTTCTTCTGGTGTGACTGGTTTCTCTGTAACCGTGACTGTGAGAAAGCTATGAGCATTTATATGGGATAATGTCAAAAATGCACCACTCAGTGAGTGTGGTCAGTAAGGCATGATTTGACCTAATTTTCCCTCACAGAACTGATAATGACCAGAAAAAGGTGAGAGAAAATATTCCTAACTTTTGTATATTATATTCAAAATTTCACTCCTTCTCTTCTAATCACTCTATTTCATTCATTCAAGAAGCATTAGGTTGGCAAAGATTTCTTCTTTCTAGAGTATAATTTCTGATTGGATTATATTAAATCTATTTTTTGGGTGCCCATCTCTACATAGTGAGTGCCCCCCCCCCCCCGGATTTCCCCAGGCCAGGGCCAGGCTATCCACTGGAACTGGTAGGATAGATGCGGCTGAGGCTGTAGCCGACGAGACTACACACCAATAGCAAAGAGTCGACTAGTGAAGAGAAGGCACTCATGTTTTTTTTTTTTAAATCTGAATACCGTACACACCCCGGTACACAGCCACACATCAATACTCTGACAAATACCAGAGAGTTGAGTTTTGACATGTTTGGGTTGCCAACTGACCTTATCATCGCCCATATTCTGACCCTGCAAACGTGATATTTGTGCTCCTAAAACGCCTTTCCTTCACTCCAGTCCCTCCTAATATCTTCCCTCTGCCCTATGGTGTGTGTCTTCTGTTGTTTAACGTATCACGGTACAAGAAATCAACAAAATCAACTCGTGAATTCCCTGGTTTGTGTACAATCTCATTCAGCCATTTTTCTCCACTGTCGCCACCTGGCGGACTGGGCCGTAAGTAGGTCAGTGACGTCATCATCATTACCCACAATCCCCAGCTATCAGGGAAGGCCTGACCTGGGAACGAAGGGTTAGGCTGATAGAGGAGGTCAAATAAAACCCAAATTGGAGTACCAAAACAAGGATTTAGACACTTAAAATGCAGTTTTATAGGAACAAGAATAATTCCCTCGCACGGTGATGGTTTCCTAGTGTTATATGTAGCGCGGAATACCCATTTTATCGAGTATCGTTTGTGGAGTTGTGAGGGGAAAAGCTCCCGTCATTTTGTTGTGTTCCGCCGTGGGGGTCTGTGACTTGTCTTTGGACACGACCAGAAAACACGGCGAGAATGGGCTCTAAACAGGTTCCTACGGACAAGGTATGTATCTAAATAATAATTCCACCCTTAAATATCCTAACTATGAACAGCGAGTGGCTATAAGTGCCGTTTTCATGACGATTAAAGAGTTTGTTTTGGTTGATCATTGTGTACAGAAATTCAACATGGCGTCTGCCCTCCATGAAAATGTAGCAGGGGGATCTGTCAGATCCTTTCCTGTATGTCGAACTCTGCGCCGTGTTTATTTTGCTTCGTTTCAGGGCTTTGATTGGGAGGCTGGAATCAATGTGCAAACATCGTGTGCAAAAATTGTTGGTCGTACGTAAGCTGAGGGAGTTAAGACCATTAAAAGTTTGACAGCTGACCCTGTTCGTGACTGACTTATGTGTATCGTGATGATCGTGTATTGTGTTCTGTGAGAGTGACTGTGAATGTGACTCTGTGTTTAGGTTGAATGGTGTGTGTTGGGGGGGGGGGGTCTTTGGATGGTCACCATAATATCTAGAGACCTAACACTAGTTTAGACATCAAAATTGGGCTAAACTGCAACATGAATAATACAGGTATTTAATATAAATTTATACCAACCATAGGTGTTGCCTCTGGCAGAGGCTCTATTACCAAGTCTTGCCAGGTGCTTGTCTTTTATCATTGCCAACATTGCCATTGGTATGATTGATAAGTCACTCACCGGGGGGGGGGACTTCAATTCGTATTGACATGGGTGTGTGGCTGATCCATAGATTCAAGTTTCAAAATGGCTTTATTGACTAATGTACAGGTCAGCACCAGGTTTTCATTTACAATGTTGTAGACAGATTTTATATATGACTATATACAGTTCACAGCCCCTGGCCTTTTAGATGATTTGCAATATGGGGCTACTGCTAGTATTTGAGAAAGTTTCCTAGTGTCATCGTGTCTTTTATAGTAATCAACGAACTTGAGGTATTTTGTTTCAAACACTGACTGTGCGTTTCTCATCCCGGGCATGTTACAATGGGGTTGATTGAGTTGATAGTTAGGGACATCCAATAGTATCAGGAACATCAACATGTTTGGTATTGCCAAATCGGATAGGCTGTAGGTAGCAGGCGTTCGCGATCCTGCCAGACGGCCGACCCAATCGCTGAATCAGCCCATCTGCGGTTGGCTTTACCAGTAGGCCTACCCTTGGTGAGAGGGATTTTCACAAAAAAAAACGACCTGTGGTGAGAGGAATTATCACTAAAAGTGGCCCTTGCTGACAGGGGTTTTCATCAAAGTGACCATGGCGGCGCCCACCCATCCTCCCTTGTTATCACCTACTAACTAGCATCACAGAGTGCTAGTTAGCCAGGTGTGTACTGTACAATAAGCTAGTGACCACACCCTCATTTACATCTTCACTCACTTCTCATACACTCAACACTTTAGGGACAACATGATGTCTTAACCCATGATGTCAGTGGGTATGATGCATTAATAGCCGCTAAAGCGTGATGATGTACCAATCCGTTTACAAATGTGTTTCTGGTCATCTGGGACATGCTCTCCAGTACGGTACATACATGCTTAAAAAATAAGTCATCCCCAACACTTTTTCAGCATTGACCTATAGATTAACGGTTTATAGAAAATTACCAAAATTTACACCCCGATACTATTTTTTTTAGCTGCTCATCCATATTGAAAAGCCCCCCCCCCCCATAAGGGACAAAAATCTAATGCAAACATCCCCTTTTAGCCTATAGTAACGCACAGGGTTTTTCACTGAAAACAGGTGAAATTATTTTGACCCCCATCAGAGGTGTTGAACAAATTCTGACCCCCCCCCCCCCCCCCCGGTCAAGGGGTTGAAAAAAATTCTGACCCCCCCCCTCAAACCCTGTTGTTAAAAAATGATCACTCCCTAAGTCTACCGTAATGGCCTGTTTAAGCACCAGGATCTCAAATAAGAACCGGTCTGAAATAAGTGCTGGGGGTTATGGGGGTACCATATTTGACCTAATAATCACCCAGGGTTATTTGGTTATTAAAAGGTTAACCCTTGAAGGGCTACTGATGCATTTATGCATCGTGTCCATTGGTCGTCAAGAAGCATGAATGAGTAACTAGCCAAGGCTGCATTCATACAAGATGCCGACTCTTTGACTCCCGTGGGTCGGCATGATGCTCCCATGAAGTGCTGGAGAGCAGTCTCACCAGCACTTCATGGGAGCATCATGACGACCAATGGGCATGATGCACTCCTGCATCAGTGTCCCTAAAGGGTTAAGTGGCTGTCAGGTGCACCTGTACAAGGTGTAAAATGTACACGTGACAGGCCCCTCCCACATGATTCAAGCACTACCTCACATGTCTTAACACACCTTTATACCAGGTAAAATAGCTGTATCTATGTACTTATCATTGTTAGGCCACAACAAATTAAATAGTTGGTCTATGGATTTCCTGCTCCCTATTTTCTAAGATGGAAATTTTTATTTGAAAAGTTTCATGTCAATGGATCCCGCCGGCACCATTTTCTGAGAAATATGAAAATGGTATAGCTATCCTGTCATTCTTTACTTCTCCGCCCCAGGTTTGTCTGCCATGCATAAGTCAGGGCTTTTGACAGGGCTGCGCAGTGCGCAATACACGCATTTAATGCCTAAATGTCGCATTTAAATGGCTAGAATGGCCATTCATTTACAGAATGGCGCATTGTATTTGCTAAAAAGTGTGCAATTGGCGCATTGCAAAAAATCCTGTCAAAAGCCCTGATAAGTACCGTAAATTCTCACTTATAAGCCGCACCCTCATATAAGCCGCATCCCCGGCTTTTGGCGGAGCTATGTCAGAGGTGCATCTGGTGCTTGAAAATAGTAGGTTCAGTACTGTTCTATAGTGCAAAATACCCTCCAATAAGCTACAAACCCCTTCTTTGGACTGATCCTATAAGCCTAACTTTCATATGTGTTCTGGTATAAGCCGTGGCTTATACGAGAGAATTTACGGGGTACTGCCCAGACTGCCGAACCTTGCCATTCCCCATACGTTAGGCTTGTGTGTGCAGTTTGTATGTGTTACTCTGTGTTTGTTTGCTCCTGTCAGAGGGTGATGTGTTACTGTGTCTGTGCTTACATGCACGCACACACGGTGTGTGCTATAGACAGGATCTGTTCTAACATGAGTGACACATGCTAGGTCAGTACAACATATACCTGCCACCTTGATCAATAGGGAGGCTTTATCATGTGACTATATCATTCAGGGACATACATACAGACATACAGATCATTACTATAGTATAAAATAATGACGTATAGGAGTAGAGATTACTCGTACAAGGACATTACAACCATTGGTAAATTCGTTTTGCCAACACTATCATCTAATAAGAAGAATAAACCGCGCTTGGAAATATTGTCGCAAATTTGATATATATATATATATATATATATATATATATATATATATATATATATATATATATATATATATATATATATTCAGATCTCTGCTCAGCCAATTGGGCAATTGGGCCGATAATTAGAATGTGAAAGAATCGGAGTGCAGAGTAGAGTGAGCTAGCTGCAGCCCAATGCAAATTCCACTGTCAGATACACCGCAATCCTCAATCTCCATACCTGACTAGTGTGTAAAGTATGTAGTGGGTGCCAGCTTGTTGTAGACTATATATCATCTGCAGTGTATAGCCCTCATCCAGGGCTGTATACATGACCTTGTGATGACCTTGACCCTGACCTAGATGACCTTTTGTGTAGTGTTACAGTGACCTTGTGCTCGGCGTCCATTGTCCTGTGTGGCCTCTGCATGGCTAGAGGTCATCTGGTGTTCTCCTTGTCTTTTTGTAATCAGAAGCCATCCTACATCTATAGTATACACATACATATATTCCCCCCACAACCCATACCCTGGGTTCTCATTATAAAACTTTAAGGGCTGCATGGGGCTTTATTGTATCATGCCCTACCGTAAACTCTTGTGTATATATTTTTTCACCTTTCCACAAACTCAGGGTGTAGCTTATAACCCGCCTGGGATTCCTTGACTTGTGATAACCCGGTGGCGTTGATATTCACCCTATTTGTCGATTGCACCCATGCATTGTTGGCAAGTTACTCACCAGCTGGTGAGTTACTCGCCAGTACTGCATTAGCGCATCATAAAGACAAATTGACATACACTTAACCCTTAAAGGGCTTTAAAAGTGCATTAATGAATCATGATGACCATGCGGGGTTGATGCACTCACGGAGGGTCTTCATGAGGCACCAATGGAGCAATCATGGTGACCGGTGGGCACGATGCCCTCTTACATTAGCGGTCCTTAAAGGGCTAAGAGATTATGTCGCTTTTTGCCGTTCATTCTTAGGAATGAACGGCTATAGGAGGGGACCCATTCTTAAATACAAGCTCTCATAGTGGTGCTTCCTCGCTCTCCATGTATAATCCTGTCCATAGGTACAGTATTGAGTATGCCTATACCTGGATTAAAATCTTCAAACCAGTCAAGCATAGAAGTGGTGGTGGTGGTGTTGCTGGACCTGTTATTGTAGACCCTGGGGACAGAGTGGTGGTAGCCCTGGACACCTCAGGCAGAGCCATGGTATATAGTATATATACCCCCCCCCCACCCACCTCTGAATGGTGGTGGTGGCTGTGCTCCTGGGGTGGCCCCATACCTGCCTGCCACCACCTCCCCCAGCACCATGTGGTTCTCTTCTGCTGGTGGTGAATTTCTCAGCACCACTGACTATTAACCCACTAAAGGCCACCTACATGTATATTTATGTATACATGTACACATAAGTATGATGCAATTTTTTAGGAGTTTTAAGTGGCGTGGCATTGGATTATTTGGAGTCTTGGGACCGTTTTCCATGTGTGTCGGCCATCTTGGTTTTCGGAAACACAGGGATCCAGGCCATATATGGTCAATTTTGATCTTAAAAAGTTATCAGATGGATGTTAGTGACCATTGGGACACCTCAACTACCCAATTTTATTGTTTGCCATGTGTGTCGGCCATCATGGTTTTAGGAAACACAGGGATCCAGGTCATTTGTGGTCAACTTTGATCTTCAAATGTTATCAGATGGATATTAGTGACCATTGAAAGACCTCAACTACCTAATTCTATTGTTTTCCATATGTGTCGGCCATCTTTGTTTTAGGATACACAGGGATCCAGGCCATACATGGTCAATTTTGATCTTCAAAAATTATCAGATGGGTGTTAGTGACTATTGGGAGACCTCAACTAGCCTATTTTTTTGTTTTCCATGTGTGTCGGCCATCTTTGTTTTAGGAAACACAGGGATCCAGCTCATATATTGTCAATTTTAATCTTCAAAAGTTATCAGATGGATGTTAGTGACCATTGGGCCCCCTGAACTAGCTAATTTTATTGTTCTCCATATATGTCGGCCATCTTTGTTTTAGGAAACACAGGGATCCAGGCCATATATGGTCAACTTCGATCTTCAAAAGTTATCAGATGGATGTTAGTGACCATTGGGGGACCTGAACTACCCAATTTTTTTTGTTTTCCATGTGTGTCGGCCATCTTTGTTTTAGGAAACACAGGGATCCAGGTCATATATGGTCAATTTTGATCTTCAAAAGTTATGAGATGGATGTTAGTGACCATTGAAAGACCTCAACTACCTAATTCTATTTTTTTCAATATGTGTCAGCCATCTTTGTTTTAGAAAACACAGGGATCCAGGTCATATATGGTCAACTTTGATCTTCAAAAATTATCAGATGGATGTTAGTGACCATTGGGAGACCTCAACTAGCCTATTTTATTGTTTTCCATGTGTGTCGGCCATCTTTGTTTTAGGAAACACAGGGATCCAGCTCATATATTGTCAATTTTAATCTTCAAAAGTTATCAGATGGATGTTAGTGACCATTGGGACACCTCAACTAGCTAATTTTATTGTTCTCCATATATGTCGGCCATCTTTGTTTTAGACAACACAGGGATCCAGGCCATATATGGTCAACTTCGATCTTCAAAAGTTATCAGATGGATGTTAGTGACCATTGGGACACCTCAAGTACCTAATTTTATTGTTTTCCATGTGTGTCGGCCATCTTGGTTTTCGGAAACACAGGGATCCAGGCCATATATGGTCAATTTTGATCTTAAAATGTTATCAGATGGATGTTAGTGACCATTGGGACACCTCAACTACCCAATTTTATTGTTTGTCATGTGTGTTGGCCATCTTGGTTTTAGGAAACACAGGGATCCAGGTCATATATGGTCAATTTTTAAGTTATGAGGTGGATGTTAGTAGTCATTGGGATACCTCAACTACCTAATTCTATTTTTTTCAATATGTGTCGGCCATCTTTGTTTTAGAAAACACAGGGATCCAGGCCATATATGGTCTATTTTGATCTTCAAAAGATATCTGATGGATGTTACTGACCATTTGGACACCTCAACTACCCAATTTTATTGTTTTCCATGTGTGTCGGCCATCTTGGTTTTAGGAAACACAGGGATCCAGGTCATATATGGTCAATTTTGATCTTAAAAAGTTATCAGATGGATGTTAGTGACCATTGGGACACCTAAACTACCTTTCCTCTGTGAAATTATCAACCTGTGAAGCACGGGATAGCCACTTAGTGCCGCTAAAGTGCTGTAAAACACAAATCAATCAATCAACCTAAACTACCTAATTCTTTTGTTTTCCTTGTGTGTCAGCCATCTTGGTTTCAGGAATCACAGGGATCCAGGCCATATATGGTCAATTTTGATCTTAAAAAGTTATCAGATGGATGTTAGTGACCATTGTGACACCACCACCACCACACTACTCCCAACCCTCACACACATTCCTTATTTGCATATTTTAATCCAGGCATAGGTTTACTCCATACTATAGCAATGGGACAGGATTTTACATGGAGAGCGAGGAAGCACCACAATCAGAGCATATATTTAAGTATAGGTTCATTCCAAAGGCCATAGAGTTCATATATAATGATCTTTTTTCCTTGGATCATAATAGGAATATGCACGGCATTACAGCATTGCTGTGTTTACTTTCCTGAAAGTATGTTATAGATTAATAAATTGCAAAACACAACATATGAAGGGCTTTTAGATTCCGTATTAAAATAATATTTGTTCTGAAAATTTTGATCTAATATCATATTAAAAATGTTGTAAATCAATTCTATACTTCTTAGAACATGATATGAATATGCACGGCATTACAGCTTTGCTGTGTTTACTTTGCCGAAAATATGGGATAAATTTCTAATCCGGGAAACGCACTGCAATTTAACTGCTTTTAGAATTGATATTAAACTCAGAATTGATCGTCAAATTTAAATATGAAATCCTAATATCTTGATCATAGATGACAGATCCTAAATTGAATCCTCTCAATTGCATCCTTAACACGGGCTTCTTGATCATAGATCTTAGATCCTAAATTTTCAATTGAATCCTTAACATAACCTCCTAACCATTGACCCCTTGTTAAGGGCTATCAGAGACAGACAGAGCCTCAGGCTGGCAGGGTACCAGGATGAGACAATGGTGTACTTTGTAATGTGCCTGTAATGGGTCTCTATACCGTCATCTTTACCTTAGAGCTGTCCTTACTATATCCTAAGGTCCCTGCATACATGTATACTTAACCCTTTAAGGGGCACTGATGTAGGACTGCATCATGCCCATTGGTCGTCATGATGCACCGATGAAGTGCTTGTCAGTTTGCTAGCCCACGGTGTGCCTTATGCTCGGTCAGGCATATACTCAGAATGCGCCTTACATATGACCACCATATTCAGGGACTGTTCAGAAATGTTCAAATTCCAAAAGCCAATACATTACTGTGGATGATAGCATTTTACCAAAGGCCGGGGCAGCAGGAACTTCGTGTCGTGGAAAGCTTGACCCGGTATACATTCCTGCACCAAACTTAAATTTTCGGGGTTCCAGTTCTGTATTTTAGATATTTCGGTGCTCAGCTACTTTCATGCCAGAGATGCCACTGTCCTGGTTTACCAGGAATTCCTGGTTTTATTTGGTTCAGATCATCTGTGCTATACTATGTTCGTATCCTGGGAAAGGGTGTCCAGAGTCAAGTTTTCCTGGTTTTTGTTGGCCAGTGAGTGGCATTTATGCATGAGAATGATACTATGTTATGCCATCAGTGATGTAAGTCTTCAGGGATTTCCCTGATTTCAGGTATTTTCATGTTCCAAAAACCTATACATTCCTATACAAAACCTATATTCAAGGGGTTCTTTTCGAGCATTTCAGGGATTTTGGTTGCAGTGTACAGTATAGTGGGTGTGGAAGTGGAGCAGGGCAGGGGGACAGATAGTGGGTGTCAGTCTAGGTTCTGTGTGTGTGTGTGGTGGGGGGGGATGGGGGGTAAGTAGGTGGGAGGTTAGCACTGTGGTGTTGTCATGGAGACTTACACTAGGTCACTAGTACACTACTGTCTACACGACTCAAAACTGGATCCCAACAAAAAAACAGTGGGCACCACGCATTATGGTATACCGTAGTGGCCGGGTATTTGAATGAGAAAAATACACTATATATTAAGTCTCAAATAAGCACCGGTCTTGAATAAGGGCCGGGAGTAGAGGTAGGTTGAAATCTATTTGGCCGGGGCACCTAAACAGGTCACTACGGTAGCTCACTTGACTTAAAATTGGCTTCAACTAAATGCTAACTTCCCTGCTTTTATAGGAATTTCAAGATCATTTCTCTTTGATTTGAAGCAACTTGTGTATCAAAATGTGTCAATTTCCCTCAGAAGACTGACTAGAATCTCTTGGGCTTCTTTGGCACCCCACCCCCAATGAAAGATACAATCAGTTTCTTTCTACCTTTCAAATTCCCCAGCCTTCACGTTAAGCATACATTAGAGGATCACCAGCGTAAGTATGGAAAGCGATACAATGTTGATAGAAAGGGCATTATGCCAACACTAGCCAAAGTTTAACGAGGTTAAAGTTACATAAAGTATTTTATATAAAGAGGATCAATCTAAAGTTTTGTGTACTTAACCTCCCATTCGTGTTATGTTAAGGCCAAAGAAAAAATTGTTCCCCGTAACCCGACCCTGTCAGCAAAACAGGGCCGACCCTATCACTTTTTTCCATCAATTTTGAAAAGAAAGGAAAATGCAAAAAAAAAAAAAAAAAAAAAAAAAAAAAAAACACGCTACCTACTCTAATTAATGTTTCAGCAGGTTACCTGAAACAAACTTATTTTTTCGGCCTAAGGATTATGCCTACAATGTAATTACTCAGTGTGTACACATCTAAGCCTTTACCAAGTCCCCTCGAGGCTTGTGCCATAGCGGTCATGACTACAATCGTGGGCTTGGTGCACCCCTTGCATCTTTATGTGGATTGCATTTGCAAACTTTTAAAAAGAAAAAAAAGTTTTGATCATAAGTAAATTCAGTGTATACCCAGTAGGCCAGCTTAAACAATGCAACATACTGCAAAACCTCAGTCAGGAGCCGACCTCAGTCATAAGCTGGGGGCAGACTTTGCCAAAATGTTAGAAGCCTACCTTGACCGAAAATAGCAAAAAAAAAAAAAAAAAGATCGCCTTATGACCCGGGTTTTACGGTATGAGCCATCCCCTGTTTTGGGGAACTTCTGATTTGCGTACTTTACCATATGTGTATTTATATGTGTGTCAATCCCTATACATGAGAGATTACGTTCATAATATTTCTAAGACAATGGGTCTGCCTGACATTTAAAAATGACTTTTTCATATATTGCAGGTGTGTATTCTCTGTCTCCTCGCACACTGGTACAGTAAGTCAGATGAATGAAAGGCTAGCTGATTTATAATTACCAATGCATTCCATTTTTTTTCAAATCATTGTTGATACACCTAATTCGGCGTAATTATCGCACAGTGCGTTTAAAATTTTTCTGTTTAAACGTGTCACAGTCAGTGGACAGCTTACTCTATTAACGGGAAAAGTAAAATGTCCACCTTACAGTGCTCTTCAAGCAGATGTTATGGTGTATGTGTACAGAGTTAACAGTACAGGTTAACTAAAGCTGTGCCTGGTGGTCCTGTCACTGAACATGTACTTAGACTGCTTAGTCCCACATTCTGACAGCATGACCCTGCCCTCACCATACAGCTATGGAGGTGGGAGGTGGGTGTTGAGGTGCGAATTCATGAATTCCTGGTTTCATGTATACATTTCTATATTACCGTAATCTCCCGCGTATAAGATGCGTCCTCTACGCCAAACAAAATGCTGGGGCGTCTTATAGGATCTACTGAAATTGGGGGTGCGTCTTAAACGAGGGGTAATTTTTCTATAGAAATGTACTAATCTTACAAATTTCAACATTAAAATGTGCGTCTTATATGCGAAAATGCATGTGCTGAGTTTGGGGTGCGTCTTATACGTGCAGCGCGTCTTCTATGCGGGAGATTACGGTAAATCGTGTTAATTTCCTTGGAAAAAGTGTGCATCATCTAAAATTTCCTAGAATGTTATCTCCAATTGTATATGCTATTTACTTGTACTAAAGTGGGAGGCACCTGTGTGTGTTGGGGATGGGGGGGGGGGATATAACTAAGTTATTGTCATCATATAGGGCCATTTGCCAGTCTGTAATATGTGAGTTGGTCAGAACAGATCTCCCTCCCCCACCCCCAATGGGGTGTGAAATCTCAGCCTAAAGGCGGATTTCAGCCTTTTCCATGCTCACCAGAAAAATAACATCATCCCAAATTAACAAATTGTAGTATCCCAACGGTAATTTTTAGCCTCCCTGTAGATCAGAAAGTGTTATACTGTTACTATTTGACCATTTGAATAACTTTTAAGAAATGTAAAGATGATATTTACAAATCTTTACAAGGCTGTAGAGTGCACTTCAGCCAAAATGGGTTTTGCTATTTCACACCCCTGCCCCCACCCACCTTTTCTAATAATATTCTGAGTGATTCCTTTGGGGTCACACGGACCTGCAGGTGCTCTTCAACTTGTGACTGTGATATAATAAGTTCTCAAATGTGTATTGAGAAACATGTCATACATTTCACAAATTATAACAACCCAATTATTTCAAATTGATTGGCTCAGGGACTCCCTGAGTGAAGGCTGCCGGGTAGGCAAATCTTAATTTTTTTATATGGAATTATCGTTATTCTATTGCAAAACTCACTGGGATGAATAGAAAAGAGTTTGTATCCCCCCGTTACATCAACTTCAATCAGAAAAGAAATGTATTGCATGTCAAAATAAAGTAGACAAAATGACTAGCAAAAGCTCCAATTTTGCAAACTCTCTTTCTCTCTCAATTCCTATATAGAGCTGTCAGGCCGACCTCAAACCGTCTGAAATTAAGACGCTTTTGGGCTCAGAACTCAATTCTCTGTCAATTCCTTGGGGGGTTGGGGGTCTGATATATGAATGGAGATGGGTAGGTACATGGTACATGGACACATGTGGAGGTACATAGACACCTGGAGAGGTACATTTACATATGTAGAGTTATGTGGATAACCGACCCTGAGCCATGTGTGCTTAAATGCACAACATCAATTCATTTACTTCACTAAAGGCACATGCACCGACTCCCTCCCTCCCCCCCCCACGCACTGTTTTATTTTAAGGGGCGATATTGCATTAATGCATCATGCGCATTAGTCATCGTGATGCATAAAGACCAAATACTTTCCAGGGCTACATTCATGCATCATGCCAACCCTGTGGGGTCGATACACCCTCAGAGGGTCGGCATGATGCCCCGATGAAGTGCTGGCGAGCAGGCTCGCCAGCACTTCATCGGGGCATGATGCCGACCAATGGGCATGATGCGCTCGTGCATCAGCGGCTTTTAAAGGGTTGAAGAGGTCAGCTGCTAACCATGTAGCCACCCGTGGTGAATCATCAAGTCAGGAGGAGGACGAGTCAAAACGACATGCTCCTCGTCTCATTGTTAACCACCCTCTTTAACCCTTTAATCCCCACCCCCTCCCATTTTTACCCCTAATACCCCCCCCCCCACCTCCTCGTCCTGATACTGAATAACTACCGATATTATGGCCATTTGAGCATCACACTCGATTAATTTTAAGTGCAAATTTTCATATAAATGCCTGGGTAGAGCCCGTGAAGCTATAGAAAATGTTGAAAAAGACCAAAAGTGCTTATCATAAACACCAGTGTATAAGACGCACCCGTTGATAAACTGGCCCCCATGTTCATGAGAAGCGATAAGCCTCTGCTGGGGTTTGAATATTAGAGATTAAATGTACCTTCAGGTAATGATACTCGTATATGATCCACACCCTGATGCATAATCCTTCAATAAATGCCGGTAAGCAGACTCCATAGAATTTTAGCGGTGCATCATGACAATGGATAGGCATTATGCAGCTGTCCTTGAAGGGTTAACTTGTTATAATGAACCTGTGACATGATTGTAGAAATACAGAGAGGCAGGAGGCAGACAGTGAAGGAATCTCACCATTAGTCTGTCAGTGTGAGCCCTCTAAGAGCCGCATCATGTCTTGTAGCCACAATGTACGAGTCACCAGTACTACACCGGCGCATCTTGCCAATACCTTCTGGTATGCAAAATGATGCACACGTTGCCTCACCAGGCCTGCATTCATGCATCATGACGACCAGCGGGCATGATGCTTCAGAGAACTGCTTCAATTATAACATTAACCCTGCTAGGGCCGCTGATGCCGGATTGCATCATGCCCATTGGTCATCATGATGCACCATTGAAGTGCTCACAAGTCTGCTCGTCAGCACTTCATTGGTGCATCGTGACGACCCTCCAGGAGTGTATCAGCCCTGTAGGGCCAGCATGATGTATGAATGTGACGACAAATGGGCATGATGCATTAGCGGCCCTTGAAGGGCTAACCCGCGCATAAGGGGGTGTGTAAGGAAAGAGGGAAGGAGAGGGATGAGCACCCCCCCTCCCACACACACACACACACACACACACACACACACACACACACACACACACACACACACACACACACACACACACACACACACACACACACACACACACACACACACACACACACACACACACACACACACACACACACACACACACACACACACACACACACACACACACACACACACACACACACACACACACACACACACACACACACACACACACACACACACACACACACACACACACACACACACACACACACACACACACACACACACACACACACACACACACACACACACACACACACACACACACACACACACACACACACACACACACACACACACACACACACACACACACACACACACACACACACACACACACACACACACACACACACACACACACACACACACACACACACACACACACACACACACACACACACACACACACACACACACACACACACACACACACACACACACACACACACACACACACACACACACACACACACACACACACACACACACACACACACACACACACACACACACACACACACACACACACACACACACACACACACACACACACACACACACACACACACACACACACACACACACACACACACACACACACACACACACACACACACACACACACACACACACACACACACACACACACACACACACACACACACACACACACACACACACACACACACACACACACACACACACACACACACACACACACACACACACACACACACACACACACACACACACACACACACACACACACACACACACACACACACACACACACACACACACACACACACACACACACACACACACACACACACACACACACACACACACACACACACACACACACACACACACACACACACACACACACACACACACACACACACACACACACACACACACACACACACACACACACACACACACACACACACACACACACACACACACACACACACACACACACACACACACACACACACACACACACACACACACACACACACACACACACACACACACACACACACACACACACACACACACACACACACACACACACACACACACACACACACACACACACACACACACACACACACACACACACACACACACACACACACACACACACACACACACACACACACACACACACACACACACACACACACACACACACACACACACACACACACACACACACACACACACACACACACACACACACACACACACACACACACACACACACACACACACACACACACACACACACACACACACACACACACACACACACATACACACCTACACCTCGGTGTCCTGGTAAAAAGAACATTGATCATGTCTCAAAGTGTGGCCTTCATTACGTGTGTTGTGGGGTGGGAGTGGGGGGGGGGTGAATCATCCCCCTCTACATGCATGTCCAATTCCACACACCCTCCTAACAACCTCTCATCCAGCCCAAATCTCTTCTAGTCCAGCAGCGCAACTCAATACCACTCCTCCCTGATGGGATAGGATAAGCAGTGCTATGGAAGACATGTGGCTACAAGACTGGGTTACTGTACTTTCATAGACAGAAACCCCAAAAGGAACAACATGTTTGCATCATTCAGTCACTGATGGCCTTTTCAGTGGCTTCTCCTAGTCACATTGCCACTATGTGCCACAATTTCATCCATGGCAACAACACTCACACTCAGGGGGAAAAAAAACCATGCATTTAGTGACGTCACATAATGATACTCTGTCAGAACCTGCACTCAGTCAGTACACGGACTGACACTGTAAATATGGCAACAGAACAATACTGTAGTGTTACCATGAAAACAGAAATAATGCTGAAATCATTGTGGCCCTGCAATAAACACGTTGCTGACAGTGTAACTTTTCTGTAACCATGGAAACAGATATAATGCTTTAAAACAATGTATGATTTTCAGACCCTGCTGTAAGCATGGCGATTTACAGTAGTAACCATGACAACAGTATAATGCTGCAAGTATTCTGCTATTGATTCCCAGACAGTGCAGTTAACAAGCTGTCACTGTAACCTGGTCACCATGACAATTAAATAACCAGTCCATACAAGTGTTGTGACATTTGCTGATGACTCCCAGACAGTGTCAGTAAACATGGTGACATTATAACCATGACAACCTGCCTACCCTAATTACCACCTGACTCAGTCATCTTAATTAGAGCTTACATGTCACAGCGTCCCTTTAACCCAGATACAGGACACCCGCCTGTAGTCCCACTGGATGGCAGCACGGCAGTGATAGAGACTATCCAGACCCATCATTTTCTTGGCAGCTGATCTCTGGTTTGCTAAAGAGCTGACAAAGGGTCAAATTAAATTTGGCAAAGTGCTGGAAGAAAAGAAGTCACATTTTTGCTGTTTTCGCCTCAAATATTGTGCTGAGAAAAATAAAATGTCGCTCATATGTACCGTAAATCCCCAGTCATAAGCCGGATTTTTTTTTCTATTTTGGGCCCAAACTGGCTTCTTAATTTTTCCTAAAGTCCCCCCCCCCCGGCTTATGACCGGGTTTTTTTTACTATAGAATAAAGAGAAAATGGTAAAAATTTGACCCAAAAACCGGCTTTTATTTTTTTCCTGAACTCACCCCCCGGCTTATGACCGGGGCCGGCTTGTGACTGGGGCCGGCTTGTGACCGGGGATTTACGGTAATTCAATTCATACTAACGGAACAAGCGACATGTTTCACATGCAAGAAGTGGCTAATATGCAAGGTTTTTTCTTGACTGCTCTTCAATAATCGTCCAATGAGTCGATATTGGTAACACAAGTATGCCCATTGATGGAGACCCTTTACTCAGGTCATATCCGCCTTCGTTGGATTCTGCACTATCAGGCAATACATCTGATGCACAGCACAATAATGTGAAATGCTGCAGCCTTTATCCCTTTAATCCAGTATACCCATTTAAGACAATGTTTCCGAGATGATGAAATTTTGGGGGACGGACCCTAGATACCCCGATCCAATTTTTCGAGATTGAATCATTCCCAAATGATTAGCTTGATGCACCTATAGAGTGCTTGGGAATTATTCACCAGCCACTTTAAGACTTGGAGTCATCATGTTTGAGCAAACAAGCAGAGTAAGAGTGCACTGTAAGAGGT
Organism: Acholoe squamosa; assembly: GCA_949317995.1. NCBI lineage: Eukaryota > Metazoa > Annelida > Polychaeta > Phyllodocida > Polynoidae > Acholoe > Acholoe squamosa. The sequence goes on from OX439042.1 coordinate 72,860,141, forward strand.
GCTAATACTAAGTTAATATGGGTCTGTTTTAGCCCAGCTGCCAGCTCCAAATGTCGAACAACTGAACCGCACACAGACCACTGCTCTGAAATTCAGTTCTAAAAGCTCGCACACCGAGCGCACCGCAAGGCAGAATCCCAGTCCAAATTGCTAAATGGGAAATAACTAAAAAGTGAAGGAGTCCTGGCAAGATGAGTGGAGCAGGCTGGGGAGGAGTCAGACTCAGGTGGCAGCTGGGGATAGGGAGCACTGGGTTAGAGCTGAGAAACTACTTGTTAGCCTCCCACACCACACTGCGGTGGGCAGCGAACAGGTGATGTGAAATGGAATTTGTAATATCTGTCTGGTATCCATTATTGCACATTGCTGGGCATTCTGGAGGTATGTTAGTATATCTGGTTGATATATTAGTTCGAGGCAGTGAAGGTTGGGAAAGGGTGAATGAAATGAAATTGGATTAGAGTAGTTTGGTAAAATTCTGTTTTATTATCTTCCCTGTTGCTATGGTAGCATATCAGTGTATCATCTTATCTATGGTAACACACTAATCTATTATCCCTGTTACTATGGCAACCCACCAGTTCATCATCTGTCCATTTACAATGTGATGTATCTATGGTAACCCACCAGTATACCTCATCTTTATAGTAATCCATAGTAATTCCCCCGTTACTATGGTACCCCACCAGTTTGTTATCTTCCCTGTTACTATGGTACCCCACCAGTTTGTTATCTTCCCTGTTACTATGGTACCCCATCAGTTTGTTATCTTCCCTGTTACTATGGTACCCCATCAGTTTGTCATCTCCCCTGTTCAGGGCTCGACAAATATCTTGTGTCCAGTGCCGGGACACAAATATATTTCTCTGGACACAACTTATTTCTCGAGTTGTGTCTAGTGGACACAGGTGCCAAGCCAGGTTTATATATAGAGTAAAAGGGCTAGGCACATGATATTTTTCCTGCTGGACACAGCTTTGATTAGATATTGTGTCCAGTGGGATCCACTGGTTCCAAACTGATTTGTCAAGCCCTGCTGTTACTATGGTAACCCACCAGTTTGTCATCTTCCCTGTTACTATGGCAACCCACCTGTTTTGTCATCTTCCCTGTTATTATCAGGCATGTAAGTCTTCAGGATTTATCAGGAATTCCTGATTTCTGAAATTTTTGAATGACATTTATTTTCCTTACATGAGTGGTAAGGAGGGCTATTTGTGAAAAATAGAAGGCTTTTATATCAAGTAAATGTATGGCTTCCTGATGTTTGCCTATTCCTGACTTACATCCCTGTATTATGGTAACCTACCTGTTTGTCATCTCCACGACCAGTTCGTCATTTTCCCTGTTGACATAACACTTCATCTCATCTTCCCAACCCTACCTTAGTTATGAGGTACATGTGCACTAGGTTATACTGAGATCGGCAACCAAAGGTTAAACAGCAGATCCACAGTCATGTGGGGGTGTTTATGTGTGATATGGGAGATAACTATGTATCATATCAGTCAGTTTATCATCTGTCACAGTTCTGCTTACATATATCTAACAGATTATATCAATATCTGCCTTAGATATGACAATATCTTGTGCTTGTGTCAGGGTCCAGTAAAGGGTCATGTTTTCTCACATGATTGTCTCAGTGTACGTCGTCTGACAGTATTTGGGCTGATTGTCGTTATGTGGCGGGCAGGCAGGGAGACTGATGTACGTTTTATATATATATATATATATATATATATATATATATATATATATATATATATATATATATATATAATTGGCCAAATATGTGTATTCAATATCATTACATGCCTCTTGTAAGCAAATCAGAAGCTGGCTGCGGCTTATAGAATGCTCCCAATGTCTGGATGCGGCTTATGCGCCAATATTTAACACAGTAATTTCTTAAGCCCCAGATGCTGCTCCTAGCATAATTCTCCCAGAGTTTGGGGTGCAGCTTATATGCGAATGCGTACAACAGTAGTTTTTAAATTCTTGTGTGTGTACTATTTTAGTGAGTTCTCAGACCAGTTGCATCCAATGTTAGTTTTAGCTGCTAGCTTTGCACCTAATCCTATTTAATCCAGCTGGTAGGTCATGAGCAATGGATGCTGTGATTGTGTATCATTTTTAATCTTAGCCCTTCTTTGACCCTCACATTTTGTCCCCTCTTGACCTCAACCCAAGTGCCTTGCTGGCTTTCTTGCAGTGATAACCCAACCCCGACATCCCGAACAGCTATTCTCTCTAGTGGAAGATAGAAATACAATTTCCTTGTGACCCAATTTTGACCTCATAGCTTAATTGCCCTGACCTATTTAAATAGCCCAATGACCTTGACCTATTTAAACTAACTTACACTGCTGACCTGATTGACCTGTGACCTTGACCTTGTCTGATAGTACCTTTTTTTTCATTTTTGGTTCCAGCTCGATACCTGTTCCTCCGCCCCTTCGTCTGGATTCATGGCACTCTCCATGGTACGAACCCCCTGTATGCGCTATGAGGCCTTGACCTCTCAAGGTCATATTTTGACCTTGCAAGGTCACCTGGTGCTTCCTGTGTAGGTCCTTGTGTAACTCGATCAGAACGCATCCATAACTCCCATGTAATGGATGTATTAAGCGCCCCAGCAGATTGAAGGCGTTTTAGATCTAAATTTTTCAACTACCGGTATTTCAAAAATCTTGAAAGTAGTGGTTAAAATCCAATTATGCAAACCTCAAACCTCAGCCTTAAAAAAAAGGAGGGGGGCATCATGCTTGATGCCCCTCATTCATTGCACATCCTTTCACTGACCAACAAACAATTGACAATTCTCTCTAGGCTTACAGAAATTGTTGGGAAGGAATTCTCCCTACACCAAAGTTGCTGCTCATTTCTAAATTTATTTTCTTCCCGGGGTGCATGAGGACGGAGCAAGGACCGACCATTTTGTGTATCTGTGTATAGACGGGTTTCTTCAACCAACCCATTTACCATTTCACTTATTCCCCTCACCCCATGCTTGATTCCCCTTCATGTGAATTACAATAGTTTGCAATGTTGTTGGTGTTGTTGTACCCAATTATTGTACAGAATCCCTGTTCATACTGTCTTCTCTCTCTCACCCTTGTCACTCATCTAAATGTCAAAATTCATCATATCCATTTATCGTCATGATCCAGCTCTAAATAAAAATATAAGATAATAATATTAATACGTTCCCAGGAAGGCCTTCTACCTACTATTACATGTGGACAGCTCAATCATTCGGCTATCACATTTCTCCAGACTTCTCAAACTACCCAAACAAATTGTTTTTCATTTTATACACAGTGATGTCTCAGGGCTCGTCAGGGATGTCTCTGATTTCAGGGATGTCATATATACCGGGTACCTTTAATTAAGGAGTTCTAAGTTAGCATTTCAGGGATTTTTGTGGAGTCACTTTCATTCGTGCATTTAAGCGCAATCGTCTTTCGCAGTCATTGCGATTCCAAATCCATCTCCACCTTTTCCCCTGTTGTCACTGTGCTTTGTATGGGTTTACAGTACTTGATTGTCTTTTCTAAATGCATACATGTGTTTTCACCCTGTCACCATGCTAACCATATCAACAGATCTGTCTTCTCTGTTTTTTTTAATGTTGTCTTTTTGTAAAGAACTAGTGTTTCTGTTCTTCAGTATTGTGTTTTCTTATTACTGGTGTGATATTTGTCCATTCATTCACACCAGGTTTGGTTGTCATGTCATTTAATAATGTCTACAACAGGAGCTTGATCTGTACTTGGCGTTTAATGCTTTAAGAGGCGCTGATGCATTGATACATTGGACCGATTGGTCGGCATGATGCATAAATCCAGCCCTGGCGAGTAACTCACCAGGGTACAATCAAACATCATGACGACCCTACTTGAATGATGCACAAAGTCCCGGAGGGTTGGCATGATGCTTCATTGAAGTGCTACCGAGATTTTTTGCCAGCACTTCATTGGAGCATCGTGACGACCAATGGGCCCGATGTATCATTAGCGGCCCCTCACAGATTAAATTGATTACAACCTGAAAAAAAAAACATAACTTTCTTATCCCCGCTATTTGAGCAAAACAAAGGTTAGGTAATTACCGGTATCATTCTTTTGGGACATCAAAATGCTACATGTGTCTTACACGTGGGGTCACCTTAGAATAGCTGGCACTATGAATCTAAACTGATAAGATCAGCATTTATAATATGACTATTAAAAATCTACTCTCATTAAAATATTAAGCGGAAGAGATAATTCTGAGGTTATCAATTCATGCCTGAGGAAATAAAAGCAGCTGTTCGCAATGTTGATAATTAGCGGCTGTGTGAATTCATAAAGCGCCTTGAAATGAGGTGTTAATTGCTTTGTGGGTGGAGTGGTTAAGTAAGTGAGCTAATCAATGCACAGGGAGAGTGGAAAATTGATGTACATCTTTTATTCATATTCATTGTGCAGTTGCTTACATTTAATTGGTGTCTTTTACACCTTAAAGACTGTGTGTGGTTTAATACCCTACCGTGAAAAACACGCCCATCCTCGAATTTTTCCAACATTTTTGTTGAGAAAAAAATTACATGAGTAGGTTATCTATATTATAAAACCTTTTGCAAAAAGTGCGCCTTGCTTACTATAAGCTGCACCTTCAGTTCATGCCCCTCACCCCTCCTCATAGATGCGGTCATTCATCTCATAGATTCGGTCACTGCTGTGTCAGGCAAGCAGCATATAAATACCTGTCTAGCTGTTTGGACAAACAGCTTTTAAAAACCTGTCCAAAAAGAAAAGAAAGGACTTGATGTCCGCGAACCACAGAAATGTCTGCTAACTTTTTAGTACAATTAGTGGACGTAAAATCAACCAAACCAAACCAAAAATGCCAGCCTTATAAAGCGCAGTCATATTTTGGACAATTTAGTACTGTCCTTTAGTGACCTGGTGGAATTAGTTGTTAGCCAATGAAATAATCCCAAATATTCACTGCGAGCCTTTCAGGGGGGGGGGATCAATCGGTACCCATCTGATAGCTGTTATCAGTGATAAATTGCTGGGAATATGCTCCAGTAATGGCCACGGCCATTGGACAATATACTTCCTCGGTATAGTATAAAATCCGTACCTATAACAGAGATTCTATTAGACGCTGCAAGACGCATCTATGTAGTGCGCGAAAATAAGATATACGAGAAGATTTCACACAAAAGCCCACTGGACCACTCAACCTGTGCCTGCGCGAAAAGAATGATTGCGCGAAAAGGTCTTTCTAAGCCAGGTGTGCGAAAATTTAGCTGCATGAAAATATCTACGTTTACAGTACCAAAACATTGGTACCGTAAAAATTCCATTGTATAAGCCATACCTTTGTATAAGCCGCCCCCTGAGTTTGTGGAAAATTTAAAATTTCAAAATAGTTTAACTTTTTTCTTACGGTTGGATCTTCAAAATTAAAAAAAATACAGGGTCTTATGGGCCCCCCGGACCCCCTGTAATGCTGGAACAATTGAGAAAATATTAGGTATATATGTCAGATCTGACTCCACCCTCCTGGTTTAGGTTCCTGAATAAGCCATGGCTTAAATGCAGGAAATTTCGGTACTGTGAATGCCCGCATATAAGCCGTGGCTTAAATACGTTATCCAGACGCTTGTAGCTCAAAGGAGGGATGCGGCTTACAAGCGGGTATTTAGCTCCATAGAATACTACTATAAAACCATCAATATTCAGGCTTATATATTGTGGGCTGAGAAGGTTGTAACTGCATCTGGGTCAACAAGGTAAAAGGTACCTCTGTGAGGGGCCTCACAAAGGTACTGTTTACCTTGGTGACCCAGATGTTACCTTCTTGCACTAAGGCAACGCTATAGCCCTCTATCAAAGACAGGGTGTGGCTTATAAGCGGCTGTACTTGCAGCAGTCCAGGGTCAGACCTCACCTATCAGGAAACCCCACACATACAAATCCTTTAAACCTGAATTGTCCTAATAAGATTGGATCAAAGCTAGAGTGCGGCTTATACCTGGTACATATTATTTTATGATAAGTGACTTGAGATTATTAATGTATCATACTGACCACTGAGACTCACTACGTATGCCTGTGTAATAATGCCCTTGTCCTATACTACTCAGACATGGTGTGGGTATGTCAGAGTGTACAGGGCCGTATCAGTTGGCCGGTAGTACCGCATGTCGGTAGGTGGAAGATCGTAGATTGGCCGATATATGTTTGTTTTCTTCTTCTTTTCTTCTTTTTTTTTTTTAATTTGTCCATGTTTCGAGTGTCTCATACTGGTCAATTTTTTGCTCTGGATCATTCAGGTGAATCTCCAGACTGGACTGTTCAAATGGTCTTAAGGGCAGAGGAAGTCAATTTTTATTGAAGGCGGGGGGCAGGGGTCTTGGTTGGGGGTCCGCTATACTTTTATTTTGATATAGGCATATAAGATATATGTGGGACCTCACTTTGGACCTTCTAACTTGCCCCTCCCCCCTCCTTTTCCGGCGCCATTGCATATACATTACTAGGGACCATTTAGTTAAGCTTAACTCTGTAATAGTTCCAACTTAAAACTGTACATTTTATATCATCTGAATATTTCACTAAATATCATTGTCACTATATTTTCAGATAAATTTGCGGCTAATCTTGGTGTCTGGGAAGACGAAAGAATTCCTCTTCTCACCGAATGACTCAGCGGCGGATATTACCCAATACGTTTACGACCATTGGCCGGACGGTGAGTTACTGTTTTACATAGGATAGCCTTCTTATTCTTAGGAAGGAGTTTGCTCATGTTATTACTGTCTCTATGGTATTGAGTATGTTCCCTAACAAATGGAAAAACGCGACTGTGACACCAGTACCTAAACTTCCTAACCCTACAAAGCCAGGAGATTTGAGGCCTGTAACAGTGTTACCGGTGCCTGGAAGAATAATGTAAAAAATTGTTCAGAAGCAGCTCTATAGCTATTTAGAAAACAACACTAGACACAGTTTTTGAAATGTTACACATAGCTCACATAGATAGAGTGAATAAAAAGAAAATAGGTTTCATCTTCCTCGACCTAGTCAAGGCTTTTGATTCATTAGATCAGCAGCTGCTCCTGACCAAGTCGTATCCATTAGGCATAAGTGACCAAACTATAAAGTGGTTTAGTAGCTATCTAGAGGGTAGAACACAGAGGACAATGTGTAATGGTGTGCTGTCTGACTACCTCCCCGTCACATATGGGATACCGCAGGGGTCCTCACTCGGTCCGCTGCTGTTCCTTACATATATATAAATAGCATCACTAAAGTGCAGCTATCTTCAGACAAAACTTTACGCAGATGATACACTTTTATTAAATAGGGGTAACACTGTTGAGGACTTGGAAAGGGTGCTGCAGGCGGACCTTAACAAGGTGATCAAATGGTACCGTGTGATGGTAATGGGCTCACAGTTAATGTGGGGAAGTCAAAAATAATGTTTATAGGCGGAGAGGAAGGAGACTGCATGCCAAAAGTGGATATAAAAGGTGAATGTCTAGAGGTGGTACTGGACTACAAGTACCTTGGTATCACGGTCGATAGGGGCCTGTCCTTTGATCAGTAAGTCCAGAATATGTTTAGATCTATTAGGCATAAGGTGTGGCTCTTGGCCAGCATTAGGAATTTTATTACTAGAGATGTTGTTCTCTTGATGCTCAAGACAATGGTCATGCCTTATTTTGAGTGCAAGTAATGAAGAAATTCCAAGTTCTGTACAACACTGGGAAAAGGGCATGTCTAGGCATTAATGGCCTAAAGACAGTAGAATTAAAGCAGTTATACATGAGAGCTAAAATGCTGCCTATCGACCTGCGGAGAATATACATGCAATAAACATTATGCCACAGGTTGGTGTATACAGGCCAGGTGTTGATGATCCCCTCTTCGGGTACCAGAGGTACACATGCGCCAAAAATTCTGCAGGCTGCACCTAAATCAGCTGCTTTGATGAGGGACCCGGTCTATCAGGCCTTCTTACAGTGGAACTCCTTGAACCCCACTGTGAGATGGCTTGATTGCAAGGAAAGCTTTAAAAAAGAAAAATTATAATTATATAATAGACACAACTAGAACAACAAAACATAGGTTGTAGGTGGTGTTTATTGAACCATATCAATTATATAAGATCACGTTTCAGCTTATGGTGTAGCCTTCATCAGGTGATATGATATTTAAAAAAGAAATAAAGAATAGGCTTATGAAGTTCTTTGTACAAGAATAGAGGGCAGATGTGCCTCCGTGGTTGTATAATGGTGTGAGTATTATAGCATAAGAATACATTGTTGGTCCATCTACTGATGAGTTATAAAGATCTTTATGCTCTGACTGGGATATGCATCAATTCAATAGGGGTTATATTTAGCAACAGATAAAGTAACCTTCTAGATGTCTTGAACTTGAAACTTGTCTTACCGTAATCTCCCGCGTATAAGGCGCACCTCGCGTTAAAGGCGCACTTAAAGTTTTAGAACATAGTCAAAAAGATGAAAAATTCATAACTTTTGTTCTGCTTAATGAATTTTCAAAATTCAAAAAGCTATGTGTTGCTAGAGCCCCAAGGACCCCCCAGGCCCCCCTATTATGACTTAGGGGGAGTGTAAGATATTAAATGAAAGGTCTTGGTGTCCCCCTTCTGGATCCAGTAAGAACTGAAACCTCTTGTACAAGACGCACCTTGTACGCGGGAGATTACGGTAGTCATGTGTGTTGTAAGTTGTCAAATGTTAAATTGTCTCTGTTAATGTATTTGTCACCATATTGTCTTGTACCTTTTATTGTAGTAATAAGATTAATTATGTATCTCACCGGAATAACACCAGTAAGGTTTACAAGTTATGGAGGTTTTCTGAAATGGGCATGTTATAAAGACGGATACACAAGTTTACTTTGCCAGTGAGAGGTCCCTCCAGTCTACTCCTACGAGGATAATGCACGTGAAATGCTGAAATGGCGAGTTGTACTTCTTTCTAGAGAAATAAAAATGTTTGAACTTGAACTTGACAGTTAAACCTCTGAGTTGTAGATGCTTAACCCTTTAAGGGCCACTAATGCAGGAGTGCATCATGCCCGCTGGTCATCATGATGCACCAATGAAGTGCTGGCGAGTCTTCATTCTCTTCATTCTGCATCATGCTGACCCTCAGGGAGTGTATCAACCGCCATAAGAATGAAAAATAATGAAGACATATAGATTGAATTTGTATCAGGTGGATCGGACGTGCAAGCAATATCAAACAGGGTTAAATGACGATGTGAAATGATCATTTTAGCAGAACTTATTACAGCAAGTATAGCATGGACGTACATATCATATAGAATGGAACAGTAGGGCTTACTATGTGATGCTGGGCATGTATGATGACTTCTCACGGCGCCATCATGATCTACTATGTACATTTCAGCACCATAATATACAAGTAGTCGCACGGAATAGATGCTCTAAGCAGTCACACACAGAGCACCCATTCAGTGTGACTGCTCGCTTCTGAATACCATATACTGCGATCCACACAACATTTGATAACTGACATAAAGCGCAATATTACATCGCCTAAAATGTGGATGGATGATGTATGGCCAGAGTTTATTGCCACACAAATTGTTATTTTCATTTCATGGAGAGCCGGTGTGATATCACCCCCCCCCCTTTTCAACACTGTGCTTGTTCATTATGGCTTATCTGAACCTACCCTTGCTGGCTCTGACACACACACAATATCCAAACCAGTCATTGCCCTACTAAGGGAGTGACCATTTGCTAACAACAGAGGGGGTGGATGGTGGTTTTCTCGTGGGCATGCGAAAGAAAAATTATGGGACAAAATGTAAAATTGGCCTTGAAAAGTCAAGCATGAAAAGAAATCATGCCCAAAGGCGCCATTTTGACTTCTAGTTCTGCATTGGCTTTTACATTGAAAATGGGTCAAATCATCCCCCTCCCGAGTAGTTGGAAAAAAAATTGTCCCTCCTTCCCAGATCAAGGGGTAGAAAATGTTATACCCGCAAAAATTCCACCACCCAACCCCTTGTTCACTTCCTAAGCCCATCTGCACATAAAATCTAGGATAACTGAATTGTATTGTTTAAATTTAATTACATTTCTGACTGACTGTTTAGCTCATAATGGGGCTGCATAGTGAATAAATGCATTTCTAGTCGTGACGCATGAATGCAGCCCTGGTGAGTAGCTTGCCAGTGCTGCATTCACCCTGAGTTGAAGAAAAACTTGTAAGGCTCATCTAAGGGCAAATTTTTGAAGTTTCAGTGCTGTTCTATGGTAAAAATACCTCACCTATAAGACGCACCCAGACTTTGGGATGGCTCTACAAGGTGCTAGGAGCTTCTGATTCATGTATAAGATGCGTCTTATACGCGGGAGATAACAGTAGCATGTAGGGTTCAATGATGACACACTGATCAAGCATGGACCGGGCAGAGCAATGGCACCTCATGACGATATATGCAGTCATGAAATCGTCGCCTTAGTGCAAGAAGGTTGTATCTGCATTTTTCAAGTTTTGAAGGAGAGGCAAAAGAAGTGTTCCACTTAATATAGAACAAAGTGGAAACAGCAATATTGCCCAGGGCCTGTAGGCACACATATCATAGACAGAGCTTCAGTACTTTCATAGTAGGTAGATATAGGTCAATAGATGTTAAAGCTGAAGGAAACTCATTTTTTTCCAAAATGTCAGTTACAACCTTCTTGCACTAAGGCGACGAAATGAATACCAACATTAAGGTACTTCTACCTGTAAGGCGTATAGTGGCTTCTAGCTTAATATTTAGCAGTGGTGCTGACGTACATGTGACGCTACATGTCACAATCTCACCTCTCTAGTAACTAAAGACCAGATACAGGCAGGTCCATTAAAATTAGATGTTATTGGTGACTCAGAATGACTGACACAGTTTTTTTAGCCATTTATGGACAGGTTGAGACTTTAGCAATGATGTATCTACAGGGATATGGGGGTAGTGGCCTTGGGCTCTATCAGGGCTCTATCTGTCCATGCCATAGCTGTGATAGGCACCTCTTTATGTCACCTAAAACAAGCAGTTGACTTGATGTCTCCAAGGACTCTCACATACCTTTTGCCAACCCTTCATGAGAGCTACCGTAATCTCCCGCACAGAAGACGCGCTGCGCGTATAAGACGCACCCCAAACTTAGCACATGCATTTTCGCGTATAAGACGCACATTTTAAGGCTGAAATTTGTAAGATTAGTACATTTCTATAGTAAAATTACCCCTCGTATAAGACGCACACCCAACTTGAAAAAATCCTATAAGACTCCCCAGCATTTTGTTTGGCGTAGAGGACACGTCTTATACGCGGGAGTTTACGGTACTAATGCATTCATGGAGTATGCCCATTTGTTGCCATGTAGGAAGATTGTAGTCCTGATAAGTAAGTCACCAGGACTACAATCATGCTGCTTGATGACCTTAATGGGCTTGGTGCTATCCCGATGTATCAGTAAACGAAGTGCTGGTAAGCAGTCTCCCCAGCAATTCATTTAAGGGATAAAACAGGAGTAGTATATAGGTAAGCCCATCCATGATACAAGAGGAACTTAAAACATCTATGGGGGGAAATACCCCCCTGGGGAAAGGGTTTTCCGGGGGGAAAGAAATATATATGGCATACTTTAGGGGTAGTCAAGGTTTGCAAGCGCAGCTTTATTCATATGGCGACCTATTTTTTCCAGCATCTATTCTCCTGAATAGAACATTGATACCACAGGGTTATTTATGTAAATAGTCAAATAAAGGAATGGTCCAAAGGCGTCTTGCTATGGAATAAAGGGCACATCTCTATAACACTGGTATCTTACTTCTTATGGCGACTTAAAAGGTCTAGGGTGGGGATTAAGTCGCCATGTCTTAAACATTGATATAGGATTTGTTGGCCCAGGTCCTCCTGGGTCATTGGCGGCACGTTTTCAGCATTTTTAGTCGATCAAAATGGCTGTCTTTAAGTGGGGATTGCTTATACAAAGAAGGGGTCTAGAAATTAATGGAAAGTTGATGCATGTTCCTTAGATCCTTTTCTTTCTGTCGATGGTAACAATTCCCGGGAAAAAATTTTTTTACCTATGAAAAATGCTGGAGAAAAAACCTGACATGTTTGACTTACTTTCTCATGAAAATGAGGCTCCATAGAATTGCATTAGGCGGTCAATTTCCCTACGGTAAGTAGTGGAAGACCTGAGTTAGTCGTGCATTGCATGCGTTCAATCTTTTTCTTTCTTTTTTTTTGGGGGGGGGGGGGGTATTTTGATATGGCGGGATAAAAGTTCTAGGGTCGGGATTAAGTCGCCATAAGAATTGTACTGGTTATATAGAATAAATATGCTGAGAGAAAATATTTACCTGGATGGTAGGATCAACCAGGACATGGCCGAGAGTCCGTTAAAACCATGACCCATAAATAATGGGAACCCTGCTTTAATGTTTGAAGTAGAACCTAGGGATGACAAAATATCCTCTATAGTGACTGGCTTGTTTGTTAAGGCCGACTCAGGATGTCATCAAATATATCTGTAATCAAGGTAACCAAGGTTTCCTAGGATAGGCCAGGGTTCTCCACACATAGGAAGCACACAGGTGGGCTGCCCGTGTGCTTTTCACTACCGCCCGTGTGATTTAACCAGAAATACCCGTGTGCTCCTTGACCTAGCTCTCCATAAGCTTTAATGGTTTTTGAATTTTGTAAATCGGCCTATTAGAAGAGAAGTTGAGTTCAATTGAATCCTCCTGGGTTTGGTTTGGTTCCTGGGTTATCAAATAACCAAATAATAAAATAACCAAAATGCCTAAAGTGCACCCAACAATACCTAAATTTCCAGAATTGTCTTGAGGACATGCTCAAAAATCCATGGGTTTGTCACTGTCATGACACTGCGCCTTGCACAGCGCTTGAATTCAAAAATGTCTTTTTGATCCCTGATAGCTACTACTCTAATAGGTTCTCTCAGGTTGTTAGATAATCAATAGCCACGGTTCCAAGAATCACTCAGACAGGCACTAGCTTCTCTCAGGTTGTTGTATAAGCAGTAACCATGGAAACCCAAGACATGTTGTATAAGGAGTAACCATGGAGACCAAGACATCCTCTACTTAACACTAATGAGACTCTCGACACCTGTCTCTTACAGCGAAATGGTCTAGATATCTGAGAAGGCTTACTTAGCCATTTTATATTGTGTTGCTGATGTCTAATACACCGGTCAGTTCGCGTTACTGTAATGCCTCGCATATAAGGCACAGCTTATAAATACATGTGGCGAGATTGGACCCAGCAGTTGCGTCTAATAGGTGTTCAGCTTTTAGCCATAGAACTACTAAAATAACCCAGGCTTCCCTAACCCACTTAAAAGGGTCTATTTCTCATCTTTCCTATCCCCTCAGGATAAGTGTGGTGCACATATGCGCGGGCACTGACACATTCCTCTGTGAAATTGTGTAATATAGTTCTCGCCATGAATATGACCTTAGCTGTCGAAATGGCGTTAAACATCTATTACTCACTCACTCACTCACTAAAATAACCAGAACTTGGCCATGAATTCAGGGTGTCTTTTATGTGGGATGGGCCTTTGGGAGTGGTCGTTATTTCAACAGGAGGGGGGGCATAAAAATTTCAGACCCGTCTTGAGGGGGGGGCTACAAAAAATTACCCTCTTTTTAGCAAAAAAAACTGCACACTTCTATAGATCAAAGAGGGGCGAAAAAATTCTCCACGACTCTGGCACATGGGGTCGCAAAAATCTTTTGACTTCCATCGAGGGGGGGGGCATAGAAAAATTCCAGCACGACCCTCTACCCCACCTCTTGATTAATAATGACCACTCCCTTATAACCGAGGTATTACGGTATACGCCTATGCAGGTCTAATTAATTTGGTGGTGGCTGTTGATTCAAGGGCAACCACAATGCCTTTTCATGAAGCATGCTTAGAAACCCTATCGTAGGTTGTATAAGATATAAGAGTAGAAGGGGCATGATTAAAGTTGCTGAAGGAGTGACCACACCCATACATCATTGGCTCAAGGTACCTCCTGAGTCTATACTGCCGTGTTGGATGTGTCGTTTTCCAGGAATCAGACATCCAAATACCAATCTCATTTTTCTTTCAAAATTTCCAACGTTTCTAAAAACAGATTCAGATGAATGAACAAGATGCTATTGTGTCCATCTGACACACACAAAAAAAAAGAAATCGGAAAAAAACAACGAAGCAGAACCACCATTATACCTTTTGAAAATTTTCCACGTGGGGATTTCCCCATAGAGCTAACTACAAAAGTGATGTCCCATTCAATGATTTCCCTCTATATTCTAATGTACAAAGTGTCTTATTCTAAGGTACCTCACTCCAGGTATAACCGTATAAGATCAGAGAGAGAGGAATGACCCTGAGTAGGCTTCATCTAGGCCATAGTATATTAACACCCTGTACACAATGATTGCTCGCTGATCGTCTGCGCACTCACCCTAAGTGCCCTGTCCTCAGCGCAATGTGTTAACACTATTCACAGGGGGTAAATACTAGAGCCATTCGCGACAAGTGCAGCATCATAAAACTAAGATACCGTGTTAGCCATGCACTGCAGGGGTAATAGGGCTCTGTATGGAGGGCTAGTGTAATGGCCATTGCTTGATATGGCGCCTTGCGAGATAAGCACTAGCATGATGGGTACCATGTGTTACATAATGTACCCAACAAATTCTGCAGGGAATAGAGTGAATTATCTGATTGGTTAATAATTCATCCCGGGTCAACCCTATAGGGGTGGGAGAAGTACTGTATTTACTAGCTTTATCTGGTGTTGGTAAACCTATAGGTTCATTTCATTTTGGTGAAAACAAAAAAAGAAACCGGGCCTCCCTAGCCCACTTAAAATAGTCACTGTGCGCGACTCAGTTAAGGACTGAGTCGCTGGGACTGCCCTAGCTAAAACTTGCAGGTGCTCTAGAAACAGCAAGTTTCTAAGAATAACATTTGACAGAAACAAATCCCCAACAATCAGCTTATAATATTGACAAGAGTACCACCTTAGTTTTACTGTCTGTGAGTGGGAAGAGCGTCTTTTGTTGGAAACCTTTAGATCGCACCTTTTTCCAAGGTTTGGCACATGCTGTGTGGGCTGCAACAGGTAGCTATTAGCAGGTGCATTTTCTGCCAGACAGGAAGTCAATCTCCACTCACCAAGCAGATTCTCATGGATAACATTATTTCATGAATAACACCTTTGTTGTGAGACCTGAAACCACTTCCATCATGGCCGACCGTGGCAGCTAAACTTGATGTGAAGGCTAACAGATTTGCAAGAACCAAATAATCTGGGCCCCCGTATGAAAGGTTTCTCACAAAATGGCAACAAACATGTCTTAGGAAGCCATCCTTAAGAGGAAATTGACATAAAAAAATTATGTCCTACAATTCCAGCCACCTGACAAATTAGCCCTATGCAGGAAGCCTGACTCTCCCGTTAGGTAAGAGTCAGCGCCCGCCGGACAAACTTAAAAGGGTCTATTTTTACTCTTTCCTATCCCCTCAGGATGTGTGTGGTGCACATATGCGCGGGCACTGACACATTTCCCTGTGAAATTGTGTAATGTAGTTCTCGCCATGAATATGACCTTAGCTGTCGAAATGGCGTTAAACATCTATTACTCACTCACTCACTCACTCAAAAAAGAAAAACACTTTTATATGCAAATACAACATTTTCATTTAGAATAGGCAGTCTTCTAATAAGTTTATAATCATTTTAAATTTGGAGTAAAAGAACCATTTTGTTGTTAAATGCTCAACAAACTTTTGTTGGATAAGGCCATGTATTGTCATGTTGTACAATGGTTTCAGTACAAGTATACTCAAATAGCATTGGGTAATAAGGTTGTGAAAGATACATGTTACACAACTGAAAAAGCATTAAGCATTTCAAACCAGTCACAAAGTTGTCCAAAGAAGCCGTCTTCAATTCTATCTATTTGTGTCTAAATGTATACCAACATTTGGATACTTTAATGTATGTGAAATAAAGGTCACCTTGTAATTTGCTTAGCTCCATCAAGAAAATATAACAGTCTCAGTAGTAAGATGGAAGGGACCCATTCAATGTCATTTATCTCAAATACCATCCGGAATAGGGAATTATGCACCATCTCTGATATCTACTTCAAAACAGACTCACATGCTTGGAAAAAATATGCTTGAAACGGTTTTTTCTACATCAAAGATTCACTCAAGTGTTAGTAATATTGGTAGAAGTTGATAGCGCTTGAGCGCTTTTATTTTTTTTACAAAACAGTCTTTATTTGAAACAATTACTTATCAAGTGCAGTTGTTTACCGTAAGTGATATTTTCAGGTAAGTCCATTGACAAGTTAGAAGTGCAGACCACATGAATACATGCTATCACAATATTTCATACATTCATGTGACCTTGACCTTATGATTATTGACTTTGGCCTTGCATTGACCACACATTGACTGACAAAATAGATTGTGGGTAGGACCTTACTTATTAAAATCTCTTTATATTATTAAATTGACAGATACATTCTCAATGTGATGTCTAATTGGTCATTCTATATGACCTTTTAAAAACCTATTGCTGACCTTGACCTTACATTGACTACTGACCTTGACCTTACATTAACATGATATTCACCAAACATTGACCCAGATGACCTTGACTGTGTAGTGAATAACCTTTGTGACATTGCGCTGACCATGTCCTCTTTTATTTTGGTCTTTTCAGCCAATAAGTTGGCACTAACCAACAACGGTCAAACTAACCCGGAGGGTAAGCCACACCGCAGCCTCCTGCTTCCTCTCACTACTCCAGCTTTGAATGTTTTCAGTTCCAGCATGATGAAACTGCACCTGTTCTTCTCTATTGTACATAAAGGCCAGCCTTGTCTAGCCCTGACCATCCATATCTGTATAAACTAGCCCCTTGTCTCTACTGACATGAGTCAATACTCACCTCACATATATATGGACCCCTAGCCGCCTACACTGCAGTTGTTAACCCTTTGATGACCGACAGTGCATTTGTCATCAAGTTAATTGAATGCAGCCCTGGGAAGTCGAGGCCTGTATTCTTGCATCATACCATGATATGCTCCCGGAGGTTCAGCATGATGAAGCAATGAAACACTGGTGAGCCGACTCGCCAGCACCTCATCAGTACATCAACATGTTAACCAACGGGCATGGCACACTGATGCATTAGCGGCTGTTAAAGGGTTCATAGTCTGCACTAGTTCTGATTGCATGATGACTTTTGACCTGTGGTACCACACTTGTCACTCTTGTATAGCAGGTAGTCCAGTTATTATTAGTCCCATAGGGTTCTGAGTCTCAAAAATGTGGTGTCTATAGTATACAGTAGGTTTTATGCGGCTGAACGCGAGGCGTAATGTCGCTTACATTTGTGGCGCCCTATAGTGTATCATAGTAGGCCCTATATACTAGTCTGTTAGTACATATTTACTAGCTACCCTACACCTACAAACCCACCTGCTACCAACTACAAAACCCTGCTACCATCCTCTATATGTACATACTATACAGCCATATGTCTTGTCAGTCGATTGATCGTGTCAGCTGTCGTTGTCGGTTTTATTGAGTTGTGCTCACTCTGGTTGGAGCATCACATTGTGTGTCTATAAGCCTCAGGTATTATATAAAAGGGTGGTGGTTCTGAGGCTGCCATTTGAGGCTAACATGAGAGTGGCCCCATGTTAGGTGCTATTATCTGCAGTCAGTGTATATACCTCTGAACCAGCACCCCCCCCCCCCTCCTCTTGGAATAGGACTCCTGACCCTAGGAACATGGCCCTTTGAACCTGGACCCCGGTATTCAAACCCGTTGCCTTAGGAATCGTTAGCTGAACCTCCATGCTGCAAACCAGACCCTCTGAACCTGCTCCTGGGAAAAAGACCCACAAATGAGACTCCTAAATCTAGCTCCTGGAATGGGACCCCTAAACCTAGCCCCTTCAATGGGAAACCTGAATCAACTACCTGAAAGGAGAGCCCCTAGCCTGGCCCCTGGAATGGGAACTCTGAAACCACCCCCAGGAATGGGACCCTAAAACTAGCAATAGAACCCTGAATCTAGCCCCTGAACTGAGACCCCTGAATCTAATCTCTTGAGCGGGACCGTGGAATCTTTTCAAAAAAGAAAAAAAAAACATGACACCCTTGGTCACAAAAATGGCCCCGGCCCCTCAGACAATACGCCCTGGGAATGGCACCAGGGGCAGATCGGGGGGCATGACCAAATTTTCTTGGCTGTGCCCCCCCCCCTAGACCACCCCTTCTGGATCCGCCCCTGGGCACCCCTGAGCCAGTGCTTCAGAAATGCAATCTGGACCTTCAGCCTTGGAAATGGGGTCCCTAAACCTCAACCCTTGAACCTGTTGTTATGAACCTTGCCCCTAGGGAGGGATCCCCTGGCCCAAAGAAGGGTAGCCCCTGAACAGGTACTGAGGAATGGACTGGATAATTTCCAGAAGGCTGTAATTGTAGGAACCTGGCAGATTCTGTCTATAGGTCCACATCAGTGTTAGTCCCATAGACACATTCTAGTATCGGGTTAATAGATTACCAAACACTTTGTATCTGTCTCATTGTTAAGTCATTCCGTTCTTCAAATGAATGGACTACTTCTCTCACTCCATCATCGCTCCGTTTGTTGGTCATTGTTCGTCAGCGTCTATGCTATTTGGTAGCCACTCTGGTGTGTGGTGGAAATTAGTGGTTTGTGGTTCATGTAATTTCTATATAGTGTCTGTCTGCTGAAGAGTCATAGTGTGAATATGTCTATATAGTCACTATTCAAGATAAAGACTTTCTATTAATATATCTTTGCATCTTGGTATTACAAAAAGCATATTGGAAGACCGTTGCATTTTGAATCTTAAAAATTGTATTTGTTATGAGTATGAGAAATGCATCTGAAATCTAGTATCATTCATTAATTGCTATGATTCTCTATCCTTCTTAACAATATTTTAACTTGAAATATTCTACTACTCTATATATGAAAATCATGGCAGAAATCTTCTCTTTATATTTTTTATCCATCTCTGAACAAGTACAATTTACTTGCAGCAACACCGAGTTTGTCTTCATAGAGAGGTGTTAGCATTGATCGATGCCTTTACTAGTCCTAAGAGAAGAAATATTCAATAGCACTCATGTGCCATGGTGCGCACAGCAAACAATAAGCCACTACCCTACTGGGAGGGGGTGGAGGGGTGGGTGGCCATAGTACTAGAAAACCTCACCTGTTGGCTGAACATGAGCTTTGGGGGGGGGGGGTTCATTCTGCTCAAAGGCCTAAAGTTATAAAAGAGGTTTTCTTTATAATCTAATATAACAATGCCTTACCGATAAGCCCCAAAACCAGTTACAGCAAGCAAATTCGGCTAACATAAAATAACTAAGTAATGTATGGGCTAACAGGCACCGAATGGCATGTATCGTAGGATATCGAACGAGTGGCCGTAGGCCACGAGTTACGATATCCTACGATACATGCCATGAGGTGCCTGTTAGCCCATACCTTACTAAGTTTATTACACGATTAATCAATAAAAAATCAATAGAATATCAATAAAAACAAGTTGAAAACAAAAATCCTTCCCTGGTACTCGAAGCCAGCCATAGGTACATACACCTCCTCGCCCGGCAGCGGACAGCGGCAGGGCACACGGCGAAAAAAGACGTTCCCGGGCGGGGAATCGATCCACGGACCTCTCACGGCTGAGCGCAACATGCTAACCGCTAGACCACCGCGTCTCCTCCATTCACTGTGTCTCGCGGTTATGTTTGTGTAGAATACACCTCGTCGCCCGGCAGCGGACAGCGACAGCGCACACGGCTTTGTATCATATCCAGACGTGGTTCGAACCAAGCGTTTCTCGTCAGTCCCTGTGGCGCAATGCATAGGGAGTTGGATTAGGGATCTGAGACTGCAGGTTCGAGCCCTACCCTGACCATGGATATTTCATGGGTTTTAACATGTAAATATGACATGTTAGGAGTGCTGATATCCACCCCAAACAGTGCTGATATCCACCTCAAAGAGTGCTGATATCCACCTCAAAGAGTGCTGATATCCACCTGGGATCTGCTCATAAGAGGTCGCACAATATGCAGGAATATCAGAACTGGGATATCCAGAAAAAGCACCCAAAATCACAGAAGTCGTGTAATAACATTCAATAACCAATAAAATCCAGGTCTCTTGCAGAGTTTTACGGTAAGTGTCATACAGTGTCAACCACTCACTCAGCTATGATGGATGTCATTTAGAGCATTTACACGAATGACAACCAGAAGGCATAGAAGATGACCACTATTGCTCATTGCCAACTTGTGGCTAATGGTCATTTCCTTTATTAAATGTAAACAGACCCAATACTTTTACATTGACTGAGTTTAAGGCAGTGGTCATTGCTCAACATATGATTGAAAGAAATGTTCACCTGTCTTCAGTGAAAAAGCCAATGGACATACTATACACGCAAACCATTTTGGAGCCCTTATAGGGTGGATGGCGAAAAGAGGTTATGCTGCAGTTGGTAGTGTTAAAGGTGTACATGACTAGCTACACCAGCACTGCAGTGGTAGGTGTGAGAACTAAGGATTTAAAGGTGTACATGACTAGCTACACTAGCACTGCAGTGGTAGATGGGTGAACTAAGGGTTTAAAGGTGTACATGACTAGCTACACTAGCACTGCAGCGGTAGGTGTGAGAACTAAGGATTTAAAGGTGTACATGACTAGCTACACCAGCGCTGCAGTGGTAGATGGGTGAACTAAGGGTTTAAAGGTGTACATGACTAGCTACACTAGCACTGCAGTGGTAGGTGTGAGAACTAAGGGTTTAAAGGTGTACATGACTAGCTACACCAACAATGCAGTGGTAGGTGTGTGAACTAAGGGATGAAAGGTGTACATGACTAGCTACACCAGTACTGCAGTGGTAGATGGTGAACTAAGGGATGAAAGGTGTACATGACTAGCTACACCAACAATGCAGTGGGAGGTGTGTGAACTAAGAGATGAAAGGTGTACAGGACTAGCTACACCAGTGCTGCAGTGGTAGGTGTGAGAACTAAGGGATTAAAGGTGTACATGACTAGCTACAATACTATTGTACCAAGGTTAAGATGGTTCTAGGTATCAGATCGAGGTAGGGTGCCATCAATATTCTCTGCTATGAAACTGAATGAGCTACAAGTCTCAGATTAGTAATTAAACAGAGCTTCATTCACTCCCATTCAATGCTCGCTCAAAATCCATCTGATGATGAATAAAGCTAAAATGGTGACCTGCATCAAAGTTCCATTTGGCCAGTAGGTGCTACTACAGCAGTCAGCTGCAATTAGGTCATGAAACTAGGTCATCTAGGCCTGCCCACTGTAGCCCCTGCATACCCCTACTCCCACACTGCAGCAGCACTGGTAACAGCAGCAGCAGCAATAGCAGTAGCAGTAGCAGCATCACAGCCAACACCATCATATAGAGTGTTTGTAGTAGCCTCTCAATAGCACTGAGGTCAGGAGGGAAATCCTCAATACTCCCTGGCAGTGTACAATAGTGTGATACATCTCCCATAACCCATTATTAGTGTCAGATGACATGTATTTATGAGTTGTTGGCACCCAGCATTATTTACAGGATAATGTGACTTCCCTATGGGATTCTATTGCGTGCTTTACAGTGCTCGACTTTTGAATGCTTCAGAGGAATTGTCAGTGTCAGAATTGACTCAAATTTTGACCAAGGGTGTAGACGCATGTACATATTTAGACCTACCGTAATATCTCACACACAAAGTGCGTCTTTAAAATGGCCGAGGATGGACGGTTACTGGTCCATATAGAATCATGCTAGGTAAAATAACATGAGAATAGTATCAAACTGTAAAAAAGACCTGGGATCATTTGCCCTAGGACTAGGTAATATGCTAAAGAAAAATACCGGTAGTGGGGTAGGTTGGATTCTACAACTACAATTACTTGCAGCGACTTGGATGTGACTGAATTGATTAAAAATTGACCCCAAAACAAAATCCCTTCAAAAGTAAGAATTTAAGGGTCAGACCAGCCCTGTTTTGCATAAGGTAGGTTCAACGGTCTCTGAAACAATATTTTTTGCAGTCTTCAAGCATTGCCTTCAACTGTGCCTCACACGTGAGGACGGCTGATGCATGTGCCACTGGGCGGTTTGAAGAATCCATTGGTGGGATAGGGCGCTCTAAGTGTTTATTTGACCTTAAGCTGAGCACTGCCTAAAGGTGTCTGGCATACTCTTATCAGGTACCTTGGTCCTACTTCCACATATGCCAACTGCCTACTCTACTTCAGCTACCGTATACCGTAATCTCCCGCGTAGAAGACGTGCTGCGCGTATAAGACGCACCCCCAACTCAGCACATGCATTTTCGCGTATAAGACGCACATTTTAATGCTGAAATTTGTAAATTTAGTACATTTTTATAGTAAAATTACCCCTCGTATAAGACGCACCCCCTTCTTGGGAGAATGTTATAAGACCCCCCAGCATTTTGTTTGGCATAGAGGACGCGTCTTATACGCGGGAGATTACGGTAGTTGCATTTAAGCCCTGGGTTTTGAATAGGCGCCAGGGTCGAGGAGGTGTTAAAATAAAACTTAAGCATTAACATAGACCTTGATTAAGCACTTTATCTAACACTCAGTCCCTGTGTTCACTGGTAGAATGGAAGTCTTTGGGTTTCCCCCCAATTTTAGGGATTTTAAAATACCGTAATCTCCCGCGTAGAAGACGCGCTGCGCGTAGAAGACGCACCCCAAAGTTAGCACATGCATTTTCGCGTATAAGACGCACATTTTACTGCTGGAAATTGTAAGATTAGTACATTTCTATAGGAAAAATACCCCTCGTATAAGACGCACCCCCAACTTGAGAGAAAGCTATAAGACTACACAGCATTTTGTTTGGCGTAGAGGACGCGTCTTATACGCGGGAGTTTACGGTAACAAAGACTAAAGCATTCCTATGAAATATGTATACTTATACATGTATTTAAGGAGTTATGATTTAGCAATTCAGGGATTTTTGTGTTCAGTCACTTTCAAGCCTGAAGCTGTATCCAGTACGCCATTTCGACACCTACCAGTAAGGTCGTATACATTGCGAGAAAACTACATAAGACATGAATTGATAGATGAATGTGTGTCAGAACCGGCATAATTGTACACTAGACAAACAGACTGGAGAGAATAAATAGTGGGCTAGGGTGCACCTCCATTAAGCTAGGGGTTGGCAATGAGATTATCACCCAGCTGTGCATGAGCACTGCCCAGCAAAAGACAAAATACTGACTAATGTCTGAAAAATAAGGCAGGAGTAACACCTTACCATAATTGCTTGCTTAAGCGTAGCGTCTCAAATAAGTGCAGGCCTCGTTTGAAACCCGAAATGTCTTTAAATGGTCTCAAATGAGCGCAGGTCACGTATGAAGGGCTAACATGTACCTGAAATTTATAAGCGCATGTGCGCTTAAACTCACAATATAGCATTGCCTCAGTGCAACAAGGCTGTGTCTGCATATTTCAAGTTTTGCTGGAGAGGCAAAAGAAGTGTTGCAATTACTATAGAACACAGTTGGCACAACCTTATTGTATTGGGGTCTGTAGACACATAGAGATAGAGCTTCAATACTTTCATAGAAGGTAGATAAGGGCCAGTATATTTTAAAATAGAAAAAAAACTCAATTTTGCCAAAATGTCAGTTACAACCTTGTTGCACTTAGGCAACAAATTAGGTAGCTTAGCGTTTTCAAGGTGCTGTTCTTGAAGTGTTAGAAGGATGGTTTACCTGAGTGTGAGCTCAGCATGTGGTTGGTTAGACCCTACACAAACTTAGTTCTTGTGTGGTGTAGAGCCATTGTGAAAGAAGCTTGGACCAGAATAGCCTGGGCTTTTTTAACCCTTTAAGAGCTGCATGGTGCCTAAAGTTTGGTTTTCTCGATCGTCATGATGCCGTGCTATCGAGTCTACTCGCCATCACTGCCAGCGAGTCTACTCGCCATCACTGCCAGCGAGTCTACTCGCCATCACTGCCATCGAGTCTACTCGCCATCACTGCTAGCGAGTCTACTCGCCATCACTGCTAGCGAGTCTACTCGCCATCACTGCTAGCGAGTCTACTCGCCATCACTGCTAGCGAGTCTACTCGCCATCACTGCCAGCGAGTCTACTCGCCATCACTGCTAGCGAGTCTACTCGCCATCACTGCTAGCGAGTCTACTCGCCATCACTGCTAGCGAGTCTACTCGCCATCACTGGTAGCGAGTCTACTCGCCATCACTGGTGGCGAGCGAGTCTACTCGCCAGCACTAGACTTGCCAACCCTCTAGTTGTGTATCAACCTAGTAGGGTCGGCTTGATGTAGGAATGCAGTCTTGCCATGATTGCATTCATTCATTATGGGTTCAAAATAGGAGTTTGAACCCATACCCAGTCGGTCCGCCATTTTAAATTTTGCTGGTTGAGGTAAAACCACTGAGAAGAGAGACCATGATGGGTACCTTGTGACTGAGTATCACCCACTTCCAGGGACATGTTCTTAGTGCTGGTCGTGCCTGGTATCTAATGCCGTAATCTCCCGCATATAAGGCACGTCTTATACTCAGGACTTTAGTTCTCTCTGGATCCACAAGGGGGACACCAAGACCTTTCTTTTGATATTCTACATTTCCCCATATCATAACAGGACATGGGGGGGGGGGGTCCCGGGGGCCCTAGCTACACACAGCTTTTTGAATTTTTAAAATCCATTCAATAGAACAAATGTTATGATTTGTTACCATATTCTGAAACTCTATGTGTGTCTTATCAGGGCTCGACAAATCAGTTTGGAACCAGTGGGTCCATTGGACACAAAATCTCATCAAAGTTGTGTCCAGCAGGGAAAATGTCATGTGCCCAACCCCTTCTCTCTATGCATAAACCTGACTTGGCACCTGTGTCCACTGGACACAAATTGAGAAATAAGTTGTTTCCAGAGAAATATTTTGTGTCCCGAGCACTGGACACAGAAATTTGTCGGGCCCTGCTGATAAACTGGATGCGCCTTATACGTGGAGATTACGGTACCTTGTGTGTTAAATCACTATACAGACCTTACATGGTTACCAGTCTGCTCCTAATACTGCAGCTACTGGCAGTAGCAAACAGCTAAAGAAACTAAGCCACCAGCTAAAAAACTCCTTGCCTAATTACCCGCAGACTGGCATTTTGTCGCCCCCAGTCCCGCTGTGTCCTGGCAGACAGTCGACTCTACCTCACACCACAAATGAAATTAATAAATCCCATAAACTCTTTGAAGGCAGATGGTGTATGCTTCATGCCCATTGGTGGTCATGATGCATGAATGCAGTGCTGGCGAGTTACTCCCCAGGGCTGCATGAATGCATCATGATGATCCTATATGGTTGATATTGTCCCAAAGGGTCACCTTGATGCTCTAATGCAGTGGTTTATATGAGTAGACTTGCTAGCACTGCATTGGTGCATCATGCTGCTTTTAGGTATCATGTTTTGCTTGAAGGGCTGACAGGGACTCGTCCCATGACACAACGGGACAGACTGGGAGAGGACTAACCCTTCAAAGCCTGAATAATGTGTGACACAATAAGACTTTTTTGTCACTTTAACCCTTTAAGAGCCACTGATGCATTAATGCATCATGCCCATTGGTCGTCATGATGCGCTGAGGAATTGCTGGCAAGACTGCTCGCCAGCACTTCATTGGAGCATCATGCTGACCCTATGGGGTTGATATATACTCCTGGAGGGTTGGCATGATGCTCCAATGAAGTGCTAGTGAGACCGCTCCTCAGCACTTCATTGGTGCATCATGACGACCGATGGGCATGATGCACTCCTGCATCAGCGGCCTTTAAAGGGTTAACATTATATGGATACACTCCTGAAGGGTTGGCTGGATACACTAATGCTGTGCCCGCGAGTAGACACGTACGGTAATCTTATGGAAGGGACCTATCCCCTGTATTTTATATCAAATACCACTTGAAGAAATTTAGGAGCCATCTTGGATATTTCTTCAAACCCCAGTCCCGGGGTCGAAAAAAATTAGGGTAGGTAGGTAGGGATTTTTTTTTTTTTAGGCCGGCTGTAAACTTTCACGCCTATGCTACACGAATTTGATGCGTGAGATCATGAAAAAAAAACACTTTAATGCCTCGATCAGTGCCAGAATATCAGATTTTCCCCCAAAAGAAAGTAGGTAGCGTTACCTGAACACAACAATTTTTTATTTTAGGCCTCAGGCCCACTGGTCGTCATTATGCAGCAGTGTGTCGCCAGGCCTGCATTCATGCATCATGCAGACCGTGTGGGGCTGAAAGACTCCCGTAGGGTCGGCATGATGCACCTGTATCATGCCGACACTCTGGTATATGGTGCATCATGATGGTCAATGGGTATGATGCACTCCTGCACTAGCAGCCCTTAAAGGGTTAAGGAAGAGGAGTGGGAGATGGAAGGTTAAGGCCTAGTGTCTACTGGTGGTCAAACTGAATTAGACAGCCTCTACCTTTAGCAGACAGCAGTATCAGACTATCACCATATTTGTAGTAGTGAGGCAAAAAAAAATTTGTTTGTTTCAGGAAAAGAATTAGGTAGGGTAGGTCGGATTTTTTTTATTTTGTAAAAAATTTTTTAGCTACTACAATGACTCGCAACTCGCCGTGGTCACTCACAACTCACGGCGGTGACTCACCGATCACTGAATTTACTTTAAAAAGCACCAAAAAATAAATATTTTGTTGAAAATTGGAGAGAGAAAAAAAAGCTACAGTCGGCCCTGTTTTGCTAGGCATGGTCTGGTTACCTGAAACACACAACTTCTTGTTTTTTGGCCTGATGACACCTCTGTATATAATGTCGTGCAGAGTGAGACCTTGGTATGAGGGTGTCCTCTCCTAGGCCTAAAATTTGTTGCAAAAATAAAAGAAAACAAAAATGACAGCAGAAATTTAGATTACTGGTAAGGCAGAATTGAATACGATAAAACCCGGCATAAACCCACTATCAAGAAGTGTTTTTTCATTTTTCATTTAAGTAAGATTTACCGTAATCTCCCGCGTATAAGACGCGCTGCGCGTATAAGATGCACCCCCAACTCAGCACATGCATTTTCGCGTATAAGACGCACATTTTAATGCTCAATTTTGTAAATCCAGTACTGTTCTATAGTAAAATTACCCCTCGTATAAGACGCACCCCCAACTTCAGAAAATCCCATAAGACCCCCCAGCATTTTGTTTGGCGTAGAGGACGCGTCTTATACGCAGGAGATTACGGTACTTATCGAGCTCTGGTTGCAGCTCTGTTGGCTTCTCGATATAATAGGGTAAATTTACCTTGAGATGCCCACATGCATTGAGACATCATTGAGACAGAGATATTAATGTGTGATTTCTGTTTGTTTGCAGAATGGTCAGACGAGCAGATAGCACCTAACTGTGGGGTCAACATCTTACGGCTAATATACCAAGGACGGTTTTTACACGGAAATGTCACATTAGGAGGTAAGTTGTTTGTTACATCAGATACTTTTATTTCACTTTTACACCCTACAACCTATAGCGAGGAATCGGTTCACGGAGAGCACAGAAGTCAGTGCCGTCCTGGGGTTGAAATGTATATGCCAATAACCCTTATCAGCCAAAGCAGTGCCAAACTCTCGTCAGTGCTGCTCGTTCCCGAAATGTACAAATGCTTATGTAATTTGAGGCTGGTCACTTTCGCACGGAAAAGCAGATGGTTGGCATCATGGCCGCACACATACATCATTGAGATTCCTCGCTATAAGGGGTGCTGATGCAAGAGTGCATCATGTCCACTGATCGTCATGATGCACCAATGAAATGCATCATGCCGACCCTGTGGGGTTGTATAGACTCCCAAGGGTCAGCATGATGCATGAATGTACCGTAAATCCCCGGTCATAAGCCGGATTTTTTTTTCTATTTTGGGCCCAAACCGGCTTCTAAATTTCCCCCAAATTCCCCCCCCCCCGACTTATGACCGGGTTTTTTTTTTTACTATAGAATAAAGAGAAAATGGTAAAAATTTGACCCAAAACCGGCTTTTATTTTTTTCCTGAACTCACCCCCGGCTTATGACCGGGGCCGGGTTGTGACCGGGGATTTACGGTAGTCTGACTGATTTCCATCATGATGACCGATGGACATAATGTCGTTTGCGTTAGGGGCCCTTAAAGGGTTGAACCAGGAAAAGGTAAATGAATTTAGCGAAAGGGTGTATGTTTGGAGAATGTACCTGGCCCTCCGCGGAGACGAATGTTGACGCCGTCATGGTTCCCAGGGTGCCCGGGCGAATGGCGGTTGGGGGACAGAGCCCCCGATCAAGGATATATGCCAGATGTCATCTGAATTTGAATTACATTCAGACGAGATCATCTGAAACTTATGGAAACTTAAATGGAAGATTATTATTCAGATGAGATTTCATCTGAAAACTGTCGGAAGTGTGTGACAGCATGGCCCCACCACGTCCCTGAGGAACTGAGGTGGCGTGAATGTTTGTCTCCAGTGTGACATCATTCTACTTCCGGCCAGGTACAAATCCCCAGAAGAGACCCAGATGCACAAATTTAATGGTTTTGAAGCATTATACATGTAATGGAATTGTGTCCAAATGTTTCAAAATATCACGTTTTCCTTGGTTTTGCTGGTCAGTGAGTGTTCCTTTGTTTTAGTCGTGTCAGCAGTATCGAAGTGGTCAGTATGTGATCATGGCTTCAGGTACATGTACTGACCCCCCCCCCCCCTCATGCCCTTTGTTTCCCAGTCAGGGTCAGTTCAGGTGAACCAGTTTCTCAGATTACTTTCCTGGGGTCTTATGGCTTCTGCAGCCTTCCAACGAGTTCAACACAAGTAGATTTCAGGAATTACTTAATGAATATGTAGTGCCATTAAAGAAGGAGATGTAGGGGTCTTGCAGGAAAAGGTATTTCAATACAAAGTTTAGTAAAATTTTGAGAAATTGTCAATATTGTACACTCAGTTGGTTGGCAGCCATAAGACGCTTTTTGCCTCCAATAGTGAAAGTATATTATGTTGATCCATGTATCAACTTTCCCGCCTTTTTTGGCAATGTGGTGCAAATAGCGCAGTTTTGGCAGGAGTTATGCGAATAGTGGCTTGGTGGTGCGAATAACCTGTGTAAGGGAGGCAAAAGGGTGCATACTTGGAGAATCGACCTGGCCCTCCTTGGAGATGAATGTTGATGCTGCCACGGTTCCCAGGGTGCCCGGGCAAACGGGGGTTCGGGAGCAGCCCCCGATCAAGGATTTATGCCAGATCTCATCTGAATTTGAATTAGATTCAGACGAGATCAACTGAAACTTATGGAAACTTAAATGGAAGATTATTATTCAGATAAGATATCATCTGAAAACAGTCGGAAGTGTGTGACAGCATGGTCCCACCACATTCCTGAGGAACTGAGGCGGCGTGAATGTTTGTCTCCAGTGTGACATCATTCTACTTCTGGCCAGGTCAAAATCCCCAGAAGACACCCAGATGCGTAAGGGAGTGCTGATGCAACAGGATGAGAGCCAATCACGGGCTTTTCACTTTTCGAGTTATCAGCAATTCAGGGTGAAAGTCTTCAGGGAATTCCCTGATTTCAGGGATTTTGAAGTTCCAGGGCCCTATACATTCATATAGAAACCCAGGTTTTTGGGACGAATATTGAACCATTTCAGGGATTTTCGTGCTCTGTGACTTTCATCCCTGCAGCAATTTACATTGCTGCATTATATTTACTACTGGATAATAGAACCGTACTAAACCTTCAAAATTCAGGCCGTTTTTACCCCAACTCAGCTTGTGCCTTATGCACGGGATGCGCTTTATATATGGGAGACTGCTGTAGTACAAATAGCTTCGTTCGATTTCATCCCCAAGCTAAACGTAATGTAGTTGTTTTGCCCTCAAGATCTATAAATCAATACGAGCTCTGTGTTCACCAAGCAGCAAGAGTTTAAAAAAAAACATGGAGAGGAATAATTCAAGTCGGGTTTTATTGACCTGCAAAGATCCGTCTCCCACCCACATATATGTATGAACAAATACCACACCATCGCATTTAAATGCCATGTTCCAAATAACCGCTGGTCTTAAATTAGTGTTTGGTGCAAGGGAGTGCTGAACAAACTCAGGCATTAAAGAAACTAGATAGGCCTTGAATAAGTGTCTGTCTTCTATAAGGGCTGGAGAGGAGCTATTTATCCCTCAAAATCCTTACTGTAAATTTTCTTGTATAAGCTACGGCTAGTACCATGACCCAAATATAAATTAGGCCAGAGGGGTCTGGGGGACCCTAGGTACACGTAGCTTTTTGAATTTTTAAAATCAAACTCTAGGTGTGCCTTATACGTGGCTGCACCTTATACGCGGGAGATTACGGTAACATGATAACTTGTGTATACGGACTTACCAGGATTATTTATTAGCCAATGAGATGATCCCAACAATTCACTGCGGTCCTCTCGGGGCCGACTGGTACCCATCTGATAGGTCTTATCAGTAGAACTCGCTGGTAACAAGCTGCAGTAATGGTGGCGCCCATGGGGCGACCTGCTAACTCGGAATAGTGTCCCCTAGGAGTGTATCAACCCCATGTGGTCAGCATGATGCATTTTTGCATCATGACCACCAATTGGGATGATGCATTACTTCACTATCTCTTTAAAGGGTTTAGATGATGCAGTCCATAGTAGAGCCAAGACCTTCTGTAAACTCCCGCATATAAGGCGCATCCCACATATAAGGTATATAAGGTGCACCCGGAGTTGAAAGAAAAGGTATAAGGTGCACCTGCCAGCGACTTCCATTCCCTAGGGTTTACTACTGTTCTACAGTAAAAGAATTAAAGTGCCCTGCCAGAGTTGGACTGATTCTATAAGCCACAGTAGGCCTCAGGTCAGCATATAAGACACAGCTTATACAGGGGAGATTACGGTAGTGTAAGTCCTCCTGTAGGTGTAGTGAGGACCAGGCAGGCTGTACGCACCCACCCACATCTAATCCTGTTTTCCAACTCATTGCAAACAGTTATATTTCTCTTGGCACTCCCGAAGTGGGATAGCAGTGCGTTGGTATTGGTGTCGATCTATAATCGCCTTCTGTAAATACCAAACTATTCCGGTTTTCGTCTTAGAAATTCTCGCCTTATCTTTCACTTCCTCCTTTCCATCCGCTCTGTCTTAATGATGAGTAGATTTCTGGACATTGACATTCTGAATATCAAACTCTTATTGCTGGAGCTTGTTACCAGCAAGTTCTACTGATAAGAGCTATCAGATAGGTACCTGTTAACCCCCGAGAGACCCGCGGTGAATATTTGGGTTTGTTTCAGTGGCAGATAGATAACCCCGCTAGATCGGTATAATACAGTAGCTGGTCACCCTGTTTAGGTAGCCATTTTGTTCCCTGTATAACATAGTTGTACCTGATCAACCCCTGTAAGCAGCCAAACATTAAAAACATCTTTCAGCTAAGAGAGGTCCATATTTCCCCTTGTCAGCACATCATGTGAGTACCAATATGGCTGATTGGTATTTCAAGTGCCAACTACAGGATATTCCTATGTAAAAGTCAAGGCTAATAACCAGGAGGCTCATTGCAGCTTACAGGAACCCACAAAGTCAGGGCGTGGTTCATACAAAGGTATTTGGCACTATAGAAGAGTAGCAAACTACGATAATCTCCCTTATACGAGAATCTAAGGCCCCCTGCGCCTTATACAATCTGCCCAAAGTCTGGGTACTTGTACTATAGAACAGTACTAAACCTTCAAAATGCAGGCCCTTAGTGCACCTTATAGCTTTCTATTCAACTCAGGGTGCACCTTATACGCGGGAGATTACGGTATCAATTTTCAAGTCAAAAATGTGGCTTATAGCTTTCTCCCAAAGTGAGGATGCAGTTTATAAGTGGTTTGAATTATATGCTGGAAATTACAGTAGTTTCTTGCCAGCATAACATTGCGGCCATCATTTCGCCTTCAAAGGGCTATGGCAGTAACACAATTGTGTGTTCCTAAGGTGGATTCCTTTCTTACCGAATCTCCGATAGTTAAAAACTGTAATGCAATTTTGTATTTCTAACGTAATTTCCCTTCATCTTGCAGCTTTACAATTACCATTGGGGAAAACGACAGTGATGCATTTAGTGGCGCGAGAAAACCTACCCGAGCCCAACAACCAAGGTAAGAGACTTTGTTATATTATGATAATATCCCTGTGTGATCAGGCTTACGTAGAAGCCACAAGAGTTTACGGTAATAAGCACTGCATGTAATTAGACGTGTCATTGATACCTATGGAATTCAAGCATCGCAATTTTGGGAATTGCGATTATCTCATCAACAAGTACAATAAAGCGTGAATATACATCTCCAGAACAATCCTATTCCAATGGTCAAGGAATTTTGAAAATTTCCAATTAGAGCCAAACTTATGGCTAGATATAGTTTAGACTATAGATATTCAGAGGTCAATTTCTAAACCAGAAGCTATGCAATTGCATGCAGTACAAACCAACCCAAATGAAAACAGATTTACGTCAACCTTTGGGCTTTCAGGTTTTTTTTTGTTGTATAGTCTTTCTCGAATATTGATATAATGGTAATATCGACAACAGAATCGTGATAATCCGTCATTGAAATAAATTGCTTATTGACACTCCTACCTGAGTTACATAGGACCATACAGTACCTGTACCGTAATCTCCCGCGTAGAAGACGCGCTGCGCGTATAAGACGCACCCCCCAAACTGAGCACATGCATTTTCGCGTATAAGACGCACATTTTAATGCTGAAATTTGTAAGATTAGTACATTTCTATAGAAAAATTACCCCTCGTATAAGACGCCCCCCCCCCCAACTTGAGAGAAAGCTATAAGACTCCCCAGCATTTTGTTTGGCGTAGAGGACGCGTCTTATATGCGGGAGTTTACGGTAGTGATCATAATACAAAAGCCCCTGTGCAGCAATCCTTCACTAAGGGCTGGGTTTGTCCTCAGCCACTGTTAAAAAGTCACCCTCAGTGCAAGCTGATAAATGTGGAAAAAGTAACGGTGTGTTCAAGGAAAAGGTTGTCTGAGCCTGTGAACAGGGTTTAACCCTTGAAGGGCCAGTGATGCAACATGCCCATTGGTCGGCATGATGCACCAATGAAGTGCTGGTGAGACTGCTCGCTAGCACTTCATTGGAGCATCATGCTGTCCCTCTGGAGTTGATACATATACTCCCAGAGGGTCGGCATGATGCTCCAATGAAGTGCTGGTGAGCAGACTTGCCAGCATTTCTTTGGTGTATCATGACGACCAATAACCATGATGCATGAAATTAATGCATTCGCAGCCCTTAAAGGGTTAACAAAAACTGCTGTGAGGTTAGTCTACAGAGGTAGAACACCAGCAGCTGTCTACAGGAGGAGGTGCTCTTATGTCTGAGCTGGTGGTGAGCTACATTGATAACAGGCTCAACTAGGTGAGTGAGTAAGTAATGTTTAACACCATTTCGACAGCTAAGGTCATATTCATGGTGAGAACTACATGAAACATTTTCACAGAGGAATGTGTTGGTGCCTCGCATATGTGCACCTCACACATCAGAGGGGATAGGAAAGAGGAGATATAGACCCTTTTAAGTGGGCTAGGGAATCCCACTCAACTGGGTGATAATGTAGGTGGATATGAGTTTCAGCTTACAATGCTATCAGTCAAAGCCACTACTGTAAAACCCTGGTCATAAGCCGTACCAGGTTATAAGCTGGGGTTGAGTTCACGGGCAATTTCGTGTAATGTAGTTCACGCCATGAATATGACCTTAGCTGTCGAAATGGCGTGAAACATCTTGTACTCACTCATTCACGGGCAATTGTATGAGCCGATTTTGGTTTTCTTTATAATCTATTGTAATAAAACCATAGTCATAAGCCGGGGTAGACTTTGGCAAAATGTTTAAAGTCGTTTTTGACCAAAAATAACAGCAACGGCTTATGACAGGGGGTTTTCCTGTGTACTTTTTTCAACTGAATGGCACCTTGAAGCCATTAATGAGACCTCAAAAATACTGAAGGTGCCATTGACAAACTAGTTTACAATAGAAACACTATAATTAGCCTTAGAAACTGGTATATAACATGTTCTGAAAATTTACCAAAGCTTTACCCTGAGGCCGGCTTATGACTGGTGTTTTACAGTATATATCACAGATACATGGTTGGCGTATGTAATACAGAAGCCCCTGTAGTGTCAGCAGGGAGCAGTAGTAGTGTCACTGCCTGCCAGCCCCGCCCAGTACCACCATATACAGGGCTTCTCACAGTGGGTATGTCGCAGAGCCCAGACCTGGTCACCCACACAGATATACACGGCTCCATGTGGTAGCAGCATACCTTACGAAGGGAGTGGTTATTATTTATCACCAGGAGGGTGGTAGTGAGTTTTCATGCGACAAAAGTTTTTGTGCCCTCCACCCTCCTAGAAAATTTCCACACCCCTCTTTAATCTCCCCTGTCCCTTACATCACCCAGCACCACTACCTGGTACTCCCCAGTCCCTTACATCACCCAGCACCACCTGGTACTCCCCTGTCCCTTACATCACCCAGCACCACCACCTGGTACTCCCCAGTCCCTTACATCACTCAGCACCACCTGGTACTACCCTGTCTCTTACATCACCCAGCACCACCACTTGGTACTCCCCAGTCCCTTACATCACCTAGCACCACCACCTGGTACTCCCCAGTCCCTTACATCACCCAGCACCACCTGGTACTCCCCTGTCCCTTACATCACCCAGCACCACCACCTGGTACTCCCCAGTCCCTTACATCACCTAGCACCACCACCTGGTACTCCCCAGTCCCTTACATCACTCAGCACCACCTGGTACTCCCCAGTCCCGTACATCACTCAGCACCACCACCTGGTACTCCCCAGTCCCTTACATCACCCAGCAGCATCACCTGGTACCCCCCAGTCCCTTACATCACTCACCAGGTACTCCCCAGTCCCTTACATCACCCAGTAGTATCACCTGGTACTCCCCAGTCCCTTACACCCAACACCACCAGGTGCTCCCCAGTCCCTTACATCACCCAGCACCACTACCTGGTACTCCCCAGTCCCTTACATCACCCAGCACCACTACCTGGTAGTCCCCAGTCCATTACATCAACCAGCACCACTACCTGGTACTCCCCAGTCCCTTACATCACCCAGCAGTATGGCACCCAAATGTCTGAATGTCACATCTTGTGTATGAACACATTGCCTGCCTGTGTGACACAGAGGGTGGAGGGTGTAGTCAGACTGACGGTACGAGATGGGAGGATAGCATGCAGAGATGTGTAGCCATATTGTCTTCTATCATGCCATTACTCTTATAACAACAACTCTGCCCACCGATGTCCACCGAACCAAGTTAATGACATTTATACAGGGGCACCACCAGGTTGAAAATTTTCCTCTCCCATATATCTTAAGGGATTAAAATCTTCATGTTTCAGGGATTTTGAATTTCCAAAAGCCTATACTACACAAAACCTTAATTATTGAGGGGTAAAATTTTGAGGATTTCATGCATTTTTCTTCGCCCAAGACATGTAAAAAGGATCATCAATGCAACTTGCTAATCATCCTAAATTGTCCACATTAACACTTTATAGTTTTAGGACAACATACATTGTACCATGCGATGCCCGCTTGCATGCAGTATGCCTGGGATCCTTGTATCCTACGCTTTATCTGATTCCCATACTTACAACAAGTGATCTGTACAATATATCTTAGAAGAAAAGTGCAAGTATATATCGACTATGTCTGTGTTGTACTAAATACTTGATGAGGTACATAGACACCTTTTGTTGTGGTCAGCAAATATTCATGTGCTGCCTACATATACTGTTGTACAAGTACATTGTATAACGATAAGCCGCCTGTCGTCAGAAGACGAGTAACAAGAGAACTGTTTTAATTGATGTTGAAAGTTGTGCATAACAGAGTATTCACTTTCATTGTCTTTTATGTTTTTAATGGTAAGAGATGAGAAGTTCAGTGGATTTTCACATGGATGCCCCAACCCTCCCCCAAATAAATTAAATAAAATAAATAAACTTCCTAGTCTTCTTCCCCGTGGAAAATCCACCATCCCATACAGTTAAAGAATGGATTTTTCATACTACCGTAATCTCCCGCGTATAAGACGCAGCGCATGTATAAGACGCACCCCTAACTTTCCAATGTCTGTTTCACATATAAGACTCTCCTCTACAGGCTGAATTTTTGTAAGATTAGTATATTTCTCTAGTAAAATTACCCCTCGTATAAGACGCACCCCCAACTTGAGAGTAAGCTATAAGACCCAGCAGCATTTCGTTTGGCGTATAAGACGCGTCTTATACGCGGGAGATTACGGTATTCAAATTCCACTCTGTTCCTCAACCATCCTTATAGCAATGCCTCCTGCATGTCAGAATTAAAAAAAAAAAAAAAAAAAAAAAAAAGAAGAAGAAGAAAGAAATTGCACTCTTCCTTGCCACATGGGAGAACAATAGAACAGGAAGTGGCTACTTAGAATGACCAATAAATACACAAGGTCCAAGTCCCACGCAGACGGCTGATTTCGCCGCTGACCACCTCCAGGTGGAGCTTACTCAGACCCTACAGTGGGTCCCTGTGCTCATGTTCCCTATACTAATAACATTAGCTGTACAGGTGTGGAGCGCCCCAAATGGAGGTTTCTGATGGGGGCATGGTAACTTGGACCTTCAGTATTGAGCATGACCAAGGTTTGCAGTTACCCAGGAACAAAAATGCAGTACTGTAAAACCTATCAGAAGCCGATCTCCTTCAGAAGCCGACCCCCTAACCTCAGGACAATTTAGAAGGCGAATTTTTGCATCATTTAAACATGGTTAAAATAATTCCCTTGATTTACAGTCTCCCTCATAAGCCCAAGTTAACTAAATGCTATACGCCAAATTTGAGCTCAAATCCCAAATTTTGATCAGCTTCTGAGGGAGGTTTTACGGTAGAACCTACTCCTATGAGTTTTGGCTATACACAAATTAGAGGCTTATTGCACCTTATATACAGCTTCCCGATCTTGAGGCATGGCTTTTATATAGGTTTTATACATTACTAAAAACACCAAAAAAGAACTTACCCCAGGTCTTTTCCAATAGATGAAATGTGACTTTTCCTGATTTTCGCCCATTTCTGACATACATCCCTGGTTTGATGGAGGTGCCATTACACTGCCTGACTACCACCAATATGTTCACTGCTTCCACCTGCAGGACTAGTGGTGAACTAAAGAGTCCCAAGCAGTTTGTTATAAATGGAGGCAGCAGTGACTGCAGATAGGCCTCCTGCTGACAAACTAATGAACTATCACAGCCTTGTTTTGTCTCTCCAGTTAAGCATATCAAAATTCATTCCAATCTTTTCCTCTTTGTGTCTCATACATTTTGAATACATTCCAATACATTGTTTATGAAACTGAAAAGGTTGAAGCCCACCAGGCGACTATCTTTGCTGGGTCAAACTTTGTCTGAGGAGCCACACATTTTAGGAGAGATTGACTTGTGGTGCTGGTTTTGCATTTTCCAAGCATATTCTAAAATCAGATAACCCTGTCATAAATGCTTAATAATAAATGCCTTAAAACCATAGCCTACATTGAGGATTTTGTAGTCATAACATAACCTTGTGTTTGATTTTGTCACCATGAGTCACTAGAGACAGTTGCTGGTATCATCACTAATTCCATGTTTGATTGTGTCCTTATCATGATAAACTAACCAATTGTTTTTTTTTTGTTTTTGCCATTACAGGACAGATGAAGAAGGACAAGTCTGGGGAGAGCACATGTAGCAACTGCTGCACAATACTGTGACGTTGCCGACCGTCCCGTTCCTCACCTCATCTGTCCCCGCCTCACACTCCTACGCGTCG
Source organism: Acholoe squamosa (assembly GCA_949317995.1). NCBI lineage: Eukaryota > Metazoa > Annelida > Polychaeta > Phyllodocida > Polynoidae > Acholoe > Acholoe squamosa. The sequence continues at coordinate 72,898,297 of OX439042.1, forward strand.
TCATGGTAACAGTGACGTCACATCCTCCTCAGCAAATCACAGTGAGTGATGCCTGCTCTTCTTGCCCTTGTCCCCCTGGTAGTGCAGCGGCCTGGTCCAGCTGTCACTATTGGAGGGCGAGAGGAGCCCCAACTCAGACTTCAAATACAAGCCTGCAGACAGTGCCCAGCTAGCTGTTCCCCCAAGGAGGGAATCCCCCATACTCCCGGGTGCCATCTGGTGGGGCTTTCTCAAACTAATCCTCGCAGGCACACACAACTGATCTAAACACATCTGATATAAACTCATACACAACAAACCGAGGGGCAAGGAACAGGACACAATCAAAGTAAAATGTTACTACTACTCAGAGGGCACAGCACCTATATATATTTTTGATGAGCTGCATCTGTCACAGGCTGTCATTCTGTGATTCCTTTCATTGTCAGTGGGGCAGTATTGGCTCTGCACTCGGATGGAGACTTAGAGGTGGGAAGCAGGGATTGAGTTTGATGGCGCAGTGTGTGTAATAAGCAGGGATGCAGCTGCCAGCCAGCCCCTGTCTGTTTGCCCCCGTAATTACCCATCCTATCTACCTCTGTTTGTGTCTCGCCCTCACTCATACACCCTCCACCACCACAGCCACCACTGCATCATCTTCATCCACATCTCTATAGCAGGCTAGAGTGACAAGTAGAGCTGATATCTAAACACACACCCATGGTAGTGGTGATGCTGACAACACGCCAACAATGCTCCTTTTCTAGATGAGAGCCATCAGGACATCCTGTCCAACATGTAAACCAGCATCAAGGGTGATTACTGCGTCTGAAACTAAGGCCTTTGTAGTAGTACAGGATGTGGCCACCAGGGGGACAAACACTCAGACAGAGACTGGATACAGGTGGTGCCCTCCCCCAATATGATAGTCATGGTTACGCCCAGTGTGTGATCACACTATGATTAATGGTGGCACAGCTTGTGAAAGGGCTGTTGTAAATAGTGCGACCATGCCCTGTATGGAAGTGCTATTGGATATAATCAAAGCCTCCGCCACTAGACGGCTATTGAGCAGAGTGAGGAAGTATCAGCTGAGGGTGTCACTGTTGTTGTACTCATGTGCTTTTTGTGGGAAGAAACAATATCAACATTTATTAACACTACCTAGAATGATCAGCGGCAACCCACGGCTCAACCTCCCGAGTCCCACACGGCCGACTTCAGCAGTGGATCATGGAGTCCTTTTGCCATATGTTTTCTCTATTCTTGATGTACAAATAGCTGTGTATATGTTGCCAGGGCAACTTGGGTATAGTATTGCCAGTTTCTCAACAAACAAAAAAAGAAACCAGAAGGAATTACTTAGATGTTAATGCTTATCCTTCCAGCCAATGCTATCTAGTCAGAAGAGCATTGAAAATCCATTTTCTTGGCCCCCATTAGGGATAGCCCTGAATGTGTAATGATAATATATGCTGGGCGCCTTACTCTGCAAAGCTCCTCCTGCCATATCCCTGGTTAGTTTATCCATACCTACAGGTGGTGCCCCTTGTGAATGTGTAGTGAATGTGACCATGTCAGAGTGAGTGAAAGTTAGGGTACCACCCATCGCTTCTACAAGATGTAGCCTATATTTAATCTACTCATCTACCCACAGGTTCTTACTCTCTTTTAGCAGTTTTAATCCAGGTCTTTACCAATTCAATATCACATTCAGGAAGAAACTATTTAATGAATTTCATTGTTTAATGGGAATGGTACAAGATAGTGGGACAGGCTGAATTAGCTAATGTGTAAATAGCGGCCTCCTACTCTCCTCCTCCTATCCCCATGCTTCAAGAACATAATCAGCCTATGTGGGCTGTCACAGGACAGTTAGCTGCACCATATGTTTCTCCTTATAATTTATATAGAGACTATACTCAGTAATGCAGCAGGCATGAAAGTATGAAATCCATTATTGAAGGTTAACTTGCCTTCTGTTTCTGTTTTCTCTGTTTTATCATTTTTATGCTTACTATTAATTACTCGTGCTAGATATTGCAATGATCGGTGTTATCGAAGAAACAACATACTGGCTACTACACCAGCCCGTCCATCCCCTTACATGCTTACTCCACCTCCAGTTCATTAAGTTGTACAACATTTACAATGTCAAGGATCTAAATATTGATAAAATATCCTTCTCAACAGACCAGGTAAAGCTCATAACTGTAATGGTTAAATTGTAAATGTGACTGCAGGAGCTCTTATAGGTCAAATTGTGAATCGGAGTGGACTTTTTATCTTTTACAGCATAATTGCAGGCCTCCTGTTGGTTAGTTTTTAATTCACATCAACCTTGCACAAAATACTCACATCACCATTTTCAGTTCTAGGGAGATTTAGAGTCCCAAATGAAGTACTGCATCAAATTAGGCCAGGTTTGTGCTATAGACAAGTCGTTATGACAAAAGGGGCGGGGGTATGATACAGGTTGACCTAACTTGTAATCTATGTTGTCCTTCTTGTGTTTTTGGAGTAAAAAAATTGTTAGACGACAGACATATTGTCGGTTTTTATTATTGCTGTGTTTGTGAATGGTATTAATGCGATGGTATTTCTGGAATTAAGCATGTTATCAGGGTAAGGTATGAGGTTGGTGCACAGTGCTTTTCGTCGGCCCCTGTGTATTGTTATAATGCAGAATACTTTAAATTGAGGAGGAGCCCCCTTTATATGGAGATCTGTGACTGGGGTTCTGTAGGAGGGAGTATGGAGCGCTGTGAAGTCATGTATGTGTATGCAATTTTGTACAGTTTGTATATAGTCACCTAGTGAGGAGGTCTGACCCCCACACACCATAAATAAACTTTTGTCTCCTATTGACCGTGGCAAATGCTTTCCTTCAATTGCCACATACCCCAAGCTTGTCGTCTCTGCGTAACATGGATTATGATATTCCAAATCTGACAGTTTCTGCATTAAAGAGACCATAGTTATTGTATGATTTCCTTTCGTTGGATCATTTTTCGTCGTAATTGTATGACCTTTGAATTGTTTGATATTGGGCTCGGCTGTTGCATGTGACTATTGAGCTGCACCCTCTGAGAATATAAAGAGGTTTGATAATGAACTATTATAATAATGATACTGTACCCAAAGGCTGCAGGCCCGTTGGTGGCCAATGCTGCTTCACTGTAGGTAATGAGAACTGATCATAATGTGTGGAGGGGAGGTGCCTCCACCTTCCCACCGCCACACAAGACGCCAGAAAAGGGAGGGTGGTGAGTAAGTAAGTTAGAATGGGAGTGACTGGTGCAAGTCAGCTTTAATTAATTCTGTTGAGCATGATTGTATGTGAAATTGTGTATGAGTCTGAAAGTATGAATTATTTACATGAAAGAGTGTATGTTATATTACGTCCTCACTGAATAAATGAGAATGTAAGTGAGGTGTGACAACCAGCACTGGCAGCAAAAGATGAGAAAGCCACAAGGGAGCTGAAGTCTGTTTAATTTGGCATCTATACAAAAAAAAAAGAGACAGATAATGAGTTAAAAAATCTTGCTTTCTCATTGGTCTGTGTAGCCATCAAATCCTGAAGCCCCTAGTGCCTGCAGGACATTTATTTTCTGCATGAGAGTCTGGTATAACAGAACCTTCCACTTACTTGGTGCTTGGTGTGGATGATGTGAATTTAAAAGAAAAAAAGATCTACTGAGTGTCTGATCCATTTATCATGTACTATTACCTTAGTGCTTATCTTAAACAGTTTTTAAGGGGAGTATACCAATTTTATTGTCACATATATGGGGTAAGAACATCTTTTATATGTAAGGAATGTCTGTAAAATGCAAGTATACCATTGACAGGGTTGGTACAGGGGAATTTTAAACGTTTTTGTCATTATCATGATTTTGCTGGAGTACATTTTTGTTTTGATTTCTCATTCACAGGCAGTGAGCACATGGGGGGTTTTCAGCAGGACTCTAAACTCCTCAATGTTTTATGATTACAAATTGAAAACTGTGAACAACAGGTTAAGTTGTTTGCTGATGGATGCATGAAATGGGAACATTCTTCTGTGTGGTAGGCTTCTGATAAGAATGTCACATCAATTTTACAACCCGTTTTAGAATATTACTATATAAACAGATGGTTCTGACAGCTACATTTAACCTGCCCAAGGCAACAAACAATTAATCAACCTGAGAAAAATTCATGTGAAGAGTGACAGATAATCATGAGAAGAAGTAGAAGAATATCAAAAACCTACAAAGGTAACAATAGATTTGTCAAATCCTACTTCTGTTAGCCCTTGCTGGCCCATTTTTGTATTTTTACAAAAACAAAACTGAGTGCACTATGTATGGACTTTGGTTCTGTGGTGTAGAATAAAAGAAATTGTGTTGTTATTGGTTACCCTCTCAGTGTGACCAGGGCGAAGGTATATATCTGATATTGACACATTATAATGAACTATAATGACTCTGATTACAATGATTATAATTATTACCTATATACTAGACGCTTATTGTGGCTAAATGATAAATTTGTTGTTTTGTTAGCTATTGTGTATGTGAAAGAGGGAGGGTTGGGAGAGAATGGCGACAAGAAGGAGGGTGGAAGCACCCCCCACTCAGCATCCAACACCAGGGGTATAATAAAACACTGTACAGTTTTTACTGAAGACAAACTGTAGACTGAAAGACGTGTACTTATCTGAGCATCTATGGAGAAATAAACAATGTAGTTATTACAACAACTTCAGACTTGACTTGTATGATCAGTATTTCCCTGTTCTTAAATATATTTGCTGGTTGATTTTCTCAATCCCTTCTTTTTTTGGGTAGAACACACTGCAAATAAACATTTGATTTGATGTAGTGTGTCAAATAATTCTCAGAGATTACATCAGGCATCATACTTTCGCTCCCATCCATCCTAATTAATAGCCTCCCCTTTTCCTTTTACACCCTATTTTTCTAGTAAAATTAGAGAACCAAACAGTATGGTTACAACAACTTCAGACTTGCCTTGTATAATCAATTGACTTAGATTTTTTTCATTTACATCCCATCACAGCCTACATGGCCAGCACGCACATACAAAGTGACTAACCAATGCAGTGATGCCATGTCTGTGGTCTGCTAGGGCGAGACTCTGCTACAGGTGGAGCTACAGGTACTGGTGACAGCTTTACACCAAGGACTTCAGGGAATGGTGGTTGCTGGTTGGTTGATAATAGTTGTAAATGTTTAAATGGTTCTAGGGCTGTAAGAGGGTTGCCAGGGTGTGTAGCATCGACTTGACCGCAGTAGGATTATTTACCATAGGGCTGCAAGGTGCTGGGAATAATTCTTTTATCCACTAGTTGCATTTGTGTCAGCGCCAATTACCGTGTGCCCCACCTCCGGTCCTGTTGGAGCTGGGTCAAGGAGCATTATTAAGGAAGTTAGTATAAGCCAAATCTTGGCATTAGGATTTTCTGATAAATTCGTTACTGAAGGCCTACAAATTTCCAATGCATTTTTTACAAGCCCTGGGGACGTAAGGGGGTTGCCAGGATGTGTATCATCAACTTGGCCACAGTAGGATTATTTGTCATAGGGAAAAATTTCATTTATTTATTGTTGCATTTGTGTCAGCACCGGTTACCGAGTGCCGTACCTCCCATCCTGTTGGGGCTGCGTTGGCACAGAGGGCATATTTGTGTCAGCCACATCAGCAGCTTTCAGTCAAAAGAAGAAGTTACTCTAGGCAATCTCCGGGCATTAGGATTTTTCTGATATACTGGTTATTCAGGCCTACAAAAATTCCAATACGTATTTTTACAGACCCCCCCCCCCTCTAAATTCTGGAATTTTAAATGTTTCTACACCAAGGCCGGGATTCTGGCAGAGCTCATCAATAACTACAAAACAAGCCCTCAAGTCTGATCTTTTGGTAACAAAAACCCTGAAAACCATAGAAAAGTCCCCCCCCCCCACCTGACAATAAATGACTCGTATATTTTGAATTCATCCCCTGTCTGTTTGCCCTGTAATCACCCATCCTATCTACCACTGCATCATCCTCATCCTCATCTCTATAGCAGGCTAGAGTGACAAGTAGAGCTGATATCTACACACACACCCATTCTAGTGGTGATGCTGACAATACGTCAACAATGCTCCTTTTCTAGGTGAGTGCCATCAGGACAGCCTCTCCAACATTTAAAACAGCACCAAGGGTGATTACTGCATCTGAAACTGAGACATTTTAGTAGTACAGGATGTGGCTATCAGGGGAACAAACACACAGAGACAGGTGGCGCCCTCCCCCAGTATGATGGTCATCGTTACGCCCAGTGTGTGATCACACTAGGATCAAACTACAATATATGCGGGGCGCCTTACTCTGCAAAGCTCCTCCTGCCATATCCCTGGTTAGTTTATCCATACCTACAGGTGGTGCCCCTTGTGAATGTGACCATGTCAGAGTGAGTGAAAGTTAGGGTACCACCCATCGCTTCTACAAAATGTAGCCTATATTTAATCTACTCATCTACCCACAGGTTCTTACTCTCTTTTAGCAGTTTTAATCCAGGTCTTTACCAAGTCAATATCACATTCAGGAAGAAACTATTTAATGAATTTCATTGTTTAATAGGAATAGTACAAGATAGTGGGACAGGCTGCATTAGCTAATGTGTAAATAGCGGCCTCCTACTCCCCTCCTCCTATCCCCATGCTTCAAGAACATAATCAGCCTATGTGGGCTGTCACAGGACCGTTAGCTGCACCATATGTTTCTCCTTATAATTTATATAGAGACTATACTCAGTAATGCAGCAGGCATGAAAGTATGAAATCCATTATTGAAGGCTGACTTGCCTTCTGTTTCTGTTTTCTCTGTTTTATCATTTTTATGCTTACTACTAATTACTCATGCTAGATATTGCAATGATCGGTGTTATCGAAGAGACAACATACTGGCTACTACACCAGCCCGTCCATCCCCTTACATGCTTACTCCACCTCCAGTTCATTAAGTTGTACAACATTTACAATGTCAAGGATCTAAATATTGATAAAGTATCCTTCTCAACAGACCAGGTAAAGCTCATAACTGTAATGGTTAAATTGTAAGTGTGACTGCAGGAGCTCTTATAGGTCAAATTGTGACTCGGAGTGGACTTTTTATCTTTTACAGCATAATTGCAGGCCTCCTGTTGGTTAGTTTTTAATTCACATCAACCTTGCACAAAATACTCACATCACCATTTTCTAGGGAGATTTAGAGTCCCAAATGAAGTACTGCATCAAATTAGGCCAGGCTTGTGCTATAGACAAGTCGTTATGACGGAAGGGGCTGGGGTATGATACAGGTTGACCTAACTTGTAATCCATGTTTTCCTCCTTGTGTTTTTGGAGTAAAAAAATTGTTAGACGACAGACATATTGTCGGTTTTTATTATTGCTGTGTTTGTTAATGGTATTAATGCGATGGTATTTCTGGAATTAAGCATGTTATCAGGGTAAGGTATGAGGTTGGTGCACAGTGCTTTTCGTCGGCCCCTGTGTATTGTTTTAATGTGGAATACTTTAAATGGAGGAGGAGCCCCCTTTATATGAAGATCTGTGACTGGGGTTCTGTAGGAGGGAGTATGGAGCGCTGTGAAGTCATGTATGTGTATGCAATGTTGTACAGTTTGTATATAGTCACCTAGTGAGGAGGTCTGACCCCCACACGCTATAAATGAACTTTTGTCTCCTATTGACCGTGGCAAATGCTTTCCTTCAATTGCCACATACCCCAAGCTTGTCGTCTCTACGTAACATGGATTATGATATTCCAAATCTGACAGTTTCCGCATTAAAGACACCATAGTTATTGTATGATTTCCTTTCGTTGGATCATTTTTCGTCGTAATTGTATCACCTTTGAATTGTTTGATATTGGGCTCGGCTGTTGCATGTGACTATTGAGCTGCACCCTCTGAGAATATAAAGAGGTTTGATAATGAACTATTATAATAATGATACTGTACCCAAAGGCTGCAGGCCCATTGGTGGCCAATGCTGCTTCACTGTAGGTAATGAGAACTGATCATAATGTGTGGAGGGGAGGTGCCTCCACCTTCCCACCGCCACCGCCTGATGGAAGATGCCAGAAAAAGGAGGGTGGTGAGTAAGTAAGTTAGAATGGGAGTGACTGGTGCAAGTCAGCTTTAATTAATTCTGTTGAGCATGATGGTATGTGAAATTGTGTATGAGTCTGAAAGTATGAATTATTTACATGAAAGATTATGTTATATTACGTCCTCACTGAATAAATGAGAATGTGAGTAAGTGAGGTGAGACAACCAGCACTGGCAGCAAAAGATGAGAAGGCCGCAAGGGAGCTGAAGTCTGTTTAATTTGGCATCTATACAAAAAAAGAGACAGATAATGAATGAGGTAACAAAACTTGCTTTCTCATTGGTCTGCGTAGACATCAAATCCTGAAGCCCCTAGTGCCTGTAGGACATTTTTTTCTGCATGAGAGTCTGGTATAACAGAACCGTCCACTTACTTGGTGCTTGGTGTGGATGATGTGAATTTAAAAGAAAAAAGATCTATTGAGTGTCCGATCCATTTATCATGTACTATTACCTTAGTGCTTATCTTAGACAGTTTTTAAGGGAAGTATACCAATCTTATTGTCACATATATGGGGTAAGAAAATTATATGTTGGGAATGTCTGTAAAATGCAAGTATACCATTGACAGGGTTGGTACAGGGGAATTTTAAATCCTTTTTTGTCTTTATCATGATTTTGCTGGAGTAAACCTTTTTTTTTTATTTCACATTCACAGACAATGAGCACAGGTTAAGTTGTTCGCTGATGGAATGCCTGAAATGGGAACATTGTTCTGTGTGGTAGGCTTCTGATAGCAAAATCACATCAATTTTACAACCCGTTTTAGAATATTAATATATAAACAGATTGTTCTGATAGCTCCATTTAACCTCCCCAAGGCAACCAGCAATTGATTAACCTGAGAAAAATACATGTGAAAAGTGACAGATAATCATGAGAATAAGTAGAAGAGTATCAAAAACCTACAAAGGTGACATAATAGTTTTGTCAAATCTTACTTCTGTTAGCCCTTGCTGGCCCATATCTTACAAAAACAAAACTGAGTGCACTATGTATGGACTTTTGTTCTGTGGTGTAGAATAAAAACAATTGTGTTGTTATTGGTTACCCTCTCAGTGTTGCCAGGACGAAGGTATATATCTGATATTGACACATTATAATGAACTATAATGACTCTTATTACAATGATTATAATTATTACCTATATACTAGACGCTTATTGTGGCTAAATGATGAATTTGTTTATTTGTTAGCTATTGTGCATGTGAAAGAGGGAGGGTTGGGAGAGAATGGCGACAAGAAGGAGGGTGGAAGTACCCCCCACTCAGCATCCAACACCAGGGGTATAATAAAACACGGTACAGTTTTTACTGAAGACAAACTGTAGACTGAAAGATGTGTACCTATCTGAGCATCTATGGAGAAATAAACAATGTAGTTATTACAACAACTTCGGACTTGATTTGTATAATCAGTATTTTCCTGTTCTTAAACATATTTGCTGCCTGATTTTCTCAATCCCTTCTTCTTTTTTTTTGTGTAGAACACACTTAAAAAAAACACTTGCCAGGGGCTTATTTCAATATAAGTGACGATCTGAAAATTCACTAACAACTTAGCTATTTTACTGGAGAGACATACAGTGGCCAGATTCCTCCCTGAGACTGGGGCTTAGAGTGGAATCTGATGTAATCTCTGGGCCCTGTATTTCCTTATCCTACGGACAGATATGGACGTACGTATGTCACATAGGGACCTCCCTATGATGTTAAATCAAACACGTCTAGGGATGTACCAGGTGGTATCCTAAAAGTGACATATAAAATCAGTATGTGACGGTATGTGACATACAGACGTCCGTATGTAACATACGGATGTCCATATGTGTTGTCCGTATCTGATATTATTTTATATCATTTTACTACATTTTGACATAAGGAAAGACTTGCCTCTGGGAATTCTTTGACGCACTACATTAAACCCTACATCAAATAGTTTTGGTAGAACGGCCGCAGCAGTTTAAACAGTCATCTGTATCTGTATGAAATGGCACACAATGGAATTCCTGCACTGAAAAAAATGAATCTAATATAAGTTAGTCAAAACCCCTAACTTACCTTAGTTAGCACATGTGACTAACACAGCACTAACATTTTACTAACAATGGCTAGTTGCTTAGTAACATTCACTAACCTATTCAGACAAGCTAGCTTGACTAAGTCAAGAGAGAAATTAGTAAAAAGTTAGTAACTTTTCCAAGGTTAGTAGTTTTGTCGAAGGGTTATTAGTTTTGTTCACACCACGTGGCAGTGCAGTTTGTTTGAGGATTTTTCTGGCAGGTGCACATCATAGAATACTCTGTGGATGTCAAAATAATGGTAATTTTCAAGGACCTTTGACTTAGAAAGTCTTTTGCAATTTTACTCATACAACATTTAATAAAATGCACCTAACATATTGATAAGTTATTGAAGGAAGAAAGATGAAACACCTTTTGTGTGGATATTCAATATACACATTATCCACATTGTTAGTTCTCTGACTTTGTATTAAACTCAGAGCAATCTAGCTCAGGGGTTGTAAATAAATATGATTTGAGGCATAGAACATGCTTCTTAAATGAAGAGGTTCTGTTACAGGAGTCAAAATCCTGATATGTGACCCATCCTTACAAAACGGTTCGGAAGTAGCACATACAAAATGTTTAGTTATTGGCATATTCATTTATAGCTCATCAAGAGCTTTCATTTGGTATATAATCACTTATTTTGAACCGGTGGTCGTCTGCAGATCTTCTGCTGGTAAATTTAGTCAGACCGGTTAAAAATTGATTAAACTGAGATAATTGACATATTAATTATATAATAATTTATGAATCCTATATAATTCCTATGTATTTCTAAATAACCATGAAAACTAGAGCTAGGTCATTTTAGCATTTGGGGCTTAAATTCAGTTTAGTAAGCAAGGATTCTGAAAGATATCTATTCATATGATGGAAAAATGCTAAAATATCAATTTTAAAAAATCTGATATTTTTGACACTATACCATTAGAAAGGCCATATCTTGGCTTCTAAATGTGCGACTTCAGTACCACTTTGTTAGGATGGGTCACATATAGAGTCTATAAGACTCAAATAGGTTTTGAATTCAATGTGGCTTACCTAAAATAAAGGGTCAGTTTCAAAGGGTTAGGGATTGTATCATATATATTCAGTGATTTAAACTAAACTCTTCATGTCTGTATGTGAGATTTCCCATGTTTCGATGTATATAGTATTGAAATATAAATTTGTTTGCAGAAGATTAAAATTGCAGGCCCTATTCCATACTACCAATAAATGAAAGTCTTAGTAAAAGGACTAACAAATTACTAATAATGTCAGGAAAATGCTAACATTTTACTAAGGGTTAGTTCGAAAGCGCTAAGATAGGATAGGAAGTTTGGACACATGCTTTTTGATAACCTTTGCAAAAAAGTTAGTTCGACCTCCTAACTTCTTACTTAATTTGAGGATGTTTTTTTTTCAGTGTGATGATTTGACGCCTATTTCATCGTCTGGGATATTGAAATAATCCCTTGGACTGCAGTCAAGTATTATACTGACCCCTCTGGTCGATACACTCCCATTATGGCCAGGGTTGTTATGATGCACCAGAACCTTGCTGGTCAGTAGACTCGCAATCACTTCATTGCTGCATCATGACTCAATAGAATGCCTCACTTTGCAAAAAAAAAAAAAAAAAAAGAAAGAAAGAAAGAAAAACAAGGTTATTTTTGTGTTTACAAGTTTTACTGACATATCTTAAGAAATGTAAAGAAGAAACACCAAAGTGTGTGGTCAAAAACAATTTTGACGTAAAAACGTTTTTCAAGCCTAACGTTTTTGAATGAAAATCATCATTTATCAGCATTTTTACCCATCCCCTTTGAAACATTCCCACAGGTTACAAATACATTATTGTCAAATGGGGCGTCTATTAAGGTAGGTCGATACCACGGGTGTGGACTGGTTACCAGGTTTAGTCTGTGTAGGTGTTATCCATATATGCTATAGGAGGGTGAGAAACTAAAGGGAACAGTGCTGCCCTCTGGTGCTTTTATTTGCTATGCACAGACCTTGATTACGGAGGTGAGGGGTTACTTTGGCAAAGTCCCCACTTTTTACATTTTCTAACATTCTTTCATATCTTTGATTTGAAACATTCAGTCAATGGTTTCGACCTACCTTAAAAGGGTAGTAGCACCTGGGTTTCATATCAATTTTCTATCAACTTTTGAGCGCACAAAACCACCCTTAAGCGGGTATTCCATTGCGTCGGTCGGCCGGAAATTCCGTAATCCAAACGACGAAATTCTGTCAGCCGATTTTTTTTATCGGATTATAAAAATCTCACTAATCCGAACACTTTTGATTTTTTTTAAATGATCGGATGGGAAAAAATTTTGGCCGATAGATAGCCGACCGACACAATGGAATACCCGCTTTAATCAACGTCTGTACCCATCCCCTTTTGAAAAATGCCCATATGTTACAAATACGTTGTTGCCAACTTGGCAGAATACTGGACACCTCGAAAGCAGCAGGGACATCTTGTAGAATTTGAGGAATTACAACAAACCTAATGACACTGACCCTATGCCTTAGAATGATGGATGGTTGTTAAAATTGTTAAAATGATTATTTGGAAAAGTCATCTTCCGAGATGTCAGCTTACGAGATGACTTTCTTCTGAAATGTCTTGAGGGCATTTCTCAAGATGGTACGCCTAGACAGAACTAGTACGACTTGAAACCCTCAATATCAGAGTGGGTGATTGTAGGTAACACACTATGACTACTCTGTACAATCAGCACTTGAGGCAGTGATTACATAGGGTTTGGTAGCGCAGTCATACCAGTGTCATTATTAGCGACCACTAGATGCAGGGCAGTAATGGCATTTAACTGAGGGATCTCACTACAACTTGAAGGGGGTCTGGTCGTACCATCTTGAGAAATGCCTTTCTGCTTCCAGGTTACGTGGACGTAAATGCTGCCCTCTCGTGAGTCATATGGTATTCAGGACTGCACTGAAGGGTGTTCTGACTGCTGATTGGTTTAGAATTAGACAGAAGAAATATTGGTAAAATTATGAAAAAAATCACAGGTGTTCCCAAATAGTTAATAAATGGAATAGTAGGTGTTTTTTTATATTATGCCAGGCCTTGGGGATTTTATGAGGCATGCAAAAGTTAATCTGGCCAATGGAGATTTTTAGGCCCAAAATAGGGTAGAATGGCACTCACTGCACATATCATTCCCTTATTTAAGATTTTCAGGGTTAAGCCTATCCAACATTCTGTTAGATTGTGTATGAGGGATGAGTTAACCGTGCTATGGTTGAAATTTTTACCAACGAACATTTTAGGCGGCTGTTTTTGTGTGTTATGCTATATAAAAACATAGAGGAAATGGATTTAGTTCCACGTGACCTCCAAGGTGTCTAGTTGCCACTTGACTTTTAGAGGCTAGTAGAACATTTCTAGTAGTAGCACCTGTAGTAGCAGTAGTATTAGCTACTGGATCCTTGATCCGGCTCTGCCCTAAGGTATAGTGTAGGCGGATCTACAAACAGGGGAAATCGTGCGGCAACATTCCACTTCAACCCAACAAGTCAGCCGTGAACACCCACCTCCCACTGCCAATACTTTTCTCTAAAGGAGTGGTCATTTTTCATCAACAGGAGGGTTGGTGGATTATATTATTGGGGGGGGGGCAAAACCCCTTTTTGGGGGATTCACCAGAATTTCACCCCTTTTAGGCAACAAGCCTTTGCATTCATATATATATATATATTTATATATATATATATATATATATATATATATATATATATATATATATATATATATATATATATATATGTATGTATGTATGTATGTATGTATGTATGTATGTATATATATATATATATATATATATATATATATATATATATATATATAGGGTTAGACTATAGATTTATTTCAGCCATGGACCACCAGGGCCCACACCATCAGAACTCTACAGGACTGCACATAAATCTGTGGAGGGTTTGGAATATTTATTCAAGTATTTTGCACAAAATGATGATTCACCCCATTCATATGAAAACATCAAACAGGCGTTTTCCTTATTATTTTCTCCTTCCACTGGTATGATAACATGGCCACATTGAAATTCTCCATTAACTTCTGAGTTATGTTGGCCCTGGACCCCTGCTATAGAATAAAGATAGGGACCATTTTTTCCCCTATTTCTTTTTGGCGCACGCTCTAAAATCCACCAATACTCGTGTTTAAAAAGATCACTCCCAATAAAGGGGATGTTTCGGGGAACCGCCCTTACACCTAGGAAACCAAGCCATTTGTACAAAGTGTATACAATTCAGACCATTTTTGGTGCTTTTTTCAAATACAATTTAGTCGTCCTTTAGTTATCTTAGTAGGAGTTAATGCTTGAGAAACAATTCTTTTTATTGTTTTTAGCCGGACCTTGTGAGAAGAAGGCTGGTCCCAAACTCCATATCAATTTTGATGATATAAATGGCCCTGGACTTTGTGGCCCTTCGGTGACATTCTCTGGAATGCATTTCCGCAGATAGTATGACTCGACCCTTTCAAATCGTAACGGGATACCTCTCTCTAATGCCATGGCAGCTGTACATTTAGTGGTCTCTAACTGCCCAACCAAACCTAATGTAATCACTCTATTTAGGGGATCAATTATATGCCAATGAAATAATCCAAACTATTCATTGCGAGCCTCTCGTGGGGCAGTTGGTACCCATTTTATAACTGCATGTTATCAGTGATAACCGCTGGTAACCAGCTACAGCAATGGCCGTGCCCATTGCTATTGGACAATCCGCTATCTCGGTAATAAGCAGTCGTACTGATCACCCACTCTAATTTAAGTCGTACCTTCTTGAGAAATGCCCTCCCGAAGTTATCAACATGAACACAGTCAGTGCCAGGCCCAACAAGTTAAATTTGCTACTCACTTTGAAGACACTACTTTTCTACAGTGCATTGCTCTACTCACGCCGCACTCATCCCTTAGGGAATGGTCATTTATTATCAACAGGGGGGGGGTGGTGGGTTTGAGGGGGGGGCGTAAAAAATTCTGACCCCTCTCGAGGGGGGGCTAAAAAAAATTTGACTCCTCTTGAGGGGGGGCTAAAAAAGCCCGCGCGCTACTATAGATCAAAGAGGGGGCGCGAAATCTCTCCGCACCTCCGGCGCGGGGGGGGGGGGCGCGAAAATTATTTACTGCCGTCGAGGGGGGGCATAAAAAATTTTCGCGCGTCCGCGCGAAAACCGGCCACCCCCCCCTGTTGATAAATAATGACCACTCCCTTAGCTTACAATCAGGATCGGACGCTGGTCGATTACCTGGAAGTTCCCGGATGAAGCAGACGCCGCCAGGTGGCGTCTGAGAGTCTCGTTCTGGGTTTAGCAGACGACATTTTGATGCTGAAACAGACGCAGGGTTGTTAACAGATCTGTGTGAGGGATTTACTACTGCAAAAAACACACACGGTCACATCTTTCATCTTTTTTTTTTTATAACGCAAGTGATGCTAAAGTTGTGGAACTGAACCGAAAGGTTTTTAATCGGAGATCTCTTAGACGAACACCTATCCCATCGGATATCTTTTGCATTGGATTACAATTAAATTATAAAGGTGAGTTATAGTTTTAATTCTTCAATCAGGTTTCCTTGATTACTATTCATCATTACTGTTGCGCCTATGGCTTTTGTGGGCAACAGGTGAGTGCTGTAGTATGCTAGAGCGTGGCCATTATGGAAATTAGAGGGGGACTTTGTACGCCCACAAACCGAGAGTTATCTGTGTCCATTCACCGAAGGAACCTGCAATTTTTACCCCCCCCCCCAAAAAAAAAAAATAAATAAAATAAATAAATAAAAATGGTACAGCCATTGTACACCCCAGCACAAGAGGTTGGAACATTTTCTTTGCCCACACTCCATTCATTTGATATAAAATGACCACTGCCATAATGAGCTAAATCAGAGATGAATAGACTTTGTTTGGGGACGATGATCGACATGGCTGTGTCAATTAAGGTGTAATAACATTGAGTCCTTTGGGTCATTTAGGGCTCATGGTCGTCACCTTGATCAGCCTTTATGCACACATCTAATCAGAAAGAACCTTGTATATTCATGCTCAATAAAAGATATGTGTGGACAACAAACTGCTTTTTTTCTATACCTCTGTCTCTTTTGCCCTCCTTGACTTTGTTTCTCTATCAACTTGGAAGAGTCAGTCTCCATGTCTCTGTCTGTATGTATGCATCTCTGTGTATGTCTCTCTCTCTCTCTCTCTCTCTCTCTCTCTCTCTCTCTCTCTCTCTCTCTCTCTCTCTCTATATATATATATATATATATATATATATATATATATATATATATATATATCTGTGTTCGTCTGTGTCTGTGTCTCTCTGTCTGTGTCTCTTCCTCTTCCTCTGTCTCTGCCTCTCTCTCTCTCTCTCTCTCTCTCTCTCTCTCTCTCTCTCTGCTCCTCTGTCTGTCTGTCTCTCTCTCTATCTCCGTCTCTCTCCGTCTCTCTGTCTCTGTATATCCGTATCTGTCTGCCTGTCTGTCTCTCACTCTCTGCGTCTAAGTCTATCTCTCTCCCTCAGTCTGTCTCTCTATATGTCTTTCGCTCTGTCCCTCTCTCATCCTCTCTCTCTCTCCTTGTCTTTGTTCCTCTGTCCACGTCTCTGACTGTGTCTCTTTGTGTCTCTGTCTGTCTCTCTTACTCTCTCACTCTCTCTTTCTCCGAGAGAGAGAGAGAGAGAGAGAGAGGGAGAGAGAGAGAGGGAGAGAATGCGTGTGTGTGTGTGTGTGTGTGTGTGTGTGTGTGTGTGTGTGTGTGTGTGTGTGTGTGTGTGTGTGTGTCTACTCGGCCTGACACTCCCCCAAGTCTTTCTCTCTCGAAGCTCCCCATTTCCTTCTATCCTGAGCCCCACACCTTTCACAAATGTAACGCAGATACTTGTTACCTTTCCATCTGGGCTTACAAGGAAGAATTGGAATTTCATCCCGGTTGGAAATAGTAGAAATTTTGGATCTTTAGATGGGCCACATGTTATTGGCGTGTGAAACGGGGGGCACAGCGTGGGAGGGGCAGGGGAAACTAATCCTCTCATCTCAAAAATAGCTGAAACACGACTGAAACCCTAGGCTGAAACCCGCTTCTACCATTCCACCCTAAAGTTTCTTCCCATGCCTTTTCAAAGGGCAATTCTTTTTCTTATACTTTGCTTGAGAAGTGCCTTTCTAGGAAATCTTTCAAGGAAATTGAATCATGCAGTTTCACTGTGAAACTCTAAGATTCTCACCACCGCCTCCCCTGCTCCCCTCCGCCCACTCTCTATTTGCGGGGTAGATTACCATTATTTAACCCTGTATTTGGGAGGGATTATCTTGGATTAAGGAGATTAACTCTTACCTCCTTCATAGCACTTGGTGGTGGATGTCAAGAGGGCGGGATAAGCCAAAGAAGCCTTCCTCGATGTAGTATGTGTACACCTAGATTCAGCCCTCCTCCCCGTTAAACATTTAAGGACCGATGATGCAGGAGTGCATCATGCCCATTAATCGCCATGATGCAACAATGAAGTGCTGGCGAGTATGGCGAATATACTCACCAGCACTTCATTAGTGCATCATGGCGACTCTCTGTGGTGTGCATCAACTGGTTAGGGACAGCATGATGCATTAATGCAGCTTCTTGCTCGGGCTGCACTCGTGAATGCATCATGACGATCAATGGGCATGGTGCATTAATGCACCAGTGACCTTCAAAAGGGTTTAACCTTTAAAAGTTAACCCTTTAAGGGCCGCTGAAGCATTAATGCATCATGCCCATTGGTCGTCATGATGCACCAATGAAGTGCTGGCAAGACTGCTCACCAGCACTTCATTTGAGCATCATGCAGGCCCTCTGGCAGTTTACGTATCAACCCTGCAGGGTTGCCATGATGCTCCAATGAAGTGCTGGTGAGCAGTCTGGCCAGCACTTAATTGATGCATCATGACGACCAATGGGCATGATGCACTCCTGCATCAGCGGCCTTTAAAGGGGTAATAGTTGATTTGGCTCCTGACTATAGCACATAACTGCATCATGCCCATTGGTCGTCATGATGCATGAGTGAAGTCCTTTATAAATACATGCATCATGCCGGCAATATGGATTTGATACACTCCCAAAGGGTTGGCATGATGCACAAATGAAGTGCTGGTGTGCAGACTCCCCAGAACTGCTTCATCGGTGCATCATGATGACCAATCACAATGCACATGATGGTCTAATGTTCGCTCCATAAAGGGTTATCTACATAATATCGGTTCCCAGAAGATTGCCCAAAATCCAACAACAAAAACAGTTTACGGTATGCCTGGATGGTTTGGGGATGTGTGTATATATAACATAAACAGCTTCTGGGCAAAAATGGGAAACTATAGTGAAACCCCACGTATAAGCCTCACTCCCCAACATTGTTAAAGCTCACATGTCGCACCTGGGGATTGGGGAAATGCAGGTTTCCTATTGTACTATATTGCTAAACCCCGTCTATAAGGCGCATCCCTTACTTGGCCAGGTGCTGTAATCCACACTCACTATTGCTGTAAGAGAGATTTGTAAGAAGCAGGTTAAATACGCAGGTTTTTATGCTACTCTATAGCTACCTGGCTGCTTCCCTGGTCTATACTAAAACTTTTTCCCCTCACAGGCCATTCGGTCCCACATAGATTGTGATTCGGCAGGCCCAGATCGATCTTGGCAGGACTGAACACCTCAAGATAAAACATGAATTCACTGTTTATTTCAATCATTTAATTATTTTTTTTAATATTTAAACAAACAGTAATGACTTTTATTTTAGACTGCATGAACGTTAATAATGGTCCAATTGCAAGATGTAAAGCCAAATTATCAAATTGTACCCCAAGGTCCTAAAATTAAAATGAGACATTTAGTGCTGCAGTCTGGCAATGTCGACAGGCACAGCAGCGATTTTGCTGGCAAAAACCTCGGTCCTGCGAGTTTTTCCCCTGTATGAACTTATGTAAAGTGGTGAAATAACTAGTGGAGACTGAAGTGATGTGTGTAACATATTGTAGAAATTAATGATTTAAAAGGTGCTGATTGGTCATCATAATGCATGTCTACCGACAATATAGAGGGTTGATACACTCCCGGTGGATGGGCATGATGCACTTATGAAGTGTTGGTGCATCATGCGAACTAATGAGAATGATTATACTTCAGCTGCAATAAATGTACCTATCCATCATAGGCTATTTTCACATGTTATGGTTACTGTTTGATGCATGTGTAAGTAAACCTACCGTACAATCAATTAGTAATTCTATGTTATCTGAAAGAAGTTATTATAGGGTGGTCAACATTTAGGTACCATTGTACCAACGGTCAAGTCAGGGGCACTTTGCCTTAATATACTGGGGTAAGCTGCCCCCGATTCGACCATGGGACATGTCGGTACCTGATGTCGACCACGCAGACGCTAGACTAACGTCCTTTAGATCACACATAGGCCTACTTACCAATTGATTACACCTCATTAACTACTATAGGACTTAGTATGGAGGCCTAGTGGAGCCACCATCTTAAATTTCGCTGGTTGAGGTAACACCCTCTGATAAGACATACCATGATGGGTACCTTGTCCCTGGTTAACACCCACTTCCAGGGACATGCTGGTCCCATCTTATCAGTTCTTATCAGTGTGTGTCGCCAGAACCAGCTCCAGACCAGCTAGTGGCCAATAGGTTAACCTTGCATAGGCCCGATGGATTACTGAAATATTGTGAATATAACCATGATGGAATGGAGGCCGACATAAGTTAGGCTATACCAACATGCCTCCTGGTCGAGCGAGTCAGGGTCGACTTACCCTTACATACTAAGTGTGAACCCATCTACTTGTTGTTGTTTATTGGTCATGATACACCAACAACAAACAACACAATCCTGTGTTGTTTCAGCCACAGCTTACAATGTATCTCCTCAACAGACCTGTATATTTATACTCTCTAACGGAGTGGTCATTTTTAATGACAGGGGTGTTGGTGGCAGGGGCATTTTTTGACGCAAAAGGGTGTATGTTTGGAGAATGTACCTGGCCCTCTGCGGAGACAAATGTTGACGCCGTCGCGGTTCCCGGGGTGCCCGGCCAAATGGGGGTTTGGGCCCCGGATCAAGGATATATGTAAGATCTCATCTGAATTTGAAGTACATTCAGATGAGATCATCTGAAACTTATGGAAACTTAAATGGAAGATTATTATTCAGATGAGATCTCATCTGAAAACTGTCGGAAGTGTGTGACAGCACGGTCCCACCAGCCCTGAGGAACCGAGGCAGCGTGAAGGTTTGTCTCCAGTGTGACGTCATTCTAGTTCCGGCCAGGTACAAACCCCCAGAAGAGACCCACATGCCTTTTTGACTACTCCTTTAACGGTGACGGGGGGTCAACCCCTCAGTAAAAAATGACCCTTAATGCTTCAGCGGCCTTAAAAGGGTTAAGGAAGCGATGAAGATGATTATCTGGAGGTTTATAATGTAGCCAACACCAACAAATAACAGCCCAAACTGGAACTTGGAAGGATTGTGTTATATATGACCTTAGGCTTGGCTTAAATTGGCAGCAGTTTCGTGAAAGTCTGGTAATGTGTGAGATGACGTGAGGGTGACGAGACACGTGTCACGTGATTAGCGGTATCAGGGACCATGATACCGCTCGGGGTGGAGTGGGGCACTCAGTGATTTGATGGGTACTATGGGCGAAACACGATTCTTTCTGGAAGGGGTGTTTTGGAGTCCTGGGTACGGGCCCATGGTTAGGGATGCTTTTGGAATTATTCTGGGGTAATATGCATTTAGAGACAATTTGGGCACTTTTTTTGTGGATTTTCTGGTCTAAATGGACCGGAAACGCGATGTTGTACAATAATTTTTCTCTAGCAATTTTTCTTAGTCTTATGAAAGTGGTTTACTTTTCGTAAAGTCACATTGAAATTGCCATCACTTCCCCCCATTTCCCTTGTTATAGGGTAGGTTTTCTTTGATTTCCCCCCGGTCCCTGCACTTCCTATGGTACAGGTACACAACCTGCGTTCCCTCCTTCCAAAATATACCCCATATCCATAGAGTTTTATGCTAAAAAAGACCCCTTTTTATGGAAAAGTGTTGACTTTTCCAACGAAAAAAATACCCCTTTTTTCGATAAAACATGGACATTGTTTTTAGCAGCTCTATTTTCAAAGGCTGAAAGTATTTGGTGAACTTATTTAAACAGTATAAATTCCATATCTGTGTGTGATTATTTGTTGACAAAAGAAAGTTAGATGGAGATCCCCTGAGTGGAATACCCATACTTCCAAGATCATGGAGTCTGCCCCCAAAACTACCCCTTTTTTCTCTAATCCATGGAGTTTGTGTGAGAAAAAGACCCCTTTTTCTTGATTCCAGGGACATTGGAATTGAGTGAAAAGTGACTCTATTTTCCTGCTTTTGGGAACGCAGGTTGTGTACCTGTAGCATGGAAAGTGCAGGGACCGGGGATTTCCCCCTCGTTAAAAGGATACCAAATTTGAGGGGTTGTTCACACTTATAAATACCATAGCAAATATAGGGAGTGCCCCCGTCCTCCGAGATATATACAGGAGGGTCTTGCCAAAAAGGAAACGTGAACCAACAAAGAAAACATGCACGTTTTTGTCTTGCTAAATAATTGTTTGGGTAATCGTTTAGAGAAACGTGCACGTTTTTTACACCTCAAAACGAGTTTCTCGTACATTCTGCTGTAATTTCTTTGTCAATGCAATGAAAATCAGTTAGGCCATACACGTTTTCCTCAGCACTCTCTGAAAAGTTTTACAGTAGTTCATTCTCGTTATCTTTTGGCAAGACCCTCCAGGCCATGCCTAGTGATAGTTTGTTGGTAAGGGGCCGATGGCATCATTGGGCGGCCCCCAGTAATAGGCAGGATTAGGGAGAGGCAGCTGTTTGGATGTCGACCTGAACTAATAAAATAACATGGTGTCAGAGATGGGGGGTCCTGGAAGAGCAATAATGCATGTATCAAGCTACAACTTAGTGTAATTGTGGGAGTGCAAATCTATCATCATGTAAAAGAGCAACAAGATTTCCTGTTCTTCTTTTTTTTTTATAAATTGTTTATTTGGAGTTACAATGTATTGTGGGTAAATAAGTTGTGATCCATAACGTCAATAGTGTCAGGGACAGCAGCGGGAGAGGAGTTGAGGAATTACTTTCCTTGTGGCCTGGTGTGCCGCATTTTGATGAAAAGTGACTTTTGCTTTGGGGGATTTTCAAGATGTGATATGTTGGGCCAAATTCAGTAAGATTTTGTCAAATTGGTCGAAGATGGGTCAATTGACCAAAAGTTGGCCCAAATTAGGTAGGCCTTAGATAGACCCGAGGTAAATTGGGTTCAATCAGGTAAAATATGGGTCAAAATAGGTATACAGTCAGCCCTTGTTTCCTCGAATATGGAAAATGCAAGGAAAAATATCTGAGGAAGCAAAATATTCAAGGATTCAAGTCCAAATATAATAGAACATATAGAAAAAGTTGCCAAATCTTTGTCTGAGGTAGTGAGGGATCTGAGGAACCAAAGGGTCGAGGAAGTGAGGGCTGACTGTAATTGGCATAGTGGATCAATTGACTCAAGATTAGCCCAAATTAGGTAAAATGGATCCAAGATGGTAAAATGGCTCAAATCAGGTAAATATGGGTCAAAATAGGCCAAATTAGCCAATTAAAGCTGTTTTTGCCCCCAATATACCTATGTTCTGTCAATCTGGAGGCTGTTGCGAAAAGAAGTGGATCCTAATTCTCACTGTAGCTATTTGATCTTCCAATTCTTTGCTCATTCCCACCCTGAGAATCAACTTCCCCAGAGAATTGGTTCCTACTTAAAAATTACACCCCGACTCTGGACCACTCCTCTGACCAATCCCCTTTTCGCAACACACAAGGGAATCAAGTCCCTGAGGTGAGTGAGTTCCGTTTTGGGAATAGAGCCTCCGCCAGAATCAATTCCAAATCTTTTAGCAATGGCCTCCTGGGCCATTTCACCATTATGTGCTAATTTCACTCATTGTGACCCATTTTGACCTGTTTTGACTCAATCCTGGGTCAATTGACCCATGTTGTACCAATTTGACCACTTTTGCCCGATTTGACCCAATTAATCCAACTAGGATCAAGCTGACTCAAATTGGGGCAATCTTGGTCAATTGACCTATCTTGGGTCAATTCGACCTCTTTTAAATGGATTTGATCTATTGCACCCAACTTGAGTCATTCTGATTCAATTTGGGTGAATCCTGGGTCAATCGATCCATTTTAGTCCAGTTTAAACTCTCTTGACCTGATTGACCCAATTTGGATCAAAATGACTCAGTTTGGGCCAATCTCAGGTTAATTGATCCATCTTGGGCCAATTTAACCTATTTTGTTTGGATTTGACTGAGTCAATCTGACTCAATTTGGACCACTCCTGGGCTAATGGACCCATTTTGGGCAAATTTGATGCCCTATTATTGGACTTGACCCAATTTACCCAACTTGAGTTAATCTGTCTCAATATGGGCCAATGTAACCTCTTTCAACCTGATTTACCAAACTTGACTCAATCTGATTCAACTTGGGTCACTTGACCTCATGTGACCCAATACTTATACCCAACTTGGGGCAATGTGT
This sequence comes from Acholoe squamosa, assembly GCA_949317995.1. Lineage (NCBI taxonomy): Eukaryota > Metazoa > Annelida > Polychaeta > Phyllodocida > Polynoidae > Acholoe > Acholoe squamosa. The sequence continues at coordinate 72,922,200 of OX439042.1, forward strand.
CTAAATTTGGATTAAAACTTGGACAAATTTAATCCTTTTGACCTGATTTACCCAACTTGACTCAGTTTGAAAGCAACGTTGATACACTGCGTGTAAGGGGAAATACAATGGCCACATGAGCATTCACGGTCCAGTGACCCGCTAGGGCGCTATACAGGGACACAAGATGTTAATGGTCACATGTCGTGAACTTTCAACAGTGCTAACACTGTCTCACGGATGCCGTAGCTCAGGTAATGGACATGGCCTGGATGGGGCCCTCCATGGCACATCCCATGGTCTTAATCTGGTGTCAAAAGACCCATTATTAAGGGCGCTAGGCCTCCGAGAGTGCTTGTAGCTCTTGGTGCGCTACAGACGCGCCAAAGCATTCGGCACATGCGCGGTGGGCTACAGGTAGCTGACAGAACCTAGAACCTATATTGGACAGTGTCTTATTATTATTATTATCATATGTATGTGTGGAACACTTATTATGATTACTGTGCATGAACTACCTGTATATTGACATTTGTATTACTGATACATAACTACTGCCTAAACCTTGAATAAACCAGTGATAACTGGAATCTATATAAGAGCTTTATATTCTTTCACATTATAACCACTAGTCTATATGATATTTCTCATATGACAAATTGATCATACACATATCTCTTGTATGACACAACCAATAACTGTAGTACTACAGATAGCGGTCGTTGATACAGATAGTGGTTGTACGTGACCCCTTTTTGGATCCATTTTGGTCAAGAATCAATGCAATGTAAAAAAAATATCATTGCTTATATTTTACCGTGAAAAGTGATTTTTTGGATTATTTGTTCCCCGGCCATAGGGACGGGGGGGGGAGGAGATAGGTATAGGACATACATTCCATGTCAATTTTATGATTGTAATTATTAACATCGATTTACAAGTTTTGCTTTCAATTTACCAGCTTCATACTTTATCTCTTCACATATTATCCTTTCAAACAGGATGGCGGCGATCTACAAGAACAGGATATACACAGTTTTCTGGTGAGAACTTATCATACTAATTAACGAATAGACTACGAAAAAAAATGAATATGCCTCAGAATATTCTGGAGGCCCGGACATGATAGTAATTCATAATAATATCTTTTATTGACAACAAAGGAGGTCATTGCTGACCTATGTGTCAATGGTAAAATTCTCTCTATCCCCTTTCGAAGCAGTCTCAGGGAGTCGCCATGCTGCGCCATGATTGCCCAATGGATAAACTAATAAACTTAGAACTGCATGGTGTGTGGATATTTGTGTTGGCATCTAAACTTTATCTGGGTACCAGGTGACTGAGTGTTGTGGGTATGATATCCACTTAGCAAAACACGTTTTTAACGTTTGCAAATGTTTGGGTAAAACGTTTGTACAAAAACCTTTATTTTTATGTTAAAAGAAAACGAGTTTTGTGCATGAAAATAATCTTTTTTGAACGTTATAAAAACGTTTTTTTAATGTTAGTCTTTTTCAACATTAAATTAGTAAAACCTTTTTAAGATCCGTTGTTTACATTGAAATTACAGGTTTTTTTTAACCCTGAAATAAAGTGTATATAGAAGGCAAAAAAACAACTCTATTCATGTTTTAGGTAGCTATGTGTTGCGGGTATGACTAAACTCTATTCATGTTTTAGGTGGCTGTGCGTTGTGCGTATGACTGACAGTTCTCTGGACTCCAACTACAATGCCAGTCACCTCCTGGACAGCCTTCTCAACAACTATGACCGCCGTCTTCGCCCGGGGTTTGGGGGTAAGTGTGAGATATATAAGACCCAAGGTCGAAGCCAACGGCTCCTATCCATGATATTGACTTGAGGCAATACACCTTATCTTTTTGTGTACATTAAGCTCATTACAAACCTATTTTTAAAATCTTAGAATTAATGTTTAATGTGAAATGATATTTCCTCTTAATGTATACCTCTGTAGATTCTAGGCCTATCACTTTACAGAAATGTTCCTGAAACTTATTCTGGAATGTATCTGCATGTATCCCCATAGTGAGTACTTATGCCTTTACAATTGTCTAAATTGGGCAAATGACCGCAGAGATACTGAAATTCATTTGGCTAGATATCTACTCTGGAGCCTCCAATGGTGTGTGCAGCCAAGCATGACTGCTTTGCTCATTTGCATATGATCCGAGACATATCGGGTCATTCCCTGAGTTGCCACTCTCTCTGTCTTTATCTTTATGCACCTACCTACCTAAATTTCGTTCAACCCTGTTATCTTAACACAACATTTTTAGGCCTTAATTATGTGTCCCTCAAATTGATAAAGTCTACTCTGCCTTTATCCTAGGCCCTCCAACATTGGTGGACGTCAATCTCAATATCCGCAGCATGGGCCCCATCAGAGAGAAGGATATGGTGAGTTATCTATTTATCTTTTTTTTTAATTGTACCAATAAATCTGAATTTTCATTTTCTGGAAATCACTGCCCAACCACTCGTGCCTGGTACGAATCTCACCTTATACCAATTGGTATGCAATGATATCGAGTCATTAGGTAGGTATATCAGATATTTTGCAGAAACCTAACACAGGTAGTTGGGACATTATTCATAAGAAAGCCTGATATGTTTGAAATTCAATGGTATAAGTCCCGTTAAAATCCATTGCGAACTTGCAACAGAGTGAACATTTTCATGAGTTAAGGTTTGCCCTAAAATTGGCACCTTTTACTCATAGCCACTGGAGCATTTTCAGGATGCTCATACATCACAAACAGTATACATTTCATCCATACTCTCTTATACTTTCATCCATACTCTCTTATACTTGTACTACTGGAAAATGGATTTTGACTGCATTGTAACAAAGTAGTTACCCCTCTAATTGTGAGCAATTAGAAGTGATTATATCCATACCCCAATTATTCTAATATCCACATATATGAACTATATCATGGACATGGAGGTGAACTGGATCTTGAACTCTTAGGACCTAATCATAGAGGACAGGAGACATTGGACTGATAATTCCAAGAAATTAGATTATTGAGTTCACAAACAACTGATAAGATCCCATTGTGGAGACCATCAGGTGACGAGGTGAAGTCAGGTGATGAGGTGACCAGGTAGTGACAGGACAGGGCCGGTTCAGGACAAGGGTAAACGAGGTTATCTGGAGATAGCCTGATTGGGACTGGTATTTAAGGGCTGGCAGGCAGGAGGCACAGACAGACCTGCACTGAGACTGGCTCAGACCACCAGAGACTGCACCACACCAGCCGAGGCACGACTGCCTGAGGGATGGGAGCCCTGCTGCCAGACTATGCTGCCTGACCCTGCCATGCTGACTCCAGCCCTGTAGCCTGTACTGTGGTAGTCCTGGCCCTCACCTGACAAGATCCTGGTAACCCTTTCTAATCAATCACACACACAACGAGAAGTCTGTATTTATGATCACACATTAAAAGTTCATTTCAACAAAAGAGCGTCACTGTGTTATATAAGTGACCTCTTATTGGTGCCGGTGACCAGGATTCTTGCAGGGCCAGGACAGAAGAGGAGTGCATCAGTGAAGACCAAGACTAGGAGGTAGTCTGACCACGAGCTGACCACGAGCAAGGGCTGACCAGCTGTAAGAGAAAGGGGTGAGTGAGTGATTCTGTTTAAACCTTGTCTCTCTTGTTATAAAATGGCCGAGGAGGTAGTAGCAGCTGTGTTTAACCATTTGGCAACCCAGATTAACGAACTGTCTGCAGCATTTAGGGAACAGGGGGTTGTCAGTGGGATCCCAAAATTTGAGGGGGACCCTAAGAAATTTAAGGAGTGGGTAACCCAAATTGAAAAAACGGCGGTGCTGAGCGGTTTGAATGATGATCGTAAAAAGCTAGTTGCCTATCAGACGGCACAGGGGGCCGTAAGTGAATTTATTCATAGATACATGGGAGATCATCCCAATGCCACATGGGCTCAGTTAAAGCAGGAACTGGAAGATAGGTTTGGGGAAGTAAAAGACCCTCTATTCTCATTTGCACTGTTGAGGAGGTTAAAACAAAAAGATAATGAGAGTGTCCAAATGTACGCGGAACGTTTGTTGTGCACTGCCACAGAGGCATTCAAGGGCCAACAGGGGGGTCTGGATGCAGTCCAAAACCAATTGGTTGGGTTTTTCGTAGATGGTTTAAACCAAGACTATCTCAAAGTAAAGGTAATTCGCGCTGAACCTGACACCCTGCTGGATGCAGTCAAAGCAGCCAGGAGTGAGCAGACAATGAGGGCCAAGATTGCCCTCCGGACGGGCCGTTCGTCTGGCCCCGCCGCCGCTGCCCATAGGCACGATGAACCTATGGAGGTTGACCACCTCCGCTTCCGGGGCACCTGCCACAAATGTGGTAAGGTTGGCCACAAGGCAAACGCGTGCCGTAGCCGCCGGAAAGAGGTAAATATGGTTTCGAGGGAAGATTCCGCCCCGAGGAAGTGCTGGCACTGCATGGAAGCAGGCCACTTCCGGCGGGACTGCCCGCGTAGGAAGGCTGGGCAGCCACCGGTGGCCATGAAGCGCAAAGAAGAAAATCATGAAGTACTCCAGCAGGAAAACTGGTAGATCCTTGCTCGGACCGTGCCGCCACCGAGCAAGGAGGATTAAGACCGACCCACACAATCAATCTAGCGGGTAATCCTAATTCAGCATTAATTACAATAGGAAGACAGAAATGGCGGGCATTAGTGGACACTGGGGCAGAGGTATCACTAATAAATGAGTCTTTATATACAGAATTAAAGAAGAGTAAGGGAATAGAACTCCAGAATCGGAAAGCACATTTACAATCAGCAGGGGGGAACGCACTTGATGTGAAGGGTCTGGTCACTTTAGATTTTAAGATGGGGGGAACATCTATGACACACAAGTTCTATGTGGTGTCAGGGCTGAATAGAAGAATCATACTGGGTAATGATTGGTTGATTACCAATGGAGTACGACTGTACTTTGATCTTGGGTCGATGCGTGTGGGCAAGACATATATTCCACTCACTCAGGATATTCATATATCTTCGCTTGTAAGAGTTGCACAAACAACTACCATCCCGCCCCAGATGGGCATGACTTTCAGAGGGAAGGTCAAGTATGATGGTGGGGGAGAAGAACAAGAGCTGGCTGGTCTAACTGAGGGGTATATCAGTGCAGAGCCAGGGCTAATGGTTTCCAACAGCATAGTTAGAGTTTGTGAAAAGTCAGTACCATTGTTAGTAGTCAACAATACTGACAAATCATTCAGATTACGTAAAGGTTGTGTAATCGCAAAGATATCACCTATTGAGGATAAGGAGGTGAAGAACATCTCTGAGGTGAGTAGTGTTGATCAACCTGTTACCAAAGAGGTGGACATGGAAGACTTGACCTGTCCACCAGAGTATCAGGACATTGTGAGGTCACTTGTGCAAGATAATGGTGACCTGTTTGCCCAATCAGATCTAGATCTAGGGCACACTGACGTGGTAAAGATGTCGATTGACAGTGGGGACCACCCACCAATCAGAATGAGACCTTATCGGGTCCCATTAGCAAAGCGCGAGATTGTGGGCAAGGCGGTCGATGACATGCTAGCTGCAGGGGTCATACGTAGGTCCCAATCTGCCTGGTCTTTCCCAGTTGTGGTGGTCAAAAAGAAGGACGGGTCAAAGAGGTTTTGTGTTGACTTTCGCCGGCTTAATAAGATAACTAAGCCATCCTCTTACCCCCTCCCCTTGATTGATGACATATTGGCACAGTTAGGGAAAGCTAAATACTTTACCTCACTTGACTTGAAGTCAGGATATTGGCAGGTGCTGATGAATCCTGAGGACAAAGAGAAAACAGCATTTGCATGCCACAAGGGTCTGTTTGAGTTTAACAAAATGCCTTTTGGCCTATGCAATGCCCCAGGGATATTTCAGGAACTCATGGCGATAGTCCTTCAAGGTGAAGAAGATCATGCCATGGCTTACCTGGATGATATTTTGATTCATTCTGCCACTCTGGAAGAACATCTGGGTCACATACAACGAGTATTCAATAGGCTGAGGGATCATGGGCTGAAACTTAAGCTGAAGAAGTGTCAGTTCATGCGCCAAGAAACAAATTATCTTGGCTTCATTATTAATCAACAAGGCATAAAGCCAGATGAAGAAAAGGTCAAAGCCATCAAATGCCTTAAGACCCCTCAATCAGTTAGGGAAATTAGGAGCTTTATAGGCATGTGCTCCTTCTACCGGCGTTTCATTCCTAATTTTAGTCAGATAGCAGAACCGCTGATCGCATTGACCAAGAAGTATGCCAGATTCCAATGGACAGAGGCCTGTCAGAAAGCCTTTGACTTTCTAAAGGACAGCTTGACAGTGGTCCCACTACTGGCATACCCTGACCCTAGGAAATCCTATGTGTTGTACACAGATGCCAGTGACACATGTGTGGGGGCTTGCTTGACACAGGAAGTGGACCAAGAAGAGCCCAGCCTGGGACACAAAGTGCCCACAGAGAAACCATTGTACTTCCTGTCACACAGGCTAGGGCCATCTGAACGGAAGTGGTCAACGGTGGAGAAGGAGGCTTTTGCTATACACTATGCTCTGGAGAAGTTAGATCATTATCTCCATGATGCACAATTCTGTATCAAAACAGATCATAAACCTTTGAAATATCTACTAGAATCCCCAATGCAGAACAAGAAAATCCAGGGATGGGCCTTGAAGATAGCTGGGTACAATTGTACCATAGAATACATACCAGGTACAGAGAACACTTGTGCAGACCTGTTATCTCGTTCTCCTGATAGCAATCAACCTGAAGAAGATGACGACCATGGTGATATTGATGATAGAGCTTTCGAGATCGATGCTATCAACTCCAACCAGTTTGAACCAAAAGATTACGCCGCTTATCAACCTCCTGGTAAAGATGAAGGACAGGGCGTTGATGACACGGATAATGAAATAGGACTTGGGCTCGATGTGGTGACAGAACAATCAAAGGATGCCGAGATAACCGACTTGATACAGAAAATCAAAGCAGGCCAGAAGACAAAGGGCAGTTTCCTGATAAAACCAGATGGCACCCTCCATTATGTGACCGACCTTGATGGAGAACCCATTGTCCGCCTGTATGTGCCCAGTCATCTCAGAAAGCAGGTCATGGATCAATATCATGACAAGAATGGACATATGGGGATCGATAAGACCTTCCATACCATCAAGAGACGATATTACTGGCCCAACCTATATCAAGAGGTATATAACCGTGTCTCAGAGTGTATACCCTGCCAGACGAGGAACTTGACAAAGGTGAGGCCACCTATTCAGGAGACTGACGCACCCCCCTATCCTTTTGCTAAGGTAGGACTGGATCTCTCGGGACCCTACCCACAGACGCTCGCAGGCAACAAGTACATAGTAAGTTTCATAGATTGGTATAGTGGTTGGGTGGAGGCATTTCCAGTGGCTGACAAAACAGCTGATACCATCGCATACCTTTTACTGGAAGAGATCTTCCCTAGGTTTGGGTGCATGCTAGAGTTAGTGACAGACAATGGGACCGAGAATGAAAACAAAGTAGTTAGGGAAGTGTTACAACAACTGAACATACATCATGTGAAGACCTCCTATTATCACCCTCAGGGAAATTCAAAAGTTGAAAGGTGTCATCGAACACTGCATGACATCATTGCCAAGATGGTCAAAGGAGATTCTACCTCCTGGGATCTTGTGCTGAACCAAGCACTAGCTGCCCTGAGGTTTAATGTCAGTAGTGCGACTGGATTTTCACCCTTCTTCCTATTGTACAATCGGGATGTCGTTCTCCCTATAGATAATTTGTTACAGTCAAGGAGGAAATATATGGGGGAAGAGCAGCATCAGGTCACACTTGAAAATCAGCATAGAATGTTTAGGCTAGTGCATCGGAATCTAAAGAGAGCTAAGAAAAGGCAAGTCCAATATGCAAATAAGAATGCTAAAGAGGTCAACTTTGAAGTAGGTGATCCAGTCTATTACAAAGTCAATCAGCACAGGAACAAATTACATGACAAGTGGAAGGCCTATCATCGCATAGTTGAGAAGAAAACCCCAGTCACATTCATCATTAGAGACCAATTGACAGGGACAACCACCAAGGCTCACGCTGAGCATCTGAGGAAAGCATGCATGGAATGGGAAATTCCCATTGATGAAAATGGCAGGACCTTGAGGAGGCCTGCATACGCTGTTCCTCCCGAGGAGTCTGACTCAGGGGACGAGTCTGAGTCAGAGGGAGAGAGTATGAGTGAAGATAATGTTCCCCTAGCAAGACTGGCCAAAAGAAAGCGCCAGGAAAGGGAAACATCATCTGATGAGGATGATATTCCTCTGATGGAGTTAGCTAGAAGAATGAGAGAGCGAGAGAGAAGGGAGGAGGGTAAGAATGAGATTGAAGACAGTGGTAGTGACACCACTTATGACGAAAAGAACATGGATGTGAATGCCATTCATGAGAGAGTGGCTAAAGGGAAAAGAATGGAAGAGTACACTTCCCTGTGTAAGGAGATGCTGAAAGGAATGTGTAAATTTGTGTAACCACATATTCTACTATTATCTCTAGGATTAGGTTAGGATCAGGAATAGTATTAATTTGTATCTTGGTTAGTTGTCTGTTGTGTAGTTATATCTTAGTTAGCTAGCGGTTGTATAGTCTGTTGTCATTAATTCATGTTGGTTTATTTTCACAGGGCACCATGCAGTGCCTGTGCTTTCTCATAGCTCTGACCATTGCAATTGGCCAAGCAGATATGCTCATTACACATGATAATGTGGTGTTCAGTAAGGTTAGCCAAATAACCACCACCCGCTCGAAGTGGCTGGTGACATTTGTGTTGGACTTGGCACCTTATGAACGGTTTTTAGAGAAGATTACAATAGATGTAGAGGACGCTGCTATTGCGGCAAATAGAATTGTGGAAAGATATGAGGAGCCCAGGAGACAGGGGTTCCTGAACTCCTTCACTGGTCTTAGAAGGGAGATTGAAGATTTAAAAGTTACTAGGACATATTTAGCCAGCACCTTTGCTGATTACAGAAGCTTGCGTAGATCGAAACGCTCTCTTCTGCCTATAGTGGGAAAAGCCTTATCTCTAATTTTTGGAACCGTGTCAGATGAAGATCTGGAAAAGATAAAGTTAAATGTAAACCAACTTCAGCAGAATCAACGACAAATATCACATGTGGTTGAGGAAAGCATATCCATCCTTAATGTGTCAAGGGTACAGATATCCCAGAATAGGCATGTGCTCAATGATCTACTGGTGAGTGTGGGAGAAATAGACAGGAAATTGGAAAACATAACTCAGGCTTTAGAAACTCGTTTGACCGAATTGGATCAATTCGTCCAGATCTATTTACAGTTGGACCTGATTGTAGCCGAATTACAACAGGCCACCCAAAAAGCAAAAGGATATTTGGAACATTTAGAGTTACAGCTCAATATGCTGTCACTTGGACATTTGTCACCAAGTACAATAACACCCTCTAATTTAAGGGCACTGTTATTAGATGTAAATTCGAGACTACCGCATTACCTTAAGCTGCCAGCTGATCCCAATAGGCAATTATGGGATTTTTATCGATTTCTCTCTTGCAGTACGGTACTAGACAATGACAAGATTTTAGTCATTATTTCCGTACCACTACTGGACTTTGATGGGGAGTTTGAGATATATCGAATATTCAATGTACCCTTCCCAGCCAAGAAACCATCAACTTTGATGGCTTATTATGATTTAGAATCATCGGCACTAGCTATAAATGCTGAAAGGACCAAGTATATGATACTGGGTCAACGCGAAACTGAGGCTTGTACCTCACCACTAACCTCCTTTTGCAATATCCGAAATCCAGTTTACCCAATTAATCTGAGTAACGCGTGTGTCATTGCTCTATTTATGCGCAATAGTGATAATGTTAAAAGAGACTGTACAACATTAGTCAAGACGGATATTAGCTCGCCAACCGCTATTTACTTGTTTGATGGCCTCTGGATAATCGCGTCCCAAAGGCGACAGCAATTTACGATCGTCTGCCAACGCTCACAATCAAGCACTGATACGCAGTATGTTAATCCACCCTTGGGGATATTAAAATTAGAAGTGGGTTGTTCAGCTACCAATAATTTCTTAACACTCTTACCCTATTATCATAAAGAAAGTCAATATGAGGTAACTGACCCACACCGTCAATTATTGGTGTTACATAATACCTCTAGAATCAAGATATGGGACCCAATCACAACCCAGTTCCCGAAGATTGCTGAGACCAAATTGCCTTCTAAATTAAAGTACATGAAAGAAATTCCAATGGGGCATCTTATCAATGAAATGAAGAAGATAAAGGAACAAGATGGAAGTGGCATGCTGCCTGTACTTCCATCTTGGTCTCTGGGACCAATACTGATAGGAATGTTGATAGGGACAATAATTTCAGTTTGCTTAGTATATAGATATCGTAGAAGCTGCATGGCCATTGTAACAGGTGGAGATAGGAAAGACAGGTCACTTGCTCTGTTGGAGAATCGAGCAGTTGCAGCCCGAGCGAGGGGTGCAGACGGGGACCCAGATGATGAGTCTGCCCAGCCGATGCTGGTCTACACTAGCAGCTACAGACGGGAGGTGGGCCCCACGGAGGTGTTGCCAAGGACGGGGGGCGTGAGTAACGCTCCTAGGGAGAAGGACCCTGCACCACCGATTGAAGTCCGTGGAGAGGACTTTGTACGAAAGATGTATCCGATGCTGGACCTGGCATCGGCGCCACCCAGGCAGGAGGTGAAGGGAGACGTCTCTTCAGAATGAACTTTGTGTATTTAACATGGTTCAAAGTGAACTAAATGACTGAGAAGATGAAGGCATATATCCTGTATCTCAGCCTGGACGTTGCTTATATGTATATATATCTGGTGTGGTTCTGAGGAACCTGAGCAGACATTTTATGTTGAGAAATGAAAATATATATATCATATTAAGAATATATATATATCTTTCTTTTTAAGGGGGGGACGAGTGTAACAAAGTAGTTACCCCTCTAATTGTGAGCAATTAGAAGTGATTATATCCATACCCCAATTATTCTAATATCCACATATATGAACTATATCATGGACATGGAGGTGAACTGGATCTTGAACTCTTAGGACCTAATCATAGAGGACAGGAGACATTGGACTGATAATTCCAAGAAATTAGATTATTGAGTTCACAAACAACTGATAAGATCCCATTGTGGAGACCATCAGGTGACGAGGTGAAGTCAGGTGATGAGGTGACCAGGTAGTGACAGGACAGGGCCGGTTCAGGACAAGGGTAAACGAGGTTATCTGGAGATAGCCTGATTGGGACTGGTATTTAAGGGCTGGCAGGCAGGAGGCACAGACAGACCTGCACTGAGACTGGCTCAGACCACCAGAGACTGCACCACACCAGCCGAGGCACGACTGCCTGAGGGATGGGAGCCCTGCTGCCAGACTATGCTGCCTGACCCTGCCATGCTGACTCCAGCCCTGTAGCCTGTACTGTGGTAGTCCTGGCCCTCACCTGACAAGATCCTGGTAACCCTTTCTAATCAATCACACACACAACGAGAAGTCTGTATTTATGATCACACATTAAAAGTTCATTTCAACAAAAGAGCGTCACTGTGTTATAGCATTTATCCCTTGCATGTGGTTGCCATGTGATTTCTCACCAAAAAATAAAACAAAGGAAAATAATTTGATCTTTGCAAATCTCACACATTTCACCAATATATTTAAATAATAGATAATTTCCTTCCCAATAGACGTACAAGATGGACTGCTACTTCCGGCAAAGTTGGGTTGACCGTCGGCTCGCTTTCTCCGGCTCGCTAAGCACCCTTACTGTTAGTGTGAACCTACTTACCCGGATGTGGAAGCCCGATACTCACTTCTACAATGGCCGTGCTTCTTACCTCCATACAGTTACTACTCCCAATAAGTTACTGCGGATTAACCAGGATGGCAGGATTCTCTACTCCATGAGGTAAGTATTGATTCAAAGGAGCTATTGGCGTCAAACCAGTCCTGTGGGATTAAAACACATGAAAACAGCCAAAAAAGATTTGAAATTAGTTGTATCAATTGCTGTTTAACACTTGAAATGTAATGATAAAGAAAGATGTTACATTGTCTATTTACCGACTGACAGTTCAGGCCCCCTGCCCCCATGTTACATTGTCTATTTACAGACTGACAGTTCAGGCCTTCTGCCCCATGTTACATTGTCTATTTACAGACTGACAGTTCAGGCCCCCTGCCCCATGTTAGATTGTCTATTTACTGACTGAAAATTCAGGCCCCCTGCCCCCATGTTACATTGTCTATTTACTGACTGACAGTTCAGGCCCCCTGTCCCATGTTACATTGTCTATTTACAGACTGACAGTTCAGGCCTCCTGTCCAATGTTACATTGTCTATTTACAGACTGACAGTTCAGGCCTCCTGCCCCATGTTACATTGTTTATTAGCAGACTGACAGTTCAGGCCTCCTGCCCCATGTTACATTGTCTATTAACAGACTGACAGTTCAGGCCTCCTGCCCTATCTTAGACTGTCTATTTACAGACTGACAGTTCAGGCCTCCTGCCCCCATGTTACATTGTATATTTACAGACTGACAATTCAGGCCCTCTGCCCCCATGTTACATTGTGTATTAGCAGACTGACAGTTCAGGCCTCCTGCCCCATGTTACATGTCTATTTACAGACTGACAGTTCAGGCCCCCTGCCCCATGTTACATTGTCTATTTACAGACTGACAGTTCAGGCCTCATGCCTCATGTTACATTGTCTATTAACAGACTGACAGTTCAGGCCTCCTGCCCCATGTTACATTGTCTATTTACAGACTGACAGTTCAGGCCTCCTGCCCCATGTTACATTGTCTATTTACAGACTGACAGTTCAGGCCTCATGCCTCATGTTACATTGTCTATTTACAGACTGACAGTTAAGGCCTCATGCCCCATGTTAGATTGTCTATTTACAGACTGACAGTTCAGGCCTCATGCCCCATGTTAGATTGTCTATTTACAGACTGACAGTTTAGGCCTAATGCCCCATATTACATTGTCTATTTATAGACTGATAGTTCAGGCCCCCTGCCCCATGTTAGATTGTCTATTTACAGACTGACAGTTCAGGCCCCCTGCCCCCATGTTACATTGTCTATTTACAGACTGACAGTTCAGGCCCCCTGCCCCATGTTACATTGTCTATTTACAGACTGACAGTTCAGGCCTCATGCCCCATGTTATATTGTCTATTTACAGACTGACAGTTCAGGCCTAATGCCCCATGTTACATTGTCTATTTACAGACTGACAGTTCAGGCCCCCTGCCCCATGTTAGACTGTCTATTTACAGACTGACAGTTCAGGCCCCCTGCCCCATTTTCTTTAAATATATTTGCAGACTGACAGTTCAGGCCTCCTGTCCCATGTTAGATTGTCTATTTACAGACTGACAGTTCAGGCCCCCTGCCCCATTTTGTTTAAATATATTTGCAGACTGACAGTTCAGGCCTCCTGCCCTATGTCATATTGGCTATGTAGAGTGCCAGCGGTCTATGACTAGTTCCTTCAAAGCGCTACCACGAAGTATAAGATTTTGCTTTTGCTTCCACTGATGCTCACCCTGCTAACTCAGGCAGATAGCCAATAGGGATGCAGCATTCTTATCATAGTTACCCATAATGCAATGTAAACAACTCCACACTCTATTTTGGATAAGTGCTGAAATGCTCATACCCCTAACAGAGGTTTTTTGAATTTACATTGGGTGCACTGTATGCTCTATCACATGGAAAGGGCTTAAACCTACTGGACTAATACACTGCCTAGCCAGCCCGGCAACATCCAAAAAGAAAGGTTAAATAATATAAAATCTATTTTCAGACTGACAGTTCAGGCCTCCTGCCCCATGCACCTAGAGAAGTTCCCTATGGACACCCAGTTTTGCCCCCTGCAGTTTGGAAGCCGTAAGTCATTGTATTGATCATCATCCAATCTTTTTTTTTTAGTAATTTGTACTATAGTCTACCATTCAACACTGTGTATTTTCCCCAAAACCCATTTCAGGTCAACTACTTACATCAGCATTGATGATTTCTCGCTTATCAACCAATGCTCCTCCTCTACCATTGCTTAATAAAGCCACTATTCCATAGCCTACTACATTCACTAAGTTCCATGTCACATGTCGATTTTAAGAAAAGCCAATCTCCCATGTCACTATCTATTTTTCTCTCCGAAGAAATGACCATGTCGCACTGTCTATTTTACGGGTCTAGATCCGTATTCTTTTCATTGATGGTGATTCAGAAATTGTTCATCATATGGTAAATGGCTTAGATCTGTTGGTTAGAGTTAATGGGACTAAACAGCCAACAAAGGAACACAGTCAGTCATCAGTCGTTTTTGAAACCTCCCTAGCCGGGAGGGTGATGCGGGCACGGACAGTGGGGCTCTTAACACCTGGGCCATAGAGTGTGAGAGAGAAATTTCTCAAAATCACAAAATCATTTAAAGGTTAGAAGAAAAATTAACAGAAAAATTGAAAATAGACAGGATTTTTTAAACCTAAGGATGTGTAGAAAAATACAGCCAATTTAGTAAAAGAAATAACTCATTTTATAAAAGGTAAAGAGATTTGTAAACCAGGGGTTAGAAGTAGGAGGTCTCAATTGGACCCTTATCTTATCTCTTATCTCCGATCTTCTCAAAACTACTCCCGACTGATCACTGACTGAACACCACAATATCACGTAATGATCCATCCTCTGTTGGCACAATGTACTTAGAATTGAGTACTACCCTTGTGTCTCTTTCAGCAAATCTTTTAAGTCTATTCATTTATTTGTTCTTCTTTTCAATATTTATTCGTATATTTATAAGATGGGTACAGTGTACATGATGTGGTGTATAAGTGGACTCATGGACAAGATGGATCCATCAAGATGTCGCCTGACATGCGGCTGTCACAGTTTGACCTGATCGCCTTCCCTGCATGGACCAACAACATGACTCTAGTCAAAGGTAATACACATAATTCATCAGTTATATTTCTCTTAAATTCTGTAAGAAAGAATAAATTACTGTGTAGTCAAGACTAATGTTGGGATCTATAAAAATCCAAACATATATTCATATTGCCTTAGAATGATCAACTTAGCCATTAAATTGATGTTAAAAATCCAAATATCCATTGCCGCCTCGTACAGCATGGTCAAAATAGAAATAAGTGGGTGGACACAATCAAACTACCCGGTAGTCATTTTATCCACTGACGAACATGGTGAGTCCGATCACAACTTGCTGCAAACAACTATAAGTAGGGATAGTCAGTGTTTTTGAAATGTAAGACTTTTTTTTACTTTTATAACCATTGATTTCCCCCTTCACACACAAGGGGGAGCTCAAGTAGAGGGAACGCCACCTGGGTCATCAGTGTGGAAGCTCTGTGAGGTCCTGCAAACCTAAATGATTTCCCCCAGCATTATCAGATTATTGCATAAGATCAACTAAATTGTAACAATCACACTGTACGATGGTGTAAGAGAAATCCATAATGGATAATAATGTGTGACCAGCGGTGCAGACAATGATAGGATATGTGAAGTAATTTAATAGAGAGGCGAAGAAAAAGGCAGTAAGACAAGACAAAGTGATTAATGTTTATTGACAAACAAAATGAGTTGATAGCGTGTTCCACAGGAATTAAGGTATAAATTGCGATGTTCAGGTCCATAATGAGATTTGAGGCGGAAGGCTTGATGGATCCAGTCGAGAGATGAAGGAGATAAACTTCCGAAATCCCATCTGAAAATGAAAGAGATAATTAGTTTAGGACCAGTAGAACTGGAGGGATTAATGATGAATAATGTGAAGAAGAATATCAGATTAGGACATAACTACTTTACAAAGTTGAGTAATAAAAAGGGGAATAAATGAGATGGTGATGTCATGAGACAAATACATGTCTCTGCGCAGGCGCGCCAGGATAACAATAATCCTCGAATAACATATTTGTGAAATTCAGAGTGGGAGACGGGGAGTTCGTTCAGAGGGAGCATGGAGACAGCATTGAAAGTTGGGCACTCATATCTAAGCTAACTATTAACAGCTAGATACCATTAGATCACAACAGGGAGTAGCCTACACATGTTAAGGAAAGGAGCATCATAGTAGTGGAGATTCAACATGCACTTGTTGGTGGTAACATCCTCACCTTTCACAAGCTGGGTAGATCTAGAAGTTACTCAGACATGAGCATTTGGAACTTATAGCAACACTGCCTGAGAATGATAGGGTTTCAACTTAGGAACTTAATACAAAATGGAGATAGAAATTAATAGCAGTAATTAACATCGACGGACTCCAGGCCTGGGAAGGGCCTCTCCCTCTCTATGCAGGGATCCTCCCTGTGTGGACTTAGGATCCACATTAGAGTTGGACTATCATAACAACAATTAAGACTCTCCATGTGAGTACACTGCATTGCTTAATTAGGAGTTGAATTGGGCCAATCTTGCCTGCTGCCTTGCCTACTGTATAAAAATATGTGATCTTAGTAAGTGGGAGTTATCGCTGGTGAGCCCTGATATGAAGAGTAGATAAAGGTTATTGTGTTACCACTGTATGAACTAGAGAATATGATGGAGTGTTGATCATCGAAAAGTGCCAGAGTATTTGATGAACTATTGTACCTTTGTTGTGCTTGACGTGTTAGTAGCCGAGGAGAGGAATCAATAAAAGTCTTCAGTCAGGAGGTATCTCTCACTGGTTTTATTTGAGTAGGATCACTGCACAGCTTGATAGGTGTACTGGGCTGAGGTAGTGGCACGCTCTACCATTTATAAGGAGCTAGCTCAAACCCCAAAATGCACTTTGCTACAATTATATACAACGATTAGAAAGCAAGGTCAAAATAACATAAAATTAATAGGGTAAACTCACAGTACAAGACTGTTGAGGAAATCGACGACAAAAAGGAAACTGATTAGATATGACTTTTATTATGATAATTAGAGAATAACCAATAAGGGTTAAAGGTAGTGACACTAGAAATTGACTCAATTATTTTAGAACCCTTATCGCCCCGCAAAAAAAAACCCACAAAAAAAACGTGAAAATAATAATGATGAAAACAAGAAAAAGAAAAAAAAAAACAATATAAAACAAACAAGTAGAGGAAAGAATCGTTTATCTAATATGTGATCATTTTCTAGATATAGGTCACCCTATTGAGAGAAATTTCTTCCATGGTATGTATTCAATGCGACCTTTTAGTTAGTTGTAGTCCTACATTCTGTGTATAAACCACTTTGCTAGGGATAAGTAAGGTTCTTTTTCAGGTCATGAGATGATAGCAGTTTCTGGTCAAGCAACAAAGTGTTGAAAATATCAAAGTGGTTTAGACTGGTCTTTCATTCTATGTCATCATCAAGCATGGGAACCTTTTGCATTAACAAGCAAGACCTTGGCAAGGGCAAAACAGGGAGGCTAAAATTATCCCACACTTTGTATTATAGGTAATGTGAATCATTCAGTGTTAAGTAAGGTTATCTATCCTAGCATCTTCAGTGTCAAATAGTCTTTGTTTCAGAGGAATGTATTCAAGCTATTTCTTTTTACTACAGTAGATACTTTTACTTCATATTACCTTCATCAAACATAGATCTATATTTAAGACATAAACGTTCTCCAAATGGTCATAGTTAAGATACTCACACCATGGGATAACTTCTTTATAGGGTAAGGGCAGGATTTAAAGGTTATTTTCATTTTCATTTTCATAAATTCTTTGTCCATTTAATGTCACCTATTGCTACAATAACTATAGCTATACACACTACAGCCTGTTTTTAATTAGCACTTGGTTGCTTTCAAGTGAGTGAGTGAGTAATAGATGTTTAATGCCATTTCGACAGCTAAGGTCATATTCATGGCGAGAACGACATTACACAATTTCACAGAGGAATGTGTCAGTGCCTGCGCATATGTGCACCACACACATCCGAGGGGATAGGAAAGAGGAGATATAGACCCTTTTAAGTGGGCTAGGGAAGCCCGGGTTGCTTTCAAGCTAACGGTGGACGGGATCATAGAATATAGAGAGACCAAAACCGGAAGTGGAGTAGTAGCTTGGAGCTGGGTTAACCTAGATAACGAACATATTGACCCAGATTCGGGAGCCCGCACTCCAGTCATATTCTATACTCTCTGACGGGATGCACCAAGGATGTGACATTATAGTACCTTTTGCCATGAGGATAGATATACACTGTCAGACCGCGGGTAGCTTTTAACAGTAGATCACTTCTATTTTTAGAAAACAGTGGTAGTTACTGCTAGTACAAATCTAATGACCCAACAGTGGGTTCTACTGTACCCAGTACAGTGGTTATTTAAAATTGGGGCTGAGTGTAGCCTTTGCGTACCAACCCTGAACAGTAAAGTTAGCACTGCTTTTTGGATTGCTCCGTATAAGAAGAAACCAAATTTCTTTGCTAGACATCTGGGTTGCCCATGCAGCTTTGCTTCAGAATCCTACCTGCTAAAAATGTGGCATCTGTGGTATGATAGGAGCACCACTGGTAGTAGTACAGGTTTTCAACACCAGCAGCATCATACAGAGAGGTCATTCTGAAGATCCTCTCTGCACATGGGTAAAGCAGGTGTAATAGCACATAGACTTTACACCATTGCAAGGATTCTACAGTATAGGATGGGTTACTCCATACAGTCCTACAGTGAAGCCAACCCCCCCCCCCATGAAACTAGGTGCCCTTGTATGTTGAGTGGAAATCTTTAAAGATACAACATGTCAATCAAAGTTAGTACCTCAATCCACATACCCGAATGTCTGCCGATCTCTCAATCTGACAGGTTCTGTGCCTGTACATTGCCCTGCCTGCCCACATACAACATATTAATTAGTGTACCTATCACTCATCCTGCCTATCTCTTAAATCTAAAACATCTAGAGTTATTTCTGGTTATCTCTTAAAGGGCTCAACTTCGAAAGCTTACCCCTCACCTTATCTTATCTGTTATGACTTACATTAAGTCTACCTATCCCATTGAGGATAGGTAGACTTAATGTGAGTCATAACAGATAAGATAATCAATCTACCTATCATTCATTTACCTATCCCTCCAAATGACTATCACTCAGACCCTGAACCTTCAAGCACCATTTTTCTTTTTATCTAAGCCTTAATAGTTAACAATACTTTCCTTATCATGTCTACTCTCTTTATTTTACCTATCTTTCTGTACCTAGCACCCACGGTTTCTTTTCTTTTTACGTTTGCTCATATAACATAGTACTATCTGTGCTTATCCCTCAAGCTGCTTATTGCTCATACTACCTATCCCCCTAGCTACCTATTCTTTTGAATACCTATCCCTTATGGTATCTATATACCTCTCTTACCAAGAGGATAGGTATTATGAGCAATTATCAGTTTGAGGGATAGGCACAGAGAGTACCTTGTAAGAGGAGTGAACATAAAAAAAATAAAGAAAAAAAAGGGTGCTAGGGACAGATGTGCAAGTCAAATATGAGGGATGTGCAGAGTTGGGGAATAGGCACAATAGAGGATAGGTAGGCTTTATGATGGGCATTGTTAAGGTTAGGTAGGATCAAAATAGTAGACATGATAAGCAATGCACTGTTTTCCATTAGGGCTTAGATAAACAGACGAACAGTACAGGTTAAACATGAGGGTCCTTGGGATAATCACCATGAGGGATAGGTAAAATGAATGATAGGCAGATTGAGGATAGGTAAATTATGGCAAACTAGGAACAGAGAAGATTAGGTAAAGTGAGGATAAAGCTTTAGTACTTAGGTCTTTTGGGGAATAGTCTTACTTAACTCAAAATGCTTTGGATTCAAGAGATAGGCAGTATGAGTGACAGGTAGACTAAGGGATAGGCAGTATGTGGGATAGGCAGAGCAATGCACAGTCAGAGTACTTGTCACATGGGGAGATAGGAAGACATTTGGATATGTGCATTGAGGTAATAATTTGGTTTACATGTAGTATCTATGAAGACTTCTGATAATTTTCAATATTATTTTTGTACATCTTTAAAATATTTTGATCATCGAACCCCATTTTTGGGTGCTTTTGGTTAAATTCTGAGAATCATGTTCACAAATCTTGGATTCAGCAGGATTTTCTGGTCTAGGTGGTCCATTCTTGATCTTTAATATCACCCTAATAAGGGAATACTACAGCTCCAACCACCTTATCCTCTATAGAAATCAACATTAAAGACACAAGGGCACCTATCATGGGGGGGGGGGTAAAGGGGGGTGGCCTGTCACACTATACACATAGGCCATGATCTCAGTGAGCCCTCCTTTTGTATCTAAACTCCTTGACCATAGGAGATGTACCTCATAGTTAAAGCATCCAATGTGTAGGCTGTAAACCCCCTTTTGTCTTCATACAGATGCCCACTCATTGCTGAATGTAGAGTTTGTATTACGGAGACATACCGGGTACTTCCTGATTAATGTCTATGTGCCGCTCGCCCTGCTCACTGTCCTCTCCTGGGTCGGCTTCTGGATTAACCGTGAAGCCACTGCAGACCGGATAGCACTTGGTGAGATTTAACAGTGATGATATTAAAGTGACAATAGTCCGATTTTTCTTTCTGCTTATAAAGGGGTCCCATGGACCTTGCCATAGGCATTTTACAGTGTACTTCCGATGGATGGAGTTTTGGCCTGCACTCATTAAGTAGGATATAAATCTGACAATTCCTTCTAATATAAGCTTAATAATGGGCAAGCAAAGCAGATATAGTAGTGGCCATAATATAAGAAGTTTGATCTATGTGACCATCCTGGTTCAATTTTGAGAACATTGATTTTTTGGCCCCAACCATCGGACTATGCCACTTTAATGATGATCATGATGATGGTGATTGTGTTAATCTGCTTTGGTAGAATTTTTTCATTAACATTTATCAAAATAATGATAAATAGAATTATCCCGATTTTTCATAATTATGAAAAAAGTTGATCCATATTTATTTTGTGTGTAAAACTCTCATATCTATCACAATTTTAACTGCTTCATATTTGATACAATGTTGCCATCTGTTTAACTTGTAGATTTTCTGTTGTTATACTGACGACCTAGGTCATCAGGATTGGTAATTATAACCTTAATGCGCCTTCAGGTTTTCAGTGTAATAGGTTAACTCTATGAAGACAAATAATAATTGATATAAATCATCATTGTAGACATCAGTTCCATCATATCATTACAGGAGTGATGGTGGTGTTGACTATGGTGTTTCTGGGTATAGATAACCGTGCAGACCTACCCAAGGTCTCCTATTCTACTGCCTTAGACTACTATGTAGGCATCTGTTTTGCTAATGTCCTAGCAAGCATAATACAGGTAAATCTTTGATTAATCTCCTTTGCATTGAAATATATATGATGAATTTGTTATAAATACTATAATATGCATTATTCGGAGATAATTAATCACACAAAGATATAGGCCTATACCATATTGACCCACTTAAGTGCCGGGCCTTGGGCAAGCTGGTCTCGAATAAGCGCTGGGATAAAGGGGTACTGAAATCAATGGTAAGCACTAAAAACAGTTTTCAAATAACACCAGTCTGAAATAAGGGCCAGGGGCAGATGGGGCATTGTATGACGTCACTATTGACCAAATCTTGCTTGTTTGCACAAAGACTATCAAAATACTTCAAGATGAAAATAGGGTGGTCATTTCTTTTAAAGCGGATTTGAAGTTCATGTTCATGTTCCTCCAATTCCAACAACCCTCTGTTGTTAAAATTTGACTAGTCCCTAATGCATTATGTGGTCCTAAAAGATACAAGTACCACAATTTACCACTTGTTTGATGTATTAGTTTGCGGCAGTTCATTTCTTCACTAAGCGGGGAAGCGGGGAGATGCCAGATTCAGACTCTGAAGACGAGTCAGACGAACAGGAGGTAAATATGCTCTTCGGCTTCAATTGCTATACATTCATTTTAGATTACCCTGTAACCGATATGGCCATTTCCTTAGAACAAGGCAACCAGAGGCCTATTTGAAAATGACTGACAATTTACTGAATATTTGGCTCACAACTCTCCCTGATTGCAATGTAAACACATCTCATTGAAATAGCAGGGAAATCCTTGTTCCAAAGTTGCCAGAGATCTTTCTTTATTTTCACAGAGATACCCTTGTACCACGTGCTGCCATCTGGGGTTTCATTGTATAAACTACACTTTTTCATTGAAATACAATTATGATGGTTTTCTGTTACAAGGATCCTGGTAGATTTGCCAGTTATTTTATAGAGTTTAGTTCATCAGGTGCACTAAAATATCCACTTCAGTGATAAGTTGACACATTTAGCAGTTTTTCCTAGTGTTTACCTTTGATTCTAATCATGGCACAGTGCCTTCTATTCACTTTACATGTAGAGTCATTTTGTGCTTGGAGATTGATATAAGATTACATACTTTATTGCTGCTTTAATTTCAATTCCCACAGCCCCTCATGACCCCTGACACAGGGCCCCCATGCAGGATAAATGGACACCCTGTAGATGACATTGGCCAGATAGAGCCAGGAAGTCCCAGAATGCAGCGCTTCGCTCGGCCAATCTCCAAGTCCCGGATGTGGGTGCTGAAACTGGTTATTGGCATCCAGGCCTTCTGTTACTGTATAGTGGGAAGTGCAGGGTACCAGCGTAAGAGGCGGCAAGTGGCCAGGAACAATAAGCGCAGCAGGAATAGTGTTAGTTCGATTGACCGTGTGTCGCGTGTTGTATTTCCTGTTGTATTCGCCATTTTTAATATTTTCTACTGGGTAATTTATTCTACTACATCTTTTACTTTCTTTAAGCAGCCTGGTCATGCTACTGTGTCATAATATCCTAGAGTTCAGAAAACTTCTATGGTTTAGCACCCAAAGGATGTGTATCATTATATAAATAAATAATCAATATTCTTATTAATCATGTCTACAAGAAATTACAAACTATTACATGGTATGGCAGGTATTTTATAAAAAATGAGTGGGTGATATGCTTGAAAAAAAGGTCAATGTTAATCAAATAAACTCCTACTGAATCCTCCTGTCTATGGCTTCAACACATTTTCCTGAAATATAATGAATAGACTTTGAAGTATAACTCTGCATTGCGGGTGTTGTGGCTAAGTGATGACCTTAGGTGATCATCATAATTACCTTGGGTCAATGATGGGTAATGGTGACCGTAACTCATCAATAGTGATAACTTTCTTAGAGGTTTATATTTTCAGTGCACAAGTAAACATAGTATAGAGCCTACGGGTGTTTTAACCTTTGTGTATGAAAGTAAGTGAGACATAATCATCTTACTCTACCTGCGACCAGAGGTCAATTCAGTGCATTGGTTTGTTTGCCTGGAGAGAACCATAAATAGAAACAATTAGTGACTGTAAATCACGCTATAGCTGTGCGATCACCCAGGGGCACACTTTCAACAGTGAAGCCTTCACTGAATGTGTTCCAAATGACGCGCGTATATATGTAGAGTGCAAAGTGGAATTGACACTGGGACACCTGGCAATTCATCAATCAACCATTCATGCTGATCTATCATTTGGAACTACACGACCATCAAGGGATGACAGCCATGAAAGCATGTTGGTAAGTGATACACACTTGTATATATAGGAAACCCTAGCATGTTGAATTGTAAGGTCTTTATTTATCAGTCCTATTACTGCCGTCCTACTGTGTAACGTCCAGGTGCATTGGGATCCCCTGAGGCGTCACTGCCAGTGTACCAAGCTTGACCTCCCCACCCCCTCAATTAGTATGTAATTCATGGATAGGCACTTGACTCAATGCTGTTCGACAGAATATGCTGAAGGTGTCTAATGACGCCACTGCCATGCAGGGCAAAAACTATTTATTAGAAGTTTTGGACGTGTAGGGGGCTATCTACACGTACGTGAAGGTGAATCAAAATAAAAGAGAGTTTTTTTTTCTTTCATATTCAAATATAACAACAATGTTCAAATGATACAAAGGTATATTATATGGGTATCTACTGCAGTTGAAGATTGTTCAGAATGTAACTACATCACTGCTTAATAGGCACTTGCTTTTATATCAAATTGAATATGACAGCTTCATAGGTTTAACCAACAACCTCTGTATCACACCCCCCAGTGTGATAACCCTACCCTGTATCACACTGTCAGGAAAAGTATCCCAAATTATCACAAAACTGATGATAAGACTATTTCTAATACCAAATTTATAATGGAATTTTCAACAAATCTGACCAAATTAACTTGAGATAAATATAAAGGAGCACTTAAATTGGACACCACTGAGAGTTATCACACTCGGCTTTCACTCGTGTGATAACCCTCAGTGGTGACCAATTCTCATGCACCTTTGTCTATAAACCATTTAGCCTACTCATTTGGAACCACACACCTTAGGCCTAGCAGCTCTATTGTCTCCCCACACAGGTTTAGTCAGATCCAGCCATGGATTATGCACTGTGGCGCCCCCTGGCACACTGGCTGAGCACGATAGCTTTGGTGCACAGGGGCGACACCTTATGAAGAAAACTGGAAACTTGGTTGCAATGTCTCCAACCTGTCTCAACAGATGGGGCCACTGTACACCTCTTCCTCCATGGGTCTGGGGTCCTGGTTCATTTTGAGGCAGTCTGTTAAGAGGCACTTTGTGCTAGGGATGGGATCTGGGAGTTCTACCAGAATGAACTAGTGTAGCTCACAGCCACTAAACCTGCCAAATTGTAGTGTGTAATCAGTCATGCAATATCACATACATTCTTTTGTCTAACAATATATTTCATATAGTATATTAATCATAGAAAAAATGGCTACAATTAATCTTCTTTCATCTCATTTTCTACAATGTCTTCACCTAAAGTACATATGAATTTGAATCGTTAAAGTATTTATCATCCCTGACAAACATTGCATTTGGATGTTTCATCCTTAGTGGACCCACAAGTATATTACTTTAAGATCCCCCTTCATGCCTCCAGGATGTGAAACAGGACCCCAACCAAGAACACAGCTCCTTGGAAATCTCCCTCTCCCTTAGTCTTTCTGAAACTTGAGCCATGTGGTCAAAAAAAAGCTCCTAGAGGGAGCTGCTACCAATGGGGCCACATGTCTGCTTACAATGTCTACTGAGGGAGGCAGGAGGGGTGACACCTCCCCATTCAGATATGGTGTTTGATATTGGATACAAAGTCCTGTCACACCTCACTTTGAGGTAAAACAAGATGGCAGCTCCCTGTGTGGGCCGCCATGATGGCTGTAAAGGGGCCTTCATCTGTCATATTGGTTTGCTTGAAGATAGGGTTCTGTGTTGTAGGACTATGAAGTATATTTACAAGATACCGTATCTTCACGTTTAAGTGCCAGGTGTCGTATGAGCACCCGTCTTGTATAAGCGGTGGGGCTATGAAGGTCATGAAATATACCTTAAGCACTGAAAACTAGACCTTGAATAAGCGCCTGTCTTGTAAAAGGGCCGTGGGTAATGGCCCCTCCAAATCTATAAGTGCCGGGGTGGTTTTTCATGACGATACGGTAGTTCTCATGAGGGATTTAGGGTATGTTCACTTTGTGTCAGGTAAGGTCTATAATCATACAGGCAACACTGATGTACATCCTCATGCAGGTATACTATACTACTTCTTGACAACCCTCCTACATCATTTCTTTTTTTTTCAATATTCTAATTAACATCGCTACATCTTTCTCTGCATCGTTGCTGTCTTTCCCTGTGATACACCCGACAATGTCTGTCTGCATCTCTCCCCCCTCCAGGATATTTATGGTTTTTTGCCTGCCATCTTGCTACTATCCAGGCTTTATCTGTACACCAGGGGGAGTCCATCATCATTGTTTTGGTTTCGAGGATGATTGCTGTTATCAATTCAGACCTCCAGGGGGAAATAAACATCATATTCCAAGAATGAGGCCCTACCTGCCACCCTTGAAATAAATGTCCTATTCTGTGGGGAGGGGCTGTCAAGGATGTGTGGGAGTCTGGCAGTGATGGTGTCATTCAGGGGTAGGGGAGATGGTACCCTGACTTTTTTTTAGAAAGATATGCAGTTTACCCCCTGACATCAACAGATCCATCTAGACATATCTCAGGAAATATTGCATTTCCTATTTTTCTCTAATTCCTTTTGCTAAAAACCATAAATGAAATTATAAAAACAAACACTTTGGTTGAAATAACACTAGGTTTTGCTGTCAAGGGTGTGTGGCAGTTTGGACTCTTGACATGAACCTTCCTGTTTTGGAAGGAAATACAATGAAATAAATTGTTCTTGGGGGACATCTACAGATAATATCTTTCATTCTTTTCTAATTCTAATTCTGTTGAAAACAAGGCCATTTCTGAACCATCTGCTTTGCAAGACCACTGCAAAGATGTTTTTGTGTAGCTCAACTGTGTTTGACATTATTCAGTTATTTAGTAGGTACTCATGCAGTCCACATAACTTTATAATCACCTCAACTGTAGATAATGGCTAGCGTGCGATCTCAGAAAGCCCACGTAGTCACGTGGTACAGCTTATCTAGTCACGTGATCTAGCATTAATCTCGATCCAGATAAGTAAGGCCGTACAAACCATGATTACATACTCTAAACTATAATAGAACTAGAAACAATTAAAGGGCTAAGGATACTGTCCCTACGCCGTAGAACTACTTTTGCCAAAACTATTAGTTTATAAAAATTGGATCAAGGCTATTTGCTCTGACAGTGACGCTCGCGAGTCTGCACTACGAGGCCTTTCTGAGAATCACGATTTGCGGTAGATAATTGGTGTCTTGAATATTGTTTGTACCGTAAATCTTTGCATGTAGTACGCAGCTCATACACAAGGGCATCCTCAATCATGTCCTATAGGCAAGGTTCATTAGTGTTTGGGACATTACATTCCCAGCCTGGCTTATCTTCACTGGGGCCTATTTTCACGTCGAACTCAGGCCTATTTTCACGGTGAATTGGGGCCTATCTTCTTCGTGAACTGGGGCCTATTTTCACACCGAACTGGGACCCATTTTCACGACGAACTGGGGCCATTTTCATGGCAAACTGGGGCCCATTTTCACGGCAAACTGGGGCCCATTTTCATGGCAAACTGAGGTCTATCCTCACGGCAAACTGGGCCTGGTTCACAATGCTATGGACGTTGCTTAGTGACGTGACATTGCTAAGTGACATGACGTTGCTTAGTGACGTGAAGTTGCACCAAAAATCATGATGACTACACCACTCTCCAAGATGATTCTCTCAGAAGAGCTCCATTTAAAAGTTTTTGAGAAAGTATCTCAATAACTCTGAGTCTTTTAAACACTACATTTCTAGAGGTATTAGTATGGATGTGTACCTTCAATATAATGCAGTATAATAGCATCATTTACTTCGAAAATACTTGTTGTTATGCAAAGGGGATAGAGATTATTGTAAGCCTACTACACTGAAAACATGGAAGATCCGAAACTAGTCAGCATTGACCACTTTAGGTCCTCAAGTTGACGATACCTAAAACTACAGCTTTAGGTAGTCAAAATGATGACTTTAGGTCGTCATCCTGACGACCTGAGTCATCAGGATGACAATACTCACAGTACAGAGTCGTCATATTGATGACTCAGGTCGTCAGGATGACGACTTAAAGTCGTCATTTTGACTACCTAAAGCTGTAGTTTTAGGTATCGTCAACTTGAGGACCTAAAGTGGTCACCGCTGACTAGTTTCAGAACTTCTAGGTTTTCAGTGTATTTTTTTATTTTGCTTTTAATTGCAACTGAATCATATGATTTGGTTCATCGGAGGAAATCTCATTGTAAAGGGATATCTGAGAATATTAAAATCCTTGAAATCTAGGGAAAAAAATCAAGTTAATTTTGAGAAAAGTACATACTTTGATCTAGCCTCTTTTGGTTTATCTGTTTCTGGCAAGCAGTCAATCATATTTTAATGGGGTAGGAAGCAGGGACGAACCAATGCCTTTTTATATATAGGGTAAAGAGTACTGAATCAAGGTCCTATCTGTGCCCTGTAGCATTCCCTTCAACTCAGGGTGCGTCATATATACACAAGGTGCATCCTATATGCGAGTATGGATGGTAATTGACAAAACTATGAATACAAGATCAGCCTAGGGTGGCATTATCAGTGAAGATCTGGAACTACTGCCAGGGAGACAAGATGGCAACTATTGGCAGTTAAACAGCAGTTTTCCAAGGTTGTATTTTGTCCTGTGTTCCCAGCAGGAGTATAGGGGAGGGCTAGAAAGGTATCATAAGCTATTAATGTATTCATATTCTAGGACAAGGTGAGGTTTGCTTGAAATATTCGCCTGACCGCGCAGCGGGAGGGCGAATATTTCAAGCAAACCTCACTGAGTTAATAACTCCACCTGGCACCATCTGATTCTATGCTAACGAGGTGTGTAAACATCAGGTATGTTGGAGAACTTTTTCAAATCCTTCATGTACAATAGTTTCTAGCACCTGTCGGCTTGGTATAGTGGACAGCGAGCTCGTCTCCTGCCACAGCGACTGGGGATCGATTCCCCATTGAACCCTGAACGCTTTTACCAGGAAATTAATGGCGTAGTTGACTTTATATACTTCGCCAATTTATTAACATGTCCAGGTTGAAACCAGCACCTTCTTAAAGACAAACAAAAGGTCTCAGAGTGCGGTTATACCCCAATAACGGAACGGGGTTATGACCAAAAAAGCACTCTGATGGCCCTGAATCGTGAGATAAGGATTTATAACAACAGGCAGACATGAGATTAGCCTAACAAGGTAAGATGACCCAACCAGCGAATTGTCTTTATGAGCTACAGCTAGGTCTATTAGATGGGATGGTGAGGTCTGGGAAGGAGTGGGGATCAGAAAAGGTGACTACTAGAATGACAGGGGTGGTGTGGGAGATATTGTCTGGGAAATGATAGGGTGGTGTTGGAAGGTGAATGGCAGGTAGGCTAGGGGGAGGGTTGGAGAGATGTGTGTGGGTTAGAATAGGTGACTATATATGCGCTAACATGATAAAGGGTTTCAGGAACTAGGTTTGAAGGTAACAAGGTTGTGCATGGGGTACCAGATATGTGTATAAAAGGACAGGTTATCACATAGACCTGATATAAGGTAATGTTTTCTGTATCATAGGAATATATCATGTTAAGCTACATTACCCTATTATACTAAGTAAAGCATCATATGATGTCACACTGTACTTCGCTTTAGCCTGGGAGAGTAGGCAGCATGTTAGAATCTTTCTGCTACCTATTGGCATCCAGTGACAAATGTCTAGACTGTGCTTTTGATATCAATTCAACAGTGCTGCATTGCTCATGCATGACGCTGATCATAATGGGTGATACACCCCCGATTGCTTCATATGAGAGAATTCACCTGAGCTATTTTGGTGCATCATTATGGCAAATAGACATAAATGAAGAAGCATGCTACAGTAATTATAGGGTTAACAAGGGCTACATCTTCAGTGAATGCTGAAATACAGACATCATTTTGAGATCCACCCCTAGGCGCCTGGGGTGTGAAATAGGACACCAACCAAGAACACGGCTCTGTCTTTCTCAGTCTCTGTGCAACTAGAGCCTGGGTGGTCCAAAAAGAACTCATAGGGGGAGCTGCTGCCTACAGGGTCTGCAGGCCTGCTTACAGTGTCTACCGAGGGTGGCAAGAGGGGTGACATGTTGTACCTCCCCATTCAGATGTGGCTTTGATATTGGGTACAAAGTCATGTCAAACCTCACTTTGAGGTCTCCTACATGTAAAACAAAATGGCAGCTTCCTGTGTGTGCTGCCATGAAGGGGCGAGTTGGCATTTTGCCTTTATCTGTCGTTTTGATTTGCTTGGGATCTGTGTTGTCGAACTGCGAAATCCATTTTCAAGATATTTCTAATGAGGGATTTAGGGCACTTTGGGTCAGTTGGGTCTATAATCATACATACAGGTTACACTGTTGCATCACAAGGAATGGCTTCATTCAGTGATATGACATTGATGTACAATGTAGACCATAAATAGTTGAGAGTGAACAGCTAGTCTAACATGGAGACTAAATGACCAGTCTAAATCACCTAGCCTCTATCACAAACAAAGAACCTCATGGCCCTCTTTTAAAGGAAGCCATGCAATGCTCGACTTCTCCTGTAGACAGAGTCTAGCCTGTAAAGCAAAGACAAGCCACAGGGTAGCCTGGCATGTTGGTTTGCCTTCTTTACTATTTTAGTGTTTATTTTGTTTCAACTCTGTTTTTGACCATAGGGGATTTCTCTTAAACTACATATTGGTTTCAAAAAGCTCAAATTCTGTTTGACTTTGATTTGTTTAATTCATGACAGTATACATCTTACCCAGTTTTACTTGAACACATCCTTATGGAGGAGGTATAGTACTACTTCCACACCACCCACCTAAGTCATTTTCTTTATTCAATACTTAATGCACATCGTTATAACATTCTCTGCATAGCTGCTTGTCTTTCCCTCTGTTACTCTTTACATTGTCTGTCTGAATTCCTCCCCCCTCTTGGATATCTATGGTCTTTGAGTTATTGTCTTGCTACTATCCAAGCCCCACACGAGGGGCTTTATCTGTACACCACAGGGGAGTCCATCATCATTGTTTTGGTTTCGGGGATGATTGCTGTTATCAATCCAGACCTTCAGGGGGAAATAAACATCATCCACCAAGAATGAGGCCCTACCTGCCACCCCTAACCTTTACTGCCTTAGCAAAGCACAGTAGAGTAATATAGGAAATGTGATATTTTCTGAGATATCTCTAGCTAGATCTGGTGATGTCAGGGGGTAAACTGCACATCTCTCTCAAAATAAGTCAGAGTACCCTCTGCCCTTAGCATGCTCCCCTTAAAACTAGATAAGAAATTGGGAAAACAGCCGATTTGGTTAAATTGCCACCAACAGAGAGTCAGGGTCGCAACAATCATTAGGAGAAGAGCAGTTTTCTAAGTTTGTATTTTGTCCTGTGTCCACAGCAGGACTATAGGGGCGAGCTATAAAGGTATAAGGATCTATATCGACAAGCAGACATGAGATTAGCCTAACAAGGTAAGACGACCCAACCAGAGAATTGTCTTTATGAGCTACAGCTAGGTCTATTAGATGGGATGGTGAGGTGAGGGGAGGAAGAGGGGGTCAGAAAAGGTGACTACTAGAATGACAGGAGTTGTGTGGGAGGCATTGTCTGGGCAAAAATGGGTATCGGGGTGGAAAGCGAGACAGAATAGGTGAAAACATGCACTCTGATGATAGAGGGTGGGAGGAACTAGATGTGAAGGTACCAATGTGGTGTATGGGGCACCAAGGTATTACATAAAAGGACAGGTTATCACATAAAACCTGATATAAGGTGCTGTTTTCTGTATCTTGAGAATGCATCATGTGAAGCTACGTTACCTTACCATACTATGTAGATCATAATAATAAAGACACCCTGTATTGTAGCACATTCAGATTTAGCCTGGTGAATTAAGCAGTATTTTCTCATCTACCTATTGTTATCCAGTGACACTTGCTATAGGCAGCAGTGCTTTGGAGAGCAACTTGACTCAACAGTGCTGCATTCTGTTCGCTCTAGGGATATATACCCCTCATTGCTTTGGATAAGAAAATAAACTAGGGCTACTTTGGTGCATCATTGTGCCAAATGAACATAATTTATTACAGGGCTAACAAACCCTGGATTCCTATATCAAGTTTCATCCTCAGTGGATGCACACATACATCCATCACTTCAAGACCCACTGCGGGGCCTCCAGGGTGTGAAATAGGACACCAACCAAGGAATATTTCCCTCTCTCAGTCTCTGTGCAACTATAGATGTGTGGTCGGAAAGGACCCTCTGGGGGAGCTGCTGCCCCACATGCACCAACTTGAGTCAGTCTCCATGCAGAGTTTGTGGAGAGAAGGGTAGAAAAGTGTGAGTGACTGTACATAGTCCCATGTCTACTTTAAGTCCACAGGAATTGCACTGTGTCTGCAATGTTCCGTGTCTGCTTTGATCCTTCTCTCAAGCAATGGGTACCATTATGGTGGCCCTCAGAGTTACTGACCCTATTACTATATGTAGCTTCATTCTCCAACCCGATTTCTAGATCCAGTTCTGGTCCTTGTGCTGCCCATAGGGTCCACATGGCATGTACTGAGGTAGGCACCTCTCAATTCAGATATGGTCTTTGTTATCAGATAAAAAGTCCTGTCAAATCTTACTTTGAGGTCTCCCACATGTAAAACAAGATGGCAGCCCCCTGTGTGAGCAGCCATGATGACTGTGAAGGGATAGGGTGCCATTTGTGGCATTTATCTGTCATCTTGGTTTGGGTGTTGTTGAAGTAAAACATGTTTTTATGAAGACATGTCTGATGAGGGATTTAGGGTAGATTTACCTTGAGTACACATATCTTTTGACTGAGAAAGACATACGTAGTTATTGATACACACTAAGCCCTCATCCTCTGCTGCTTTGTAATGAATATTCAATATTCACTAGAAGGTCTCCCACAATACAATACAGACAACATTGTTGCATCACTAGGAATGGCTTCATTCAGCAATATGACAGCGTATATATGGACATAAAGCATTGATGTACACAGCAGACCATAAATAGTTGAGTATTGACCAGTCTAGATCACATAGCCGCCATCAGATGCATAGGACTTCATGACCGCCTTTTAAAGGAAGCCATGCAATGCTTGAAATTCCTGGTAGACAGAGTCGCGTCTGTAGAACAGGACAAACCACTGGGTAGCCTGGCGTGTTGGTTTTCCTCCTGTAGTGATAACCTTGTTTCAATGCTATTTATGACACTAGGGGATTTCTCTAAAACTACACATTGTGTTTTAAAAGCTCTAAATGTTATTTGACATTGATTTGTTTAATTAGGGAGTGGTCATTATTTATCAACAGGGGGGGGGGGGAGGGTGGGTTTGAGGGGGGGGGGCGTAAAATTTTCAGACCCCTCCCGAGGGGGGCTAAAAAGATTTTGACCCCTCTTGAGGGGGGGCTAAAGAAATTCACCCTCTTTTTAGCAAAAAAGCCCGCGTGCTACTATAGATCAAAGAGGGGCGCGAAAACTCTCTGCGCCTCTGGCGGGGGGGACACTAAAAATTTTGACTACCGTTGAGGGGGGGCGTAAAAAATTTCCACGCGTCCGCGCGAAAACCCACCACCCCCCCTGTTGATAAATAATGACCACTCCCTTAGGCCAGGATGGTGTACAACCGACACAGTTTAATGTAAATCATTTCATGGAGGTATAGTACTTCCAGACAACCCTCCTATGTCATTCATTTTCTTCAATAGTTATTGTACATCACTACATCTTTCACTGCATAGCTGCCTGTCTTCCCCTCTGTTACACTTCATAGTGTCTGTATATCTCTCCCCTTCTAGGATATCTATGGTTTTTGAGTCACTGTCTTGCCACTCTCCAGGCCCAACCCTGGGGGCTTTATCTGTACTCCAGGGTAGAGTCCATCATCATTGTTTTGATTTTGGGGATGATTTCTGACCTCCAGGGGGAAATAAACCTCATCTACCAAGAATGAGGCCCTACCTGCCAACTGTAACTTCTACCCTCCTTTTCCATTGGGAGGGGCTGCCAAGGATGTGTGGGAGTCTGGGAGTTCTGGTATCATTCAGGGGTAGAGGAGCATGCTGAGGAGAGAGGGTACTCTGACTTTATTTAAGAGAGATATGCAGTCTACCCCCTGACATCAAGAGATCTAGCTCACATGTCACCTGAAATATCGCATTTCTTATTTTTTCTCTGATACCTTTTGCTAAACGGTAGTGGGAGAGTACTTTGACTCAGACAACTATAGGATTCTTGACATGAACCTTCCTTTTTTAGAGAGAACTAGTGCCGAAGGCACTAGTGGGTGGGGCAGCTACGACCCAGGGCATGGGAATATGATGCACACCCCAGGGCACACCCCCCCCACCCTTTTAATATGTATCCCATGTTCACCAAACTGGTGGCAAAATCTGTGGCGCCATCTGACGACATGTGGCCGTATCTGTGACGTCATCATGACCTTTGACCTGTGAGGCATAGCGACGTCACTGTTTGAGCAGATTCTCTCAGAGATGCCGACTCAGAAGTTAAAGCTTACATATCCTCATGTTTACTGTTTGTTTTTAGATTATTTTTTACAGAGCTGTCTATGAATATATAAGTTTTGTAATCTGCATTAGTAGTCCATTACGGGTGATCAGAAATTCATAATTTCATGCATTGTGCGAGAGGGAGGAAATGGCCGAAACATCTTCCAGGATCCTGTTGTCAAGTACTCTTGCAAGAGTATGTGTTGTTTTTGACTATTTTTTCTCAAACACTAATGAAATCTTTGAAATTATTGCACAGCTTGGTGACTCATTTCATTTCAGGTCCTAAAAATATTACAAATATTGAAAATTTGGAGAAAAATCGAGTTAACTTTGAAAAAAATACACAGTTTTACCTAGCCTCTTTTGGTTTATCTGTTCCTGGCAAGCAGTCAGGCTTATTTCAATGGGGGTGGGAACCAGCGACGAACTAATGCCTTTTTTATATATTGGGTAAATACAATGAAATAAATTGTTCTTGGGGGACATCCTAGAAAATATCACCTTTCTTAAAAGTCTTTCTTTTCTAATTCTGTTGAAAAATTTCTGAACCATCTGCTTTTCCAAGACTACTGCATAGATATTCTTGTGTAGCTCAACTGTTAATATATGAGTTTCAAGGTACATGTAGACGGCCTATATACTAACTTCAACTGCTGAAAATTGGTGTCTATTAAACATCACTATTGACACGAGGACAGATATAAGATAACTTTAGGGTGGTATTGATTAATAAAAGTCTGAGCTTGAACCTCCAACAGGGAGTCAAGATGGCAACCATGGGCAGGGGAACAACAGTTTTCTAAGGTCATATTTTGTCCTGTGTTACCAGCAGGACTATAGGAGAGGGCTATAAAGGTATAAGGATTTAAAACAACAGGCAGACATGAGATTAGCCTAACAAGGTAAGACGATCCAACTAGAGAATTGTCTTTATGAGCTACAGCTAGGTCTATAGATGGGATGGTGAGGTGATATATAGGGGAGGAATTGGGGTTAGAAAAGGTGACAACTAGAATGACAGGGGTAGTGTGGGAGACATCGTCTGGGTAGGGACAGGGTGGGGCAGAATGCACAATGGCAGGCAGACCAGAGGGAAGGTAGGAGGGATGTGTGTGGGTCAGAATAGGTGACTACATGTGCTAAGATGATAAAGTGTGGGGAGAAGTAGGTTTGAAGGTAGTTAGGGGGTGTCTGGGGCACTAAGATAAGGGTACAAAAGGACAGATTATTATATAAACCCTGATATAAGGTGATGTTTTCTGTATTGGGGAATACATCATGTTAGGCTACATTACCTTAACGTACTATATAAATCATAACAATGACTAACTGTACCGCAGCAGATTCAGCTTTAGCCTGGGGGGTATAGGCAGTATACGCTGGAATTTTCCCCATCTACCTATTGTTATCAAGTGACACATGTTATGGAGAGCAACTCGATGCAACAATGCCACATTTTGATTGCATTAGGGGAAATACCCCTCATTGCTTTGCATGAGAAAATTCACTAGAGCTACATAGGTGCATCATTGTGGCAAATCAACAAAAGTTCTTACAAACCCTGGATTCCTATATCAAGTTTCATCCTCAGTGGATGCACACATACAGCTATTACATCAAGACCCACTGTGAGGCCTCCAGGGTGTGAAATAGGACACCAACCAAGGAATATTTACCTCTCTCAGTCTCTGTGCAACTATAGATGTGTGGTCAAAAAGGAGCTTCTGGGGGAGCTGCTGCCCATAGGGTCCACATGACATGTACTAAGGGAGGCAACTCCCAATTGATTCAGATATGGTCTTTGATATCGATACAAAGTCCTGTCAAATCTTACTTTGAGGTCTCCCACATGTAAAACAAGTTGGCTACCTGCTGTTTGAGCCGCCATGATGGCTGTGAAGGGGGGGGGGTGGCATCTGTGGCCCTTATCTGTCATCTTATTTGCTCTGAAGATTAGAGTCTGTGCTGTGAGGATATAAAGTTTACTTACAAAGAGATTTCTGATGAGGGATTTCGGTTTGATTCAATTTGAGTTAGACACAAACCTTTAGCCCTACACCCACCTTTAAAGCTTTTAATGCACATTAACTACTAACACCTCATAATACATGTGCTTTTACTTTAAAATGAATTATATTCTATCAATAAAATTCAGCTGCAGCAAATGACTAAAAGTGAAGTATCCAACTAAAAATAATTTGTCTGACTTATTATGTCATGGCTGATATGATCGTTACTATAGAACAGTACTGGACACGCCATATTCAATGGGGGGATGGAATACAATGTGCCTGTATTCAATG
This sequence comes from Acholoe squamosa, assembly GCA_949317995.1. Taxonomy (NCBI): domain Eukaryota; kingdom Metazoa; phylum Annelida; class Polychaeta; order Phyllodocida; family Polynoidae; genus Acholoe; species Acholoe squamosa. Next base: position 72,958,787 of record OX439042.1, read on the forward strand.
GCTGACGATCATGTGACTTATGCTCAATAACAATTGTTACTAAACCATGTTTTGTCTAATTTAAAAGCAATTTAAGCCTGTAGGCCATGACAAAAATTCAAATGTCAACTTGCATGGGATATTTTTGGATTGCATTCCCAAAGGGTGATTCTGCCCGTATTCAACGAGGCCTGGATGCTTTCACGTTGGCCCAGCTATTTCCAAGTATGTGAAAAAAATAACCTGAGAAAGTTACATGTTTTTGTCAGTTTCCAATAAAGTTACCCAGCAGACATAGGCCCCTTAAAGGTTATACATATGAGCTGAATAGAGATACTATTGTTGGTTCTAAACCAACTCTTCATACATAACTAGGAATACCTGTATAATAAGTTATAACAAACCTATGTGGGTTAATGAATTATTTTCTGAAGTATAAATCAGGATCACCCACAGTAGCTCTGCTAGACCTCATAGAAGTCATATATGTTATACCCACGTGGGGTGGTAAAGGAATGGAGGTCACAAGATATTGGCATTTTCCCAATCATGCATTCCCTGCTCAATAAAAGATGCGCCTCCTCTAAGCAGGAATAGATTTCCCCTGACAATATCTAGTAATCATGTCACATACTGCTGAAGTGAACCATGGACCCTTAAAGGAAAAGACAACCCTTTATTCACGATACTTCATTTCGCTAGTCTTTAAATAGAATAAAAATATTCTGGTATACTAATGGGTGCATCCGCTAATATAAGGGCAAGCAGCAGGCTTCTCTGATGCAGCCTATGACGTCACAGGAGACCAAACACATCATGTGCTGCATTGCCTAGGCAATGGGTCTGTTGCAAAACATCTTTATTATCATATAAGTAAAGTCTATAACAAGATTTAATCATTTAGGATAACCTAGTGGGGCTATTTAGTACTAATAATAAAAAATAATATGGAGGTGCTATTCAAAGACTTCTATGAGAAGCCTTAATTTTGAGATGGGCTGTACTTCAGAGTTACCAGTGAGGTGTATTTGGTCCCTGGTGACGTTGTAGGCTGCATCAGATAAGCCCTTATATCAGCAGATGTACTGATTAGTATACCAGAATAATTTTATTCAATATCAAGACTAGCAAAATAAGGCAACATGAAAAGAGGGTTGTCTTTTCCTTTAAACCTTAAAGGGCTGCAGGGTTATGATATCCCTAAGTTCCTTTGGTAACCCACCAAGGCAGGAGGGCATGCCCATTGGCCGTCATGATACACCCAATGCTGACAAGACTGCTCACCAGCATTTCATTGGTGCATCATATCAACCCCATTAGGTTGACATGATGCATAAATGTAACCCTGCGAGGTACTCACCAGGGCTGCATCAATGCAACATGACAACCAATGGACCTGAAACATTAATGTATTAGCGACCCCTTAAGGGTTAGGCATTACAGGCTGAGTATTGAAGCTCTTGTTGATGTGAGGTGTAGGTGTATTAACACAGTACATAGCCTTTATTTTGTTTGAACCAAACTACTACTTCAGTCTATAGCCTAATGATACAAACCCCCATCTATAAGCCACAGTTGACCAGGAGCACCCCATAAAGGTTTGGTATAGTCTAAAAGCTGCAGCCTGTATACAGGACTTCATGGTTAGTGATTCCCACTCCAGTAAAAGAGGATAAGATGGTTTAGTATGCCGCTGTGTGAATAAGTGTGAAGGTATGTGGCTCAATGTACAAACTTGACTCAAATTGAAGCTACCTTGAATCCCACAACAAAAAGATATTGCTGGTCAGACGATAGATAAAGGCCAAAGACGCTGCCTCGGCCCTTCACAGCCATCATTGCAGCTCACACAGGGGGCTGCCATCTTGTTTTACATGTGGGAGACCTCAAAGTAAGACTTTGTATCCAGTGTCAAGGACCATTTCTGAATCATGGGAAGGTGACATCCTTCCTGTCTCCCTCAGTAGACATTGTCAGTAGGCCTGTGGATGCTATGGGCAGCAGCTCCTTCTAGGAACTCTTTTTGGACCATCCGGCTCCAATTGCACTCGGAACCAAATAACGAAAATGTTCCAAGGAGCTGTAGTTTTGTTTGGTGTTCTATTTCATGTGATGAAGCCCTGAAGGAAGCCACTATATGTCACTCATAGTAACCTACATTTGCACTTGCAGTGCTATGATAACTCTAACAAATCCTATCTGCAAGGTTACATAGATACCATATCACCTATACTGAAGTATGCCCTGGGCTAAGGCTTATATCAGCTTCAGCAGTATATGTGATAAAAGATGATGTATTCAGGGAGATAATGGTACCTCAATCTAGCATGCTGTGATGTATCCTCAATATACTGAACACAGCATCTTAAAGCAGGAATGCTATGTGATAATGTGTCTTTTAGGCAATTATCTTGGTGCCCCACAGACGCCCTAACCACCTATAAACCTCCCTCCTCCCACCTATTGTGACCCTCACCCCTCCCTACTATGTTCATCTAGTTTCCCTGCTATCTTTCTTCACCCTCCTATCCTCCCCACCCACCTTTCTCATTCCTCAGGCAATGTCTTCCACCATACCCACTTATTTCAGTTATCGCCTACAGTCAACTCTCTCTAGGAGGCGCACAGAGTACCTGGTACCCTACAGGCCGCCTCAATGCATTCCACAGGCCTTCATATGGACTGGGGAATGGGTGGAAAAGCCCTGTGCTTCCTTTAAATAGTACCCAACCCTGCCCCAACAATGTCCCCTCTTAAGTGTCTGGTGTTGAAATGCATAGGTACAAGCACACATTCCCTCCTATCCCCACCTACATGTGTGTGGTGTTTGGTTATGAAAGTGGCATCTAATTTAATTTTCTCTATGAGTATGGGCTTAGCTGTTGTGTATACAACCATCATTCACTTACTCCAATATCTCCCCATGTGTACTTTAGATCCACAATAATTTTTGAGTGACCACATTAGAGAGAGTAAATGAGACTCTTTAACTCAAAATTGGTAACCACAAGGAGAGGTGACAACATTAGAGAGGTGACCACATTATGGAGAGTTCCATACATTAGAACAAAGAGGGAAATAATTCGGTTCTTTCCAAAAGTGACCACAGACCATAAGTAGAGAGTTGACTGTATTCTAGGCCTTGGCTCAAACCTCTTATCTACAAGGCCAAAGTATGTAGCTCATAAACACAATACTGTAGTCAGGTCATCCTACCTTGCTAGGCTAATCTCGTGTCGGCTTGCAGTTATAAATCCTCATACTTTTATAGACTGTTCCTGCTGTAAACTAATACTGTTCTCATTATGGTGGTCTCCATCTTGTCTCTGTGTTTGTGAACATTGCAGAAAGACTTTACAGGTAAGTCCTTTGCATTTGTTACATTAATAGACAGCCGAAAGGCACGAAAAATCTGCAATTTTTATAAAGTTACCAATTGCAATGCATATTCAATATGACTAGGTTTTGAAAGATTGTAACAGCATTCTCATAAGTTTATACTAGGTGGGGCCAAATCTACCAGGTTGTGGATTTTAAAATCTGCAATTTTTATAATGTTACCAATTGCAATGCATATTCAATATGACTAGGTTTTGAAAGATTGTAACAGCATTCTCATAACTTCATACTAGGTGGGGCCAAATCTACCAGGTTGTGGATTTTAACTCCTTTCGCTGCTTCTCTTGGCATACACTGTAAACAGGTGATAAAGGCCATGAAATGTATTACAGGATTTATGATGATTTATGTGTACAGTATGTTTCAGTACTTTACCTTAGTACTTCCAGTATATAATCTGTTCATGTTTATTATCTATTCATATGATGAGCTAAAGCGGTCCTACCTTAAAGGTGACACTCTGGGGTATTCATGTCTGGCAAGAGTGCTATTTCCACAGGAAGACATCTGGTAAGTCCACTCTTGACCAAGGAGGTTTTCAGCATGATTAATAAAGAAAGATAGATGTTAGATTTCTGAAAAATGTCTCAAACTAGCTCAGTAGATATACTGTGGTTAACTACAAAGTCAAAGTACCCTCTCCCTACTCCTAGATGACAACATCACTGCCAGACATCCACACAACCTGACCCTAGGGAGGCAGGTAGGGCCTCATTTTTGGTGGAGGAGGTTTATGTCTCCCTGGTGGTCTGGATTGATAACAGCAATCATCCTGAAACCAAAACAATGATGATGGACTCCCCCTGGTGTACAGATAAAGCCCCTCGGGTGAGGCTTGGATAGTAGCAAGGCAGCAACTAAAGAAATATAGGTATCCTGGAGGACAGAGGTCAGGAAAGATACACAAAGACACTATGCGATGTTACAGAAGGAAAGACCGAAGCTATGCCATGAAAGCGATAGCAATGAACATTATTTATTGTTAATTATCTAATGTGAATGTGAAATAACTGAGATAGGGATGGATGGTAGCAAGACACAGGAATTCTAGAACAATATATACTAGAAGGTAAGAGATAGAAGTAAACAACAATACAGATTAATCGTAAAAGAGGAAGACATAGGAGGACACATAAAGGCAGAGGTGGAGAGAGTAAGGTTAAATATTGGGGAGTGGAGGAGAATGAAAGACAGAGTAGGTCAATAAGATGGTGACACATGTATATGAAACGCAAATTTTCTTTTCTGGGGAAAATTCTCATACATGGGAGACGAACAGCTCAAATAGTTAGAATTAGTGACATGCATGCTATCATACATCATACATTACTAGACACTAGGGTTTGCTTCTACAGCTAATAATCTACATTAATCTAGCACAGTATACTTAGACTTGCCATAATTAGCAGCACAAGATTAGGGAATTATGATGTAGCCTTTATCTTCAAGGCCCCTACACAAAAAATAATGTATAGTGTTCTACAGCCATAACCACTATTGACAGAGGGACTAGATGGCTGTCACCCTGCACTGAACAGTTGTTATCATTATACTTATAGCAGGACTATAGGGCAGGGCTATAATGGTATTAGGATTTATAACAACAGGCAGACATTCAAATTTCTTTATTTAAACTGTAGCAGGAGGACGCACACTGGTCTGAGTTGTCCTACTACAGTAGCTCGTGTCAATCAACATCTATACATGAAATAATAGTTCAATAATACAATAACACACTTAATGTGCAGAATAATCTTTTTCAATATAGTCCAAATATAGATAATAATGTATACAGACAGTAATAGACTTACTACTGTCGTTATATAGTATGTTCCATTTAATTTTGTTAGTCATAGCTTTTTAGAATAAGTAAATGCATGTTGGAAGGACCCTGGCGGGGGCCCAAGAGGGGGAAAGTGGGAGAAGGAGAGCGCAGGCATCCAGGCACAGGACCACATCACAGACCAGTCACAATATATACTTTTTTATTTCTTTTTTAAACACCAGAGGGGAGTCAATCCTCCTTAACTGAACTGGTAAGTTATTCCACATATGGGAAACCATATATGTAAAAGATTGTCTAGTTTTTGTTAGCTTTGGCCATACTACCTTGACCAATGTAGCATCATGGCTCCTAGTATTGATTTCTCTGGTATCAATATTTATGGGATCATGTGCATACGTAAAGGCATCATTATACAAAACAAGTTATAGAGTGTATCTATGCCACTAATCCCTCTCACCTCATCAATATCCATATTTATATTCAAAGTAGTTTCCAGACAATCAAGGCCTGTTTTATTAGTACAACCATAGATTTGGCTAGCATATTCTATTGCTGGAAGTATCATAGTAGTTAGGATATGTTTACTAGCATCAACAGTAAGATTTTTCCTAATTTTGGCCAGTAAATATGTTCTATAAGACATACTATTGTATACAACATTACAGTGGGTTTTGAAGTTCAAAAGAGTATCTATTTCAATACCCAGGTATCTATAGTTCTGTGTTTGCAGCAATGTCTTCTGATCTATATAAAGTTCAACAGGTCCATGCTTGTGTAACGTTTGCTTAGTACCGTAGATTGCATATTTGGTTTTACCAATATTTAGAGAAAGTTTGTTTTTCTTGCACCAGTTGGCTACATTGTCTAAGTTTTGGTTGATATGTCTGACTATATCAGCTGTGGGTTCCCTATAGGGCTTAGTATTGACCATTTTGAATTTTGCTGGTTGAGGTATCAGTTCATGTCACCAGAAATCAGCTCCAGACCCGCTTCCAGCCAATACATACAATACAAAGCTGTGTCGTCAGCATAAAGCTGACAGTTCATATTTTTCAGTGAAAAATGTAAGTCATTAATATATAAATCAAAAATAATAACGGTCCCAAAATGGATCCCTGTGGGACCCCACATTTTATAATCAGCTCAGGAGAAATATGTCCATTTGCTTTAGTTGTCCTATTTGAAAGATAGGATTTAAACCACAGAAGAGAGGCTTCATCAAGTCCAATTTTCTGAATTTTTTTTTGTATAGGATAGATTGATTTATTGTGTCGAAGCTTTGACGAAATCGAAATAGGTTATTAGGGTCATAGATTGATTTTCTATGCTGTCATAGATAATGTCAATTGATTGTTGAAGTCCAGTAAGGATAGAATGCTCTGGTCTAAAACCATGTTGCCTACTATTCAAAATATTGTTCTCTGTCAAGTAGTTTAGCAGCTGTGAATGTACTACTTTTTCACACAGTTTGGAAATCAATGGTAATAATGAGATTGGTTTAAAGTTACCAACTACTGTTAGACCCCCTCCTTTTGGAATTGATATTTTCCAGGAACCTGGGAAGGTACCTGTACAGATAGATAAGTTAGTTATATGTTGCAAATGACCTGGTAACACCATGAGGGCATCTTTCAAAACATATGTAGCTATATCCTTAACACAAGATGCTTTATTAATTTTGATACCTTGGATAATTTTCTTTATTTCATCGCGTGTAACTGGACATAGTGCAAATTTATCTGTAGCAGTGTATCCATTATATTACCAGGGGGCATTCATTTCATCAGCTAATCTAGGTCCAATGTCTCTGAAAAAATTATTCATATAGTTCGCAGTTTCATCAGGGGGGACTGGTATCTTATCCTCTTGATTAATTAGATTTATCTGGGAACTATTACTTTTTGGTTTGACTATACTAGAGATTTCTTTCCAATATGCTTTTGGATCATTCTTGTGCTCTTCTAGTTTCCCATTGTGGTATTCAGCCTTTGCTTATCTGGAGATATATTTACATCTATTACTAAGAAAATTGGCAATCTTGAAATCATCTTTTTGAATACGTTTAGCCTTCTTCTGTTTTTCTCTTGAATGAGCTCTAATATTTCATTAGTTACATATGATTTCTTCTTCCTGGCAAAGGAAAGGTTTTTATGGGACAAGTGAAAGACAGGATTTTGTCAATTTGATTTATCAGTAGGTCCCATGCCTACCCAGGGTAATCTGCATCCTAAAAACTATCCCAGTTCAAGTTCAATAATCCATTGGGAAAATTTTCTTTGATGTAATTCTTATATGATCACCCAGTAAAACTAATTGGAACCTTATCATCTATTCTTACTGTTCTAATTAGATAAATACAGATATGGTCAGCCATGAGATTAACCTCACAAGGTAAGACAACCCAACCAGAGAGTTGTCTTTATGAGATACAGCTAGACTTTCCAGACAGGGATGGTTGGAGGAGGGGTCAGAATAGGTGACAAGCACAACAAGGGATGAGTGGGATGGATTGATAGGAGGTGCTGTGTGCCATATTTACTGGGGGTGCATATTGTGCTGCTCTATTACAGTACCAATATCTCTCCATGTACGTCATCATTATCACACATGATACTATAGTTGTTATTTTCAGCCCAAGGCTAGGCCGACTAGTATCTGCTGCACCTCTGTGGTATTTTTTTCACAATGGCAGAGGCATAGGAAGCAAATCCTCATTGGGGGGCCCAGCATGGGCCCACCACAACCATCTTAAACTGTCAGCTCAAGCGCAATGACGGTTATATATACCTATATAGAATTTGTACAGAAAAGTAAATTTTGTTGGATTTTAGATCTGATTTGAGGCTAAGGTACCCATTTTTGCTATTCTATTAATATATTCATCTAATTTGAGATGCAATGTTTTAGCTTCTTGACCAATTTATCATGAATTCTTGGCAATTTGGGAGGCCCAGACATACTTAGGCCCCCCTCCTTTATCATTGACGGTGCCCAGGTCCCCTGGCCCTCCCTTTTCCTACGCCCCTGAAATGGGGGCTTGGCCTAACAGCATAAATTCTGGCTAGGGCTATTCTCTCAGAATAGGGTACTTTGACCTCAAGATAATCTTTAATGACTAAAGGTATTTGTCAGATACTTTGAAAACATCGATAATTTTGATCTTGAATCCCTAAACACTATAGATATAAACATGAATTTCCATAGAAATTTAGATTTTCAATGATATCACAGAAGCTATATTGAGGACATGTTCATGTTAGCGTTGATACCCATGCTCATTCTGCAAAGCTCACAGGTCTTATGTGGTATTTCTTTCCCAATGGAACTCATGATCACTGTTAACGATAAGAAAAAGAATATCGTGGAATTCACCCATATAAAAAAATAAGAATCTGTATAATTCCTAATGTGAATGAGAAAATCTTGGCTGAAAGCACTACTGTGTCACTGTTACCTATCAATGATAATTATTGTAAGCAGAGCGACAAACTGTGCAATAAGTTGATTGCTTGATTTAATTGGATGTCGCTGCAATTATACAGTGGAACTGATGGAACGAATAGATTTTAATGGGCAGAAGGTCCATTAAAACCATTATATGTATTGAAAACCTACAAATGGATTTCTCAGGGCTTTGGCTGAAAATTAGAAGAAAGAAGTTAAAAGCATGCCTCAATGATTTCCCAGTGGGCAAACTAATGTTAAATCAATGTTGACTAAAATCATGTATGAACACACTATAACCTATCCCCTCAAAGCTACCACACCTCTTGTTGTTAAAAATGATCACTCCCTATGCAAATACTTTTGGTAAATCTCTACTTAACCTATTTCAGCCCGTGGGTGATGTAGATAGAGTGAAGAAATAATATTACAAATAGATTTTGGTCAAGTGCATGAGAATTAAAAAGACATGGGGGGGTTAGGGAGATAATGATTTTAGGAAATGGTGAAATGTATCCTTTATTACAATGACGCAGTTGCCTGACACATTAGTATCCATTATCTGCATCACAATGTATTAAAATAAAGTGCATAAGTGCACATGAGTAAGTCCTTATGAGTGAAGGAAAGGCAGACAATGTATTTGATTAAACCAGGAAACTATGCATCTTAATTGTATCATCAAAATCGCACCACTATGTATGACACAAATCTTTCTGAAAGCAAGAGTAACACATTTTGATTCTAACTCTCTAAGACATTCATACTAATACTATGCTCTATTACCCTAATAGATGAAGACAACCTCGGAATTTATTTTCCCTACAAGGGTAATATTTCTGACACATTAATGGAATATACATTCTCAGTGGGGAGGAATATACATAGATGATGCATTAATGCACTAGCAGTCCTTAAAGGTTATGAGAGTGACATTTGTGGTGTATCATGCCGGGAGATACCCTACAACTTTGATAAACTCCTCGAGGATCGGCATGATGTTCCCACGAACTGCTGGTGAGCAGTCTTGCCAGCACATCAATGGGGGTATCATGCTGACTAATGGGTATGATGCATTCCTGGCCAGCCCCTGAAGGATTAAGGTGCAACTCATCTGATGCTGGAACACAAATACAGTGCAGAGCTAGGATCTTGTTCCTTGAAGATTAACTAAATAGTAAGACACACCTCTTAATAGAAGGACATTGTTAAGTATTCTTTAGATAATATCCTTTAAAAGAAAACACTGTGATGATCACAAATTCCATTAAATAACTGGCAAACACTCGATATAAATTATCCAAGGATGTGGAAGTCCTACATAAGGCAGGCTTATTATTTCAATGAGGAGAACCTGAGACAGCAGGCCTATTACCTGAACAAACATGAGGGCCACAGATCTTCACTTGTAGCAATATGAGCCAGAATGGGATGATAACCTCCATAATTCTATGTCTCCATCAAGGATAATTTGTATTTTTCCATGAGCCCTGATTGCTACACGTGTGGGGAAACCAACTCATATTACTACAGAGCTGGCTTACCTAGCTCAGCTTCAGCATCCTGCAAGATGTACCGCACCATAAATAGTATAATAGAATTAGTATTGATGGTTGTTCAGATACCATAATATTATGTCCTCCTAGTTATGCTAAGCAGTGTGACTCAGATGTTTTGCAGAGTGGTTTTGGTCTTCTAGACATGTAGCATTCCAAAAAGCATTGTTAAGGTTTGCTATGCAAGATTAGACATCAAAATCATAGATCTCCCAATATGAACCTAGCATCTCATAACTCTATGCTATATCTTCCTAGTTGGGATGAGTATTAGTAGCTAGAGTAAATTGACATTGAGTGATATACATTGCATTGGACACTTTGAAGTTAAGTTATTCCTGCATACTGAACCTACTTTGTATAAAGTACAGCATAGTTTGACAGTGCTTAGGTGCACATTCTAGCATCCCACTCTAGGTATGGAACTGACCCAAAGCCATTGCGGCCCCCTAAATCCCTCATCAGAAATGTCTTGTAATGGACTTTGTGGTCCTACAACACAGAACCAAACCTTCAAGCAAAATAAAACAACAAATAAAGACTGCATATGCCAACTTACCTCTTCACAGCCATCATGGCCTCTGACACAGGAGGCTGTCATCTTGTTTTACATGTGGGAGATGTAAAATTGAGGTTTGGCAGGAGTTTATATCCAATATCAAAGAATGTGAATAGGGAGGTGACACCCCTCCTGCCTCCCTCAGTAGTCACTGTAAGAAGGCCTGTGGACCCCATGGGTAGCAGCTCCCTGTAGGGGCTCTTTTTGGACTGCTTGGCTTTTTATGCAGAAAGACTAAGACAGACGGAGATGTTCCAAGAGCCATATCCTTGGTTGGTGTCTTATTTCACGCCCTGGAGCCTAAAGGTGGACCTCATGCTGATGTCTGTATTTGTGGGTACACTGAGGATGAAACTACAACCATTTTATAGGAATGTAGTCTGTTTAACACTATAAAAACTGTATCATGCTGTTTGTGTCTATTTGCCATGATAGAGACACACCAATATAGCTCAGGTGAATTCTCTGATGTAAATCAATCAGGGGTATAACCCCAATATGATTAGTTCATGCATGCGAAATTTAGCATTGTTAAATTGCTCTCCAATGTACAGAAATCAAGAGAGAGGGAAATGTTCCAAGGAGCTGTATCCTTGGTTGGTGTCCTATTTCATGTGATGGAACCCCAAAGGAAGCCAATATGTGCCCCTAATAGTGACCTACAATAGTGGTTGTAGTGCTATGACTACTACTCGACCAAATCCTGTCTGCTTGATTATGTAGAGACTGAAGAATGTCTGAAACGCCCTCTCTGTAAAAAACGCCAGTCATCAGTGAATATTGAGATTGTCAGCTTTATTGAAATAAGCTCTTGGCATTGGCCGATTTCATCTATAGTGATAAAGATGATGTATACAGGGAGATACTGGTAATGCAATCTAGGGCCATATGATATATACACACAGCTTCTTAAAGGTAAAGATGTGTGATAACCTGTTCTTTTCTGCACTTATCTTGGTGCCCCACACACCCCCTAACTATCTATGAACCTACTTCCTCCCACCCTTTATCATTGGGATAGTCACCTCTTGTGACCCCCACCTCTCCCTACTACCTTCATCTAGTTTCCCTGCTATCTTTCGCCCTCCTTTCCTCCCCACCCACTTACTCATTCCCCAGACAATGTCTCCCACCTTACCCAATTATACCAGTAGTCACCTATTCTGACACACAGCCTTTGCTCAAACCTCCTATCTACTAGGCCAAAGTATATAGCTCATAAAGACAATAACCTAGTTGGGTTGTCCTCCCTTGTTGGGCTAATCTTGGCTCTTTGTTGGTGAACACAGCAGAGTGACTTTACTGAATGGTCCTTTGCATTTGCTACATTGAAAAACAGCCTTAAAGTGAGAAAATCTGCAATCTTTTTTAATGTGACCAATGCATATCTGCTATGACTAGGCTTCGAAAAATTGGTTTGCTTATACAATGATTTTTATAGGTTGAATCTGTGCTGATTCAACATGTGTAATCATTGATTCAATGTTGATATGATATTGGTAGTTGATTTAACATTGATATTTCAACACTGAATCAACAGCAAAAAATGAGTGTTGATTCAATGGTGACAAAATCACGTTGAATTGAGAATTATATATCAACACTGATATCTGGTGACTGAAAGTCATGTGTGAACACACCACTATTGGGTCTAAGCAGGACTGGAGTTGTTTTTTTCTGGCGACATGCAATGCTAACAGCTGAGAAGGTGTAAACAGCTTGCCTCTGGAAGTGCTTCTTATCCAGGGACAAAGTACCCATTATACCATGTCTTATAAGTGTGTTTTGCCACTTTTAGATAAAACAAACCAGTGAAATTCAGAATTGTGGATCCACTGGGTACTGGTTTAGAATACTATAGCTTTTCCCATCAAAGCCACCACCCCCGAATGATTACTCCCTATAGAAAGTTTATGGTAGTTTGATCTCTAGTTAAACTGTTTCAGCCCTGGGTGTTGAAGATATAGAGTGAAGAAATAATATTACATATAGATTTTTGTCAAACTCATGAGAATTGACTAGCTATGGAGGGGGGGGGGTAGGGTGGTAATGGTTCTGTTCTAGGAAATAGTGAATCTTAGCTCTATCTTTTATTACAATCTACACAGTTGCCTGGCCATTATATGTGTCACAATGTGTTAAAATAAAGGGCATACGTGCAAACGGATAAGTCTTTATGCGTGGTGACAATGTGCACAATGTATACAATGAAAACTGTAAACTATGCATCTTAATTTTACCATCATAATCGCATCAATATGACCTAATTCTTTCAGAATGCAACTGTAACACATGTCAGTCTTAAGTCATTAAGGCCATTATACCGGCACTATGCCCTATTTCCCCAATACCTGAATGCAGCCTTCACGAGGTTTCTATTACAGAACAGGTCAAATTCCTGCCAGATGCACAGAATATACATTCGCAGTGTGGGGACATGTTGCACAAATGCAGCACTAGCAAATTACTCGCTAAGGTGGTAATTTGTGATGAATCATGACAGCGAATGAGCTAAGTGCATTTAGCCAGAAAATGGAACTTAAATGGTTAGGATCATGGAATATGTATAAATATGTGTTATGTATTCTATGCAGTGAAAATATAGAACACTGTGAACATTGTGAAGTTGAAATTAAAAAAAAACTCCTTATGTAAAGGGAATGACCATAATATATCCTGTCATAGAGGCCTAATTATGATATGTCTACATTAGTTGACATTGACACTGTTTTCTCTCAGTTGCCTTTACCTTAAATAAGCCTAACCCTTTATCATTGACATAATGAATTTACACGATTTATGCTGTTTTATGTGATGCGTCGCTAATGCAGCCCTGGTATTGAAATGATCACCATGAAGTACTGCATTCTTGCAGCATGCCAACCCTTTAGAGTTTTTATGTCATGGCAGATACGATCGTTACTATAGAACAGTACTGGACATGTCATATTCAATGGGGGGATGGAACACAATGTGGCCGTATCTTTGATTTTGAACAGATCTGAGCTGTTTTGCTTTATTTAAAAGCAAAATAACACCCTAGGCCATGACATAAATGCAAATGTCCACTTCCATGGGGTATTTTTACATCGTATTCCCCTCTGTGGGACTGGTCATATCCCACTCAGCCATATAATGGCTTTGAGGTCGTGGACATTTGCTTATGAACTTAATCCTATGTTGTGGCTATTGCACTGCACTGGTGCACCATGGCAAAAAAGAGAGCTTTCAATCATTTAAATGCCATTGATACATTAAGGAATCCTGCCCATTGGTCGTCATGATGCATGAATGCAGCCCTGGCAATTAACTCCCCAGGGCTACATTAATGCGTCACACCAACCGTACAGGTTTGATATACACCTGGAGGATCAGTATGATGATCTCATGAACTACTGGTGAGTAGTGTTGCCAGCACTTCATCGAGCACCATGCCGAACAATGGGCATGATGCACTTCTGTGCAGTCCTTAACGGATTAAGGAGCAACTGAGGAGATGCAATGGAAAGCTAGGGTCTTGTTCTTTGAAGCTTAAGTAAATAGTAAGACACACCTCTTAATAGAAGGACATTGTTAAGTATTCTTTAGATAATATCCTTCAAAAGAAAAATACCTGACAAGAAACTGAAGCCAACACTTGATATAAATTCTCCAAGGACATGGAAGTCCTCCATATGGCAGGCTTATTATTTCAATGAGGAGTACCTGAGACAGCAGGCCTATTACCTGAACAAACATGAGGGCCACAGATATGCTTCTTCACTATTGGCAATATGAGCCAGCATGTGATGATAACCTCCATAATTCTATGTCTCCATCAGGGATAATTTGTATTATTCCATGAGCCCTGATTGCTACATGTTTGGGGAAACCTACTCATATTACTACAGAGCTGGGTCACCTAGCTCAGCTTCAGCATCCTGCAAGATGTACCGCACCATAAGTAGTATCATAGAATTAGTATTGATGGTTGTTCAGATACCATGATATTATGTCCTCCTAGTTATGCTAAGCAGTGTGACTCATATGTTTTGCAGAGTGGTTTTGGTCTTCTAGACATGTAGCAATCCAAAAAGCATTGTTCAGGTTTGATATGCAAGCTTTGCCATCAGGATCATAGATGTCCCAATATGCACCCAATATTATAAATGGACATGTATAGACAGTTTGAAATGTGGAGGGCAGTACATCTAATAATCTTATATCACATTGTCCTAGTTGGAATGATACCAGTAGCTAGAGTAGATTGACATTGACTGATATACCTTGCATTGGACAATTTGAATTTAGGTTATTCCTGCATGCTGAACCTACATTGTATGAAACATAGCGCAATTATGCAATATGTGATGGAATTATCTATAGTTTGACAGTTTGTAGCTGCACATTGAAGTATCCCACTCAAGTTATGAAACTGACCCAAAGCAAATGTACCCTAAATCTCTCATCAGAAATATCTTGTAAGTATACTTTGTGGTCCTACAACACAGAACCCAACCTTCAACCAAGCAAAAATGGCAGATAAAAGCAACATGTGACAACTTGCCCCTTCACAGCCATCATGTTGGCTCACAGAGCTAAGGAGCTGCCATCTTGTTGTACATGTAGGAGACCGCATAGTGATGTTTGACAGGACTTTGTATCCCATATAAAAGACCACATCTGAATGGGGAGATGCCACCCCTCCTACCTCCCTCAGTAAACACTGTAAACAGACCTGTGGAACCTGTAGGTGACAGCTCCCTCTAGGAGCTCTTTTTGGACCACCTGGCTCCAGTTGCACAGAGATAGAAAGACAGAGCAATATTAGGGAGCTGTGTTCTTGGTTGGTGTCCTATTCCATGTGATGGAACCCTGAAGGAAACCAATATGTGCACCAGATAGTGACATACATTAATGCTAGCAGTGCTATGACTACCCTACTAAATCCTAATTGCATGATTACATAGAAACCATTCTTTGGAAGGAATGTCTGATGAAAACATGCCCTCTCAGTTAGATAGGCAATTCATCAGTGAATATTGAGACCGCCAGCTATACTAAAACAAGCCCTTGGCGTAGGTTGATTTCGTCTATAGTATTATGTGTAGTAAAGGTGCTTATTCATGGAGATACTCGTAATGTAATCTACTGCCACATGATGTATTCTCAATATATGGAACACAGCATCCTAAAGCTTGAAAGATACGTGATAACCTGTTCTTTTATATGCTTATCTTGGTACACCACTAACTACCCCTAACTACCTACAAACCTACCTTCTTCCACCCTTTATCATTGTGGTAGTCAACTATTCTGACCCTCAACCCTCCCTACTACATTCATTTAGTCTCCTCGCTATCTTCCTCCCTCCTTTCCTCCCCACCCTCTTACTAATTCCTCAGGCAATGTCTCACACCATACCCTGTTATTTTGATAGTCACCTATTCTGACACACAGCCTCAGCTCAAACCTCCCATCTACAAGGCCAAAGTATATACAACATGTAGCTCATAAAGACAATAACCTGGGCGGGTCGTCCTACCTTGTTAGGCTAATCTCATGTCTGCCTGCAGTTATAAATCCTCATAGCTTTATAGAGTGTACCTGCTGGCTGGAAACTAAGTCCTAGGCTACTATTCTCAGCATGTGGGCACCATCTTATTTCTTTGTTGGTTGATATTCCTGAGACACTTTATTGGGTGGTCCTTTGCATTTGTTACATAGTTCCTCAACCTAAAAGTGAGGTAGGTCTACAAAATTTATAATGTGACCAATGCTTATTTGATATGGCTGGCCTTCGAAATACTGATGTGGTGGCACAGCATCCTCGTAGGTTTAGCATAGGATTTATGATGTGTGTAATTAGTACCTTTTAGTGTTTTACCCTAGTACTTCATGTAGGGGTGCACCCTATTCACACACAATCTCCTTGTAGAACAAGAAGACATAGACAACCTTCTCCTTATGACAGAACCACATGGACATGTCCATCGTTCAGCTGGACGTGTGGACATGATTAATTATCTACTGTTCATATGTATTGTATTATCTATTCATATGATGAGCTAAAGGAGTCCTACTTCAAGGGTGAGACTCTGTCGTTTTCATGTCTGGCTAGAGTACCATTCCCACTGAAATGCATTACAATAAGTCCACTTTTAACTAATATGCTTTTCAGCAAAACTAGATTATATCGAAAATAAAGATTCTCTGGAGATGTCTCAAACTAGGTTAGCTGATGTGATGAAATTAACTACATACCTCTGTCAAATAAAGTGGAAGTATCCTCCCCCTACTCCTAGATGACAGCATCACTGCCAGACTCCCACACATCCTTCACAGCCTCTCCCCATGGAAAAGGACATGTATAGAAGTTAGGGGTGGCAGGTAGGGCCTCATTCTTGGTGGATGAGGTTTATGTCCCCCTGGAGTTCTGGATTGATAACAGCAATCATCAACCAAACCAAAACTATGATGATGGACTCCCCTCTGAAGTACAGATAAAGCCCCTCGGTGGGGCATGGGTAATAGCAAGACAGTGACTAAAGAAATATAGGTATACTGGAAGGTGGGGGAGCTACAGACACACAATATGAGGTGTAACAGAGGGAAAGACTGGAAGCTATGCCACAAAAGAGGTAAAAATGAACATTAACTATTGAATCACTGTGGATATGAAATATAATTGGTGTAGGGGGGAGCCCCATGCCCAGGATAGGATACAATGAATATTGAGATTGTCAGCTTTATTGAAATAAGCTCTTAGCATTGACTGATTTCAGCTATAGTGATAAGATGATGTATACAGGGAGATACTGGTAATGCAATCTAGGGCCACATGGTGTATTCTCAATATACTGAACGTAGCATCTTAAGGCAGGAAAGTTGTGTGATAACCTGTGCTTTTCTGCACTTATCTTGGTACCTACAAACCTACTTCCTCCCACCCTTTATCATTGTGGTAGTCACCTATTCGGACCCTCACCTCTCTCTACTACCTTCATCTAGTTTCCCTGCTATCTTTGGCCCTCCTATTCCCCAGACAATGTGTCCCAGTTATTTTAGTAGTCACCTATTCTGACACACCACCTTGGCTCAAAACTCCCATCTACAAGGCCAAAGTACATAGCTCATAAAGACAATAAACTGGTTGGGTCATCCTACCTTGTTAGGCTAATCTTGTGTTGGCTTCCATACATTAGAACAAAGAGGGAAATAATTCGGTTCTTTCCAAAAGTGACCACATTGGTGAGGTGACCACAATAGAGAGGTGACCATAAGTAGAGAGTTGACTGTATTCTGACACACGGCCTTGGCTCAAACCTCTTATCTACAAGGCCAAAGTATGTAGCTCATAAACACAATACTGTAGTCAGGTCATCCTACCTTGTTGGGCTAATCTCGTGTCGGCTTGCAGTTATAAATCCTCATACTTTTATAGACTGTTCCTGCTGTAAACTAATACTTATGGTGGTCTCCATCTTGTCTCTGTGTTTGGAAACATTGCAGAAAGACTTTACAGGGAGGTCCTTTGCATTTGTTACATTAATAGACAGCCTAAAAGCAAGAAAAATCTGCATTTTTATAATGCATATTCAATATGACTAGGTTTTGAAAGATTGTAACAGCATTCTCATAAGTTCATACTAGGTGGGGCCAAATCTACCAGGTTATGGATTTTAATTCCTTTCGCTGCTTCTCTTGGCATACACTGTAAAACAGGTGATAAAGGCCATGAAATTTATCACAGGATTTATGATGATTTATGTGTACAGTATGTTTCAGTGCTTTACCTTAGTACTTCCAGTATATAATCTACTGTCCATGCGTATTATCTATTCTTATCTCACGATTCTGGCCCATCAGCGTGCTTTTTTGTTCATAACCCCACTCTGTTATTGGGGTTTTACTGCACTCTGAGAGCTTTTATTTTTTTTCTAAGACAACTTTGGTGGGAATCTGGACATGATAATAAATTGGAGAAGTATACAATGTCAACCTCGCCATACATTTCCAGTTAAAACCATTCAGGTCCTACGGGGGCGCGATCCCTGGCCGCTATGGTAAGACGCGAGCCCCATAACCACTAGACTACCAAGCAGCTAGTAGAAATCCTATGTAATCTTATAAATGACTGACCTGCTGCCATTCCTTCAACTTTCCACCCATTTTTCGTATTGAATCCAAGCTTATCCTATTGAGATATTAATCCTGAAGCATATATTCGGTCCCTAGATGATGATGGCGTGCCAAATAACTCCATAGCATTCAATATAAAAGAGAATTGAATGATTTTTCATAGCGATACGTCTCGGCACCCACCCCATCATGTTACGGCTTGCTGACCTACAATCGGGACCTTCCCACACTGTCAACATGAAGCCGGGCATGGTGGAGGCAGGTGGTGAAATGTATCGCTATGTAAATTCATTGGATTATTAGTTATTTAGAAGAAATTGGACACAAAATGTAGGCGAACACCAACTGGAGATCGTATATTTGTTGTTGCTAGAAGTACAGGACTTGACATGCTTGGATTCTACCCGAAAATATGTGTAAAGGTGGAGGTATGTCGGGCAGAGTGACAACATGGCCATGACGGCTTGGCAAAGCAAGCTGATTGCATACACTTTCAAAATGTCTTCCCCTGGATTAATTCTGGGGTTATAAGGTAAGACATTAATACAAAATGGAGGAATAAGTGCGATAAACACATTAGTATATGTTTACTCTAGGACTCGGTGAAGTTAGCTGGAAATATTAGCCCTCCTGCTGTGCAGTCGGGCGCATATTTCCAGCAAACCTCACTGAGTCCTAGGTTAAACATACATTAATAGCTTAATATGATGAGCTAAAGCGGTCCTACCTTAAAGGTGACACTCTGGGGTATTCATGTCTGGCAAGAGTGCTATTTCCACATTTTCATCTGGTCAGTCCACTCTTGACCAAGGAGGTTTTCAGCATAATTAATAAAGAAAGATAAATGAGATTTTTGAAAAAATGTCTCAAACTAGGTCAGTAGATTTACTGGGGTTAACTACATACTTCTCTCAAATAAAGTCAAAGTATCTTCTCCCTACTCCTAGATGGCAGAATCACTCCCAGACTCCCACACATCCTTGACAGCCCCTCCCCGTAGAAAAGGACATAGAAGTTAGGGGTGGAAGTTAGGGCCTTATTCTTGGTGGATGAGGTTTTTTTCCCCTGGAGGTCTGGATTGATAACAGCAATCATCCCTAAAACCAAAAGAATGATGATGGATTCCCCCTGGTGTGCAGATAAAGCTCCCGGGTTGGGGCATGGATAGTAGGAAGACAACAACTCAAGAACTATAGATATACTGGATGAGGGGGGGAGATACAGACAGACACTAAGAGGTGTTACAGAGTGACAGATGTATGGTAGCAAGACACAGGAACTCTTGAAACATGCACTAGTTGTTCTGGAGGGGAGGAGAAGGACATGAGGTGTAGGTTTAACAACATAGTAAAGGCTTTATTTTTTCAACACTAGTAAAGATTTAATAAGACTACTACTTCATTTTATTGACTACAAACCCTGCCTATAAGCCACACCCTTGCATTCAGAAGCACCCTATAAGCAACACTAAGGGTTTGGTATAGTCTATAAGCTGTGGCTTTTAAACAGGGTTTACGTTTTCCACTCCACAAAACAGCACACTACGATTTAGTATACATGTTTGAATGAGTGTAAAGGTATTTGGCTCAATGTGCAAACCTGACTCAAAGTGAAGCTTCTTTGAATCCTGCATAGAAGTATCATGTCAATATACTGTGTCCTTGGTTGGTCTCCTATTTCATGTGATGAAACCCTAAAGGAAACCACTATAAGCCCACCATAGTGATCTACATTGGTGCTTGCAGTGCTCTGAATACTCTATTTAATCCTAATCGCATGATTACATAGAGACCGTTCTTTGATAACTACATGCACTCTAGGTAAGATTGGCAATTCATCAGTGAATATTGAGATCTTAAGCTATGATAAAAAAAATTTCAGAAACATAATTTTTTAAGGATATCACAAAAGCTATATTGAGGACATGTTCATGTTAGCCTTAAGGCCCATGGTCATTCTGGAAAGCTCAGATGTCTTATGTGGTATTTCTCTCACAACGAGGATCAAGACCATCTTCATTCATATATTCACACATATATAAGAAAAACTAAGAACTTGTAATCTTAATGTGAATGAGAAAATCTTTATTGTTTTTCATCTTGGCTGAAAGCACTACTGTGTCACTGTTACCTATCAACGACAATTATTGCACAAACTGTGCAATAAGTTGATTGTTTGATTTAATTAGATGTCACAGCAATTATACAGTGGAACTGGTGGAACGAATAGATTTTAATGGGCAGAAGGTCCATTAAAAATACTATATAAGTATTGAAATCCCAAAAATGGATTTCTCAGGGCTTTGGCTGAAAATTAGAAGAAAGAAGTTAAAAGCATGCCTCAATGCTTTCCCAGTGGGCAAACTAATGTTAAATCAATGTTGATATAACTTAATGGATGTTTGGCTATCAATGGTTGATGCAAGGTTGAAATGTGGTTGACACTACATAATTAAATCAGCGCTGATTTAACATATGTAATCATTGATTCATTGTTGGTATGGCATTGTTTCAATATTGATATCTGATTCAACAATGATGTATCAACACTAAATCAACAACAAGAAAACCTGTTAGGGATGATTAAATGGTGAAAAAAAATCATGTTGAATTGAGAACATTTCAACACTGACATGTCTACCCTGGTCGGCAGAAATCACGTGTGAACACACTACTACATGTGTGGCCTCCCCCTCAAAGCCACTGGGCCCCTTCCTGTTAAAAATAAAAACTCCCTTACTGATATGCACATATTTGTGGTAGATCTCTACTTAACCTATTTTAGCCCTTGAGTGATGTCGAGATCGAGTGAAGAAATACTATTACAAATAGATTTTGGTCTAGTGCATTAGAATTAGCTAGTCATCGTGGGGAGGAGGTGGAGGAGATAATAGTTCTAGGAAATGGTGAATCATAGCTGTATCTTTTATTACAATTGCACAGTTGCCTGACACATTAGCGTCGATTATCCATGTCACAATGCATTAAAATAAAAAGCATAAGTGCACATGGGTAAGTCCTTATGGATGAAGACAATGCACACAATGTACTTAATTAAACCTGGAAACTATTTGTCTTAATTCTATCATCATAATTGCACCACTATGTATGACCTAAATATTTCAAAATGCAACTGTGACACATTTCAAGCCTAATTCCTTAAGGCCATCATACTAGCATTATGTCCTATTGCCCTATTATCCATAGTCCACTAGTCTATGCATAGAATATACATTCTCAGTGGGGAGACATGATGCACATATCTATGCAGTGCTAGCGCATTACTCACCGATGCAGTAATTTCTGATGTATCACGACAGCAAATTGGTAAAGGGCATTTAGGTAGTATGTGGACTATGGATCATGGAATATGTATGAATATATGTTTTATACTGTGAAAATATAAAAAAACAAATTGTGAACATTGTGAAGTTGAAATTTAAAAGAAACTTCTCAGATGAAGGGAATGTCCATATATCCTCTCTGTCATAGAGGCCTAACTGTGATATATCTATACTAATTGACATTGACACTGTTTTTCTCTCAAAGAAACTTTCCAAGATCTGGAACTGTGTCGGTTGCCATTTACTTTGCTTTGAAAAGCCTAACCCTTTGCCATTTGCATAATGCATTAATGCACTTATATAATTATGATGTTTTGTTGTGCAAATGCAGACATGGTGAAAAATCAATAATCTCAGTGTGAGCTTAGTGCTACGATGTCGATATGACACTGCACTGGTGCATCATGACAAGAAATAATTCTGGTTTTACTGATTTAAAGGCTGCTAAAGCATTAACGCATCATGCCCATTGGTTGTCATGATGCCTAAATATAGCCATAGTGAGTAACTCATAAGGGCTACTTTCATGCATGACAACGACGGCTCCCACATACCCCATGGGGGTCAGCATGATGCTCCCATGAACTACTGGTGAGAAGTCTCGCCAGCACTTCATTGGTGCACATGCACTCCTGGCCAGCCCTTAAAGGGTTAAGGAGCAACTGAGGCAATGCTGAAACATAAATACATTGCAGAACTAGAGTCTTATTCTTTCAAGCTTAACTAAATATAATGACACACCTCTTAGTAGTTAAAATCCTTTTTAAAAAACACCGTGAGGATTAAGTAGTCAGCTAAATACCTGACAAGAAACTTCAGTCAACACTATATCTAAATACTTCAGTGACCTCTAAACCAACACATATCTTGGTTTAACCATTAGGTTTGATATTTGAACCAACAACACCTAGCCTAGTACTTGAGCCACCATGCCTACGGTAAAACATATAAGCCACACCCTATGTTTAGGGCTATGCTATAAGCTATAAGAGGCCTGAAATCCTTCCTTTAGTTTATTCCAGTAAAACCCAGCTTCTAAGTTGCACCCTGAGTTCCTGGAGATGCTACAAGCTGCACCAGAGGCCTGAAATCCTCCCCACATTCTTTCCTTTAGTTTATTCCAGTTAAACCCAGCTTCTAAGTTGCACCCTAAATTCCTGGAGATGCTATAAGCTGCATGAGAGGCCTGAAATCCTTCCCCCCCCCATTCTTTCCTTTAGTTTATTCCAGTAAAACCCAGCTTCTAAGTTGCACCCTAAGTTCCTGGACATGCTATAAGCTGCACGAGAGGCCTGAAATGGTCTATAAGCCATGGCTTATATGCGCAGTTTTACAGTAATACCTGAATGATCAAGCACAGCACCTGAACCAGCAGGCCTAGTACCTGAACCAGAAGGCCTAATATCTGAACCAGCAGACCTCATACTTAAACCAGCAGACCTAATACCTGAACCAGAAGGAGGCCGAATACCTAAACCAGAAGGCCTAATACCTGAGCCAGAAGACCTAATACCTAAACCAGTATGCCTACTACCAGAACCAGCAGGCCTAATAGCTGAATCAACAGGTCTAAGTGCTGAACCACCAGGCCTAATACAAGAACCACCAAGTCTAATGCCTTAACCAGTAGGCCTAATACCTTTAGCTGGGCCTGATCCTTGAACAAATAGGCCTAATACCTGAACCAGCAGGCCTTATCCCTGAACTAGCAGGCCTAAAACCGAGACCTGCAGGCTTTATACTTCAATGAGTTTCTATGGTTTTGAGAAGTATGGTAAACTGTACATGCGGAGTTGTTAAAATAAAGGCGAGCTGAGAAACGTAGAACAGAGCAAGTCTCACAACATTGACAAGAAATGACCTCATTTGGATCGAGAACTGATTTGGAGCGGGCCTGATTAATTGTGAACAAGGGAACCACTCCCTTCTGGCTCCTTTTGCCATTCACTTGATTGTGCATAATCACAAATGCATTTAGTCTACCCTCAAAGTAATTAGGAGCAATAAACACAGAACAAATCACGCAGCGCTACTTTTATTGTTACCAATAAGGCACCCAGGGGTCTCCGCTGGGACTTCATTAAGTCTTTAAGCGCTCGCTGGTTCCTCCAGGTTTAATATTTGTTCTCGGCGTGATGCGCTAATGCAGTGCCTGGGCGTCTACTTGTACCACTGCATTGGTGCATCATGCTGATGCTTCACGAGTGTATCAAGCACCCAGGGTGCCCATGATGCATAAATGCAGTCCTGGTGAGTAGAATCTAGATTGCTGCTTTGAATTGCACCATGAAAATCAAGGGGAGTGTCTATTAAAGCACCCTGTGGCCATTAGAGAGAAAGAGCCTACTCCAATGTCTTTAGGTCACGCCAGAAATCCCATTCTGTAACGAAAGGCAGGGACAAAGGAATGGGAATGTGTAAAATTAAATTTCCATTTACGAATGAAAAGTCAACTGCTTGGTTGAATAGGCTGGGTATAGAGTTACTGTGAGTTGTGCTGGTGAGTAACTTATTCTAAGTGTGGCTGGGAAAAAGAGACACGGTTGGTGGTGGGGCGTATTTATTCAGCACGGGTGAAGAAAATGTCGCCTACAGAATGCTTTATCATTTATATTTCATGGTGAAGGAAAAGGATAGGGCCACAAGTTTAACCAAAGTATTCTGTATCTACTGAACTTTTCCTAATATAAGGCGCACTCTGCATATAAGATGTGTGCAGTTCAGGAACACTTTATTAGGCACATCAAGAGTCATATTTTGGTCACTTTAGACAGTTCTATAGGATGCTATCCTTGGACAGCCTCGTGTATAAGCCAAACTTTATAAACAGAGTATTACCCTTCCCAACACTCGAATAATAATCCGTTGAATGTACCAGACATCCTCATAAAACTGAACAGTAAATTAACATTTATAATCACATCGCTGCACAGCCAAGAAGTTTAGATACTATCTTTGGTAAAGCTGTGAAGTCCCAGGTGGCAGTACAGTTAAGCACAGTGGCACAAGGAACTTCCATGAAAATGATGAAGGTTCTGGCAATTTGGGACTATGATTTTACCCTTATTTTGACAATGATATTCTTACCATGAAGTTATGGACGATGTTACATGTTATTACCTATATACTGCAATTCCTTGCTCATGAGGCGCAATCCACGTTTAAGGCAACCCTGGGCTCATGCTAGACATTAAGGAGCACCTGGAGCCATATTTGGGCACTTTAATGACCAGTACAAAGTCGTCTATGGGGGCCTATAGGCAGGTCCCATGTCCATTGGTGATTCTAAGAAATGCTTCTTCTTGTCCCTTTTGTTTCAACCCCATGCCCATTGTCACTTTTAAAAAGTGCCCTTGTCCCTTGTCTCTAAGCCTATGACCCTTGTCGATTTTAAGAAGTGGCTTTGTCCCCTTGTCGATTTTACCCGCCTGGGGCCCTTCAATAGGCCCTGTGCCATTAGAGGCCTCTTGCCTATAGGCAGGTCCCATGTCCATTGGTGATTCTAAGAAATGCTTCTTCTTGTCCCTTTTGTTTCAACCCCATGCCCATTGTCACTTTTAAAAAGTGCCCTTGTCCCTTGTCTCTAAGCCTATGACCCTTGTCGATTTTAAGAAGTGGCTTTGTCCCCTTGTCGATTTTACCCGTCTGGGGCCCTTCAATAGGCCCTGTGCCATTAGAGGCCTCTTGCCACTGCCAATATGGAGTAGTTAACAGAGGTACCGTAATCTCACGTGTATAAGCCGCAGCCTGCGTATAAGGCACACCTAGAGTTTTGGAAAATTCTCAAAAAAATTAAAAATTCATAACTTTGGTTCTACTGTTTGAATTTTCAAAATTCAAAGACCTATGTGTAACATGGGCCCCATAGATCCCCCTGGGCCACCATATATCCTATTATGGCTAAGGGGGTATATAACATATCAAAAGAAAGGTCTTGGAGTCCCCCTTGTGGATGCAATGAGAACTAAAACCCCCCGTATAAGAGGCGCCTTATATGCGGGAGATTACGGTAGGTAATTTCAAGGTGCACATAATTCTGCACTAACAGTGCTACTTATAAATACCCTGTAAGAAATAACTGTTGAATCTACCAGGGAACCTCGTATAACCAGTGTTGTTTTACAGGAAGCCCCAGGTGGCAGTACAGTTGTACACAAATGTACAGGGAAACTTTGCAAAAACAACGACTAATCTTTGGGACGAGGATATTTCATTTTTACAGTTATACCAATTCACTGAGTCTAACACTGATATTGGCAGAGGCGTAGGAAGCAAATCTTCATGGGGGGCCCAGCTGGGGGCCAACCACGACCACCTTAAATTGATGACACCTATACATACCTTTGTATAGAAAGATAATTTTTGGTGAATTTTAGATCTGATTTGAGGCTCGGGCCCCTATTTCCCCTATCCCATTACCATATTAATCTAATTTGAGATAAAGGTTTTAGCTAGTTATACAATCTATTATGAATTCTTTTTTTTTTTTGGGGGGGGGGGCCCAGACATACATAGGCCTCACCTCCTTTATGATTAGGGGGCCCATTCCCCCTGCCTCCCCTTTTTCCTACGCCCCTGTATTGTAGATGGTCACCTTAACGGTGTGCAGGGCTTAGGCCCTGAGGAATGTAGGCGCCCTGATGGTGTGACTCCTGATGTTTGGCCCCCTGAGCTTCAGTCCTGCAGAATATAGGCCCCCTGATGATAGGCCCTGATTATCTTAGGCACCCCTGAAGATAGGCCATGCTTCAAACATCCATTCCCAATGTCGAATACTCCTGTCTCTGTCATATGTTTCACTGTCTCTATATAAGCCAATATCCAAGCATAGAGGGCAGGGGATGTGTTCCACATCCATTCACCCAAGACATTAGGGGATGTCTTGGGTGCATTCCCCAATGTCCGCCGATAGGCTGTGGGGCTTGTTTTCTAACTTCCATTCCCCCAACATCCAAGCACAGAAGGTAGGGGCAGTTTTCAAGCATCCATTCCCCTTATGTCCGAGTAGACTGACCTGATCGTGTGAAGAAGGAGTATCAATGTCCAAGGCTTACACAACATCCGAGAATCCAGCATCCGAGTACCAAACATCCAAGCAAGGTCTACCCAACCTCCGTGTAACCAACATCCAAGCACAGGTCTATCCAACGTCCAAATACCCAATGTCCGAGTATCAATGTCCGAAGCCTACGTAACATCCATACACCAAATGTCTGAGTGCCAAACATCTGCACAACCAACATCTGAATACCCAACATCCAAGTACCCAACGTTGAACACCCATTTTTTGAGGTTTGAAAAGTCTGATCACAATTTAACAAAAGTGGTAATATTAGACAATAATGTGATACCCCGGTTATACAATTTTTACAAGATCATTGTTTACCCAATTCAATGACAAATGGCAAATCAAAGAAAAATGAAATGATGAAGCATACAGTGGAAAAATAATAAATAAATAGATACAATAATAATATATACAAAAGCTATATGCTATATATACAGAAGATATTAGACCACATTAGAAGCAGACACTCAACCGAGTATATAGGAAAATTAAGTAAAGTAAAGTGGACCCCTCTATATAGGGGTGAGTTATTATATCCGAGATTTCTCGCCCTTGGAGTCTTGAACTTCACCTTGTTTCAGAGCATAGGCCTGGTCTTAAGACCTCATATCACTGGACATTATCATCCGATCAACACAAAATTTGAAATGGTGCATATTTAGGCATACAGGACATTATGTACACATTTTCAATTCTCTTATGCCAAAAACTCTGGCTTTAGTATAATTTGGGTTAACTGTTTATTTGCATATTTTGGACTCCAAAAATTTAGCAAAATTAGGGGGTTCGCCCCCCCCTTCCTTTGGCTGTGTCCCCCTCCTTTTCTCAATCCTGGACCCACCATTGCGGTGTCTCCGGATTCATGTCACCATGTTGTCATGATGTGCAAATGCAAGGGCTCCAGACAGGTAAAATTGACAAGGGGTCAAGTCCATTTCTTAAAATCAACAAGGGACATAGAGCTGGGTGACAAGGGACAAGACCACTTCTTAAAATCAACAAGGGGAGAAGACCACTTCTTAAAATCGACAAGGGGACAAGTGCCATTTCTTAAAATCGACAAGTCTAGGGCCCTAATGCATTGCTGGTGCGTCTTCTCCTTAGCACTGCATTGGTGCATCATGCCACCTTTTGGGAGTGTATCTGTACCAGTGAGGGATTTATACTGGAGTGCTAGGCTCATGCCCCGACTCCCTTTTCCCTGTAATTTATAGGTAGTTTAGCAGGCTCCTATCAGCTTGAAATCTAGCTGGGAAAAGCGGCTAAACAAAGGGTGCCCGCCCTCCCTTCCAAATTTGTATCCGCCACTGCAGTCTGTATGCCATGATGCATGAATGCAGCACTGGACACTCTTGACTCACAATGGCTGCATCCAATCATTATGACCACACATAGGCATCCTGGTACAATATCTCACCCTTAAGGGTTTCTAAGAGCCATCCAAGTTTTGATCAGCCTGGGCCGCTCTAATAGACGTGATCACGAACTGTGACTTCCTCCTCTTTATATGCTGAGAGGTGAGGCATTAAAATCACATCACTTTTGAATTTATTCAGGCAGTCCTGACAGCTTAGTTATCTACTCTTGCCATGCCACAACATTTCTCATATTAATAAGGCGTCAGATGATGTGGCATTAATGACACTGGGAAAAGGCATTGTGCATTTATCATAAAGTAAATTGTACTAAAGCGTGAAATTTCACATAACTTGATAACTATTATAAGTATAGAAATTGTCTGACATTTCCCATACAACAGCAGTTCTAGGAAGTACATAATGGCATTTCTAGGAGCACACACACTGGTATTTCTATGAAGCACATAATTTAGATATGATACACTAACGGGACCTTGGCATCACAGGGACTCATTTCAATATCTCTAACGACAACACTGTACCTAAACATATAATTTTTATATAGGTTTTGGTATTTGTGGCAATGCAAGCACTAAGGTAGGTCACTATGTATATATAAATACACGATTACATAGTGACTAATCTGCTATTCCACTGCCATCTGTCGGCCGAATTTTCGCTAATCTGACCATTTTTTTTCTATACTTTTGTATTATCAAATATAATCGTATTCGCAAAACTTTGGCCAACCGACGGCAGTGGAATTCTTTGAGGGCCTGTTCTACTGCATTGGTCGGCTCAATTTTCTGCTAATACCTCTGGTTTTTATATAGCAAATAGTACAAAAACATTGGATTAGTAGAAAATCGACCTCACCCGCACAGTGGAACCAGGCCTTTATGGAGGAGATGCTGCTGACAGCAATGTCAGTGGATTCAGGGATCGTCAGCTATTTTGAAACAAGTCCTTGGCTGGCCATATGATGAATACGAAATTAATGCCGACTCAGCGGAATCATAACCTATATATATATATGCCCATTCCTAGCATACATTATTAATGATAGACAGGAAGTATATTGTACAGGTTGTGCCACCCGGAGACTTCTGTGAATGTCACTTGAGACTCCTCCAAGGGGCAACCATTAACACTCTACAGGTTAGGGAGTGATCATTTTTTAACAACAGGGGGGGGGTCTGGTGGGTTTGAGGGGGGGTCAGAATTTTTTCAACCCCTTGACCAGGGGGGTCAGAATTTTTTCAATACCTCTGATGGGGGGGGGGGTCAAAATAATTTCACCTGTTTTCAGTGGAAAACCCCGCGCATTACTATAGGCTAAAAGGGGACGTTCACACACGATTTTTGTCCCTTATGGGGGGGTCAAAAAAATTTTACCCCCTCGAAATTGTTTTCGCACGCTAACCCACCAGCCCCCCCTTGTTGTTAAAAAATGATCACTCCCTTACATTTCCATGATGTTCCTCAAAATGCTCCCCGCCATCAATCCTGACCGTAAAAGAGTGGGATGGTACAGACTTGGTGCAAAGTACTGTAAACCGCATAGAGGAAGCACCTTGCATATAAGATACCCCAAATTGAAAGAAGTGCTATAATCCATCTTGGGTCATATTCTGCTAACTTCAGTACTGTTCTATAGTGACATCCAGCCACATCCTATACAAGGAACTTGTCATTATCTATCAATGGGGAGGGGATGCAAAAACATTTGACCCCTCCTAGGGAGACCTAAAAACTTTTGATAGCTGCTTGAGGGGGGCATGAAAAATTTAGCCTCCACGAGGAACATACATAATTTTTACTGCTGTCAAGGGGGGGGGGTAATTTTTTTAGCGTATACCTGAGAAAACTAACCACCACCACTGCTGGTAAATAATGACCACTTCCAAAAGTGCTGCTGGAGCCATCGTCCCGTAAAAAACACACACCTAATGTGCAAGATTTACAACGGTGTTAGACTCTATGGAGGGCAGTGCTTAAAAGTGGCATGGCGACGGTATGGTACAATTTGTACCAATAGGTGTGAAATGGCGTTGATGTGGCTACTGTAAAAGCCATGCGGAATATGCGTTTGTCATACCATGTCGGAGTTTTTATCCTCCCTAGACTGTGCGTACAGGAACTCCTCTTCCATGGTAAGCTACATTTTAGTGCTGTCTCTCCCCTTTCCAGTGCCATCGATCCATCTTTTAACCAATGTAGGACTGATATTGAGCATCATACACATTGGTTGTTATCAATGGCGGATCAAGGATTTGTAAAGGGTGATGCTCAAAAAGGAGGGGACACACCCCCTTACTTTGAGCATATTTTGGGTCTGAAAATTTGTGATTAAACTCTTAAGCACTGGCAAAAAGGAGCGAGGCCCCGTCTAAATCCGCCATTGGTTATGGCACATACACTGAAAACCCACCGCTATTAGAGGGTCATCATATATGACGAGTTTAGGGTCGTCAGAGGGTCGTCAGGCCTTCATGAATACCCTAGGTCGCCATACTGAGCACCTTGGCTGTACTGCTAGTTTGGGTGTGTGCCATTAGAGGTCCCCACTATTCATTTTGTTCCATTGAACCTATGATAGTGGACTCAGAAGAATAAATACTGATTGATGAATGAGATATATGTTACAACAAAAAAGAAAACAAACAACCAAAGAATACTATTAATTGTTAAGAACAATACTAGGATGTATATAATTTCTGCACAGGAAGATATGGCCGTAAAAGGCACCAAAAGTGACGACTTTGGGTCATCACTGAACTAAAGCTGTAGATTTAGGTATTGTCAACCTGAGGACCTAAAGTCATCACTATTGACGAGTTTTGGTGCTCCTAGGTTTTCAGTGTATATCTGCCACTGGTTATGGTGCATAAATGCAGCCCTACAACACAGCTGGGCAAAGTCATGGTGCATTATCCTCAATGTGGCATTCTTATTGGCTGACTGGCTCTCAATATCTAAATGGATAAGGCACACCCAGTACAGAGGTTAACTTCATCTTACCTTTACACTTCACAGTTGATATTCCTCTGTCATTAGGTGGCTGATGTGTGACTTTTCTGTGTTATATAATGGTAATAAGGCACTTGGTCATGGCTGTGGTCATTCTCTAGACTGTAAGGCCCCTCAACATGTCAATACATAGAGAGAACTAAATGACCATGGTGTATGAGGTGGCCGATCCACCACGAGGAGACGACCCCCGAGGGGTGGATCAGCCACCAAGGACACAGGTTAGTTCTCTATTTTATGTTTTTAGAGGGTTTAAATAAGGACAAATTAACAAAGTCCGTTACCTTAGTTCCCCGTACGAGTGGCGGTCCGCCATTTTGAATGTTTACATGTGCCCGGAACGAGGCTGCTGTACCGGATCGGCCGCTGTGGTGGATCGGCACACGTTACGCCACTGTGGGTGTGGCGATATATCGGCTCCGCAATGCTATCTCTATGGGAAGAAGTTATTCACATAAAATAAAGTCTAGAGCACTCCCACAGCCATGCCCCATACCTTATTCTCTAACTATACCCAACATTGATGATAGGGGTAGGGAGCCGACATTTAAAAAAAACCCCATGCCTCTGCTGTAATTCACCAGGTGGACACAGGTATATATATGAGGAGAGTAAGTGTTTCTGTCCTGGCTGTCCTTGGTACTTCCCAGGTACTCACCACTCTGTATGGGTATAGAGAGGACTGACTGACCATGCAACTGAAGCAGTCCTGGCTTGGCCCTTACACCATAAATAGCCAAACTGAGGCCAGAGCCCCCAACAATCAACACCCTCTGCTGGTAACAGTGGGGAACTGCAGGTTCTCAAATTCCTGTCAGTGGCACTGCCGACAATGGCAAGGGTCGCCATAGAGTAACATGTTAGGACTGTATTCATGCAGTTTTAGAGGGTCGGCATGATGCTCCCAATGAAGTGCGGGGCAAGTAGACTCGCCAGCAATTCATTTGTGTATCATGACAACCTATGGACATGATGCACCCTGCATCAGTGGCCCTTAAAGGGTTAACATGATCACCTGCATCAGAAGCCCCTTCCTAGGGTACCTCTAGCCTACCACTGATATGATAATAGAAAACATGTTTCTTTATAATGTGTGAAGGGTATTGTTATATTCCTACGGTATCAACCCTGTAACGTCTGGGCCTTGGTAAAATTGACAAGGGGACAAGGCCACTGCTTAAAATCTACAAGGGACATCATGAGACCCCCTCCCAATGTCTAGGGCCCTAACATCAGCATAATCATGGTTACTGTAATCTCTCGCATATAAGACACAGTGCGCATATTTATAAGATGCACCCCTAACTTGCCAATGGCAATTTCATGTATAAGAGGCACCTCCGAGGACGGGTTTTTACAAGTTCAGTACTGTTATATAGTGAAAAAAAACTCGCGTATAAGACGCACCCCCAACTTCAGAGAATGCTATAAGACTCAGCAGCCATTTGTTTGGCATATAAGATGCGTCTTATACGCAGGAGATTGCGGTAGTGCACTTGACAATACATGGCTTGGACTTAAATTATAGAAATGCTGCAAAAAGCCAATATTGGGACCTCTTTCTAATTGCGAGGTCCATAACCTAAAGAAATTTGGGCTGACATACTCTAATTGGCCCCTTTCCCAAAAACCGAAACCATAATAGTAGTGCAATGAGACGGAAAGTCTAGTACTAACTTACTACGGATAACAAAATAAATGAAACTCACTTTTGATAATCAGGATTCTTTTTTGAATTACTGGAACAGTATCTATATCTGTCAAAGGGTGGACACAGTGTTGCCTCAGTCAATAGAAAAACAGTCATTTGTGGTCGTGGTGCACCAAAGCAATGCTGTAGAATACATTGGCAACAGGACCAGGAGGGCATTTCTCAAGATGGTACATATAACTGCACACGTTTTGAAAGCCTCAAAAATAGAGTGGGTGATCCTAAGAAATGCACTACTCTGTACGATCAGCACTTAATGTAGTAATTACATAGGGTTTGGTAGGACAGTCATACCAGTGCAATCACTAGTGGCCTCTAGAGGTATGGCTGTAATGGCATTGAGTGAGGGATTCCACTACGATTTGAAGGGGTCTAGTCGTACCATCTTGAGAAATGCCTTCCAGAAATGGTACCACTGGACCCCTTCCAATCATATTGAGATCTTTCACTTTAAAGCCATTACTGCCATGCATCAAGTCAGTGGTCACGAATGATTGCACGGGTACCACCACCACTACCCTACAAACCTTATGTAGTCACTATTAAGTGCTGATCATACAGACCAGTCGTAGTGCATTACCTACGATCACTCACTATAATTCTGAGCTATTTCAAGCCAAAGCAGCTGTGTTCAGTCATATTTTGTCAAGAAATACCTTCCGGTGTTTATTTGAGACTCGGGCACTTCCATGAACCAATGGTATTGTGCTGTAATAAAAACACTCAGTGCCACTTAGAGGAAATACAACACACTTTAACCCTTTCTTGCCCATTGGTCGTCATGATGCACCAATGAAGTGATGGCGAGTCTGCTCGCCAGCACTTCATTGGTGCATCATGACGACTGTATCAATCCTGTAAGGTTGGCATGATGCATGAGTGTAGCCCTGGCGAGTTACTCATCTGGGCTACAGTTATGTATCATGCCGACCAATGGGCATGATGCATTAATGCATCAGCGGCCCTTAAAGTGTAAAGTCTCATTAATGGCAGTATCGGGTAAAGGAAAGAAACAGAAAACGTCCAAATGGTTTTAAATCGGTTAATGTTGATGTGATTCACAAACCTCCTCCTGTCCAGTATTCAGGTGTGTGGGACCGTAGCCCTTTAAGGGCCGCTGATGCAGGAGTACATCATGCCCATTGGGCGTCATGATGCACCAATGAAGTGCTGGCGAGTAGACTCGCCAGCACTTCAATGGTGCATCATGCCGACCCTGCGGGAGTGTGTCGACCCCTGCTGGAACACCATAGGCTTGGCATGATGCGCGAAGGGAGCCATGGAAATTTTACTCAGCGGGGCTGCACTCACGTATCATGACGACCAATAGGCATGGTGCGCTAATTCAATATTAGCCTAAGAACCAAGCGTTTGATACTGACAGTGTGCCTCCAGGTTCATGATAGACCAATGCAGTGCTGGTGAACGTATTGGATAGCACTGCATTCATGCAGCATTCTGACACTGTATGGTCAGCATCAGTGTCAGATCCAGGATTTTGTAATGGGGGGGGGGGCGCTCATTTAGCCCCTTAATTTTGGCTAAATTCTAGGGTTAAAAAAAGTTAGGTAAACTCTTAAGTACTGGGAAAAAAGGGGGGGCGCACCCCCGGCCCCCCTCTAAATCCGCCACTGAGCATGATGCATGGATGGTGCCCTGGTGAGAAACTCACCAGCGCTGCATTCATTTATGATGATGACCAAACTAAAGCAATATGCAGACCTCAAAGGGTCGACTTTATGTGCCTGGGAAGGGAAAAAAGCTTTTATGCAGATTACTATTCAGTAGTCAAGTGATATTTCCTCCCTCCCTTCCTGCCTACAGGGGTCTAGTAGCAACCAGTGGAAGGTACCCTGGTTGCACGCAATATGTAGAAAGGTTCAGGCAGACCACACCGCAGAAATACAAAAAAGACCTGACACTACTTCTGTGACACTACTTCTGCAAGCAATTAAGGCATTGCAGAAGTAGTGCCACACCATACAGCGCACCTTGTGTATAAGGGCACCCTCACCATGAAGGAAGCATTTGTACCCTATGTACCGTAAGCCATCCGTTAGATGTTAGGAGGACTGATGGCCGTCACCCACTGTTGGATGGCATAGCCAATTATCACTAGGATTGTTGTTTTCTTCTAGTTCTATTAGAGCTTGAAGTATGTTATCTTGGTTCCCCTTTCCCCCCAAATCTATTAAATGTCATTATCAGAGGATACGGCAGCTGGTGGCTGACTGCCATCACCCCGGGAGTAAAGCGTCTAGTAACAAACTGACAATGAATGAAAATAAAACAAAAATTATGACCTTTGCCTCATCTGTAAGACTGAAAAATCTGAGAACTGTTATTAACAACAAAGCTTTAATGAATGTATCCTCTTATAAATATCTGGGAGTCACACTGGACCCTGAACTAAAGTTTAATATGTATCTACATACTGTGATTAATAATGTAAGATATAAATCACTGATATTATATAAAACACGTAAATACATGACCCATGAAACAAGATTGAGAATGTATAAGATGCATATCTTACCAATAATTGACTACTGTGATATTCTATATACCTCATCTAAAGCTGATTATTTACAGGAACTACAGCGTATACAAAGCAAATGTCTAAAAACATATTTTGATTTCCACTTATTAACTCCTACTGATCTTGTGCATGAAAATGCCAAACTACCTATGTTGAATTCTAGAAGAAATTATCATATTAAGGTACTAGCTGATAAGAGATCATGTAATAAGGACTTTATTGAAATGAAAGAAAAAGAAACTCGTCTTGCTGCTGCACCAGTATTAAAATACCTGAAAATTAATAACAAATCATATGAAACTTCACCAGAAGTCAAATGTGCTCAAACCTGGAACAGATTATCTTCTGAAATTAGAAACATCAGAGACCGGGACAAATTTAAACTTATTTGTAAAAAGGAAATGCAACAAATTAACAAATAATAAGATAATTTGTATAGCCACTGTAAGGCAAATTACCTCTGTATATATTTTTTCGTCATGTTCATATATTGTTGGTACTGTTTAGGGGAGGGGGGTATGTTATTTTGACAAATTTAAAGTAAAGAATAATTCTGCTGTTCTAAATAGATGTATATTTTATTATCAGCTAATCTAATGAAAGGTATATACATTCTTTTTATGGCGTGGTCTTACACAACATCCTATGGATGACGGTCAGTCATTGACTTGTTAGCCATTAAGTTCAAGTTTCCACATACCTTCATTTATATATATCTCGATGTAAGAAAATACATTTATCATCGATACAGAGCCGTCTATACATGGAAACTTAGTGTTATGTACATATGATAAAATGGACTGAATTCTTTATGGCTAATAAAAAGTTTAAACTTGTTCAAAAAATAAATAAAAAAAGGTTGCCCTGTACATGATCTCATTTAACCATGTATATGTACAGAGGCATCATCACCTTGTGTTCATCTGTAGCCTATGGCTAATCCGTTAGTAATCCATTAAGGCCCTGTGATATCTCACTGACGCTTAATAATGGGCATAGATGTTGGAGGTTAACGAGTTTTTTACAGGGCTGAACACCTAGCTGTGATATATGAGCAGATACATGTGGTGTATCAAGGTCATATCTGTGGTATGTTAACAGATGATAGTTACGTGGTAGCCAGTGGTAATATATGAACCTCAGGAGACCAGCGTACCTGCATCAGGTTCTGGACCACCGTACCTTACTCTCCTCTCTCTCACATCCACGCTAGAAGGAGATTACATTTAAATTGCTCACTTAGTGAGTCGGATCTGTTACTGTGGTTGTATGGGGTGGAGCATGCTGCAGTGACAGCGCGGGTCGAGTGGAGGGCAACTCTTTAACGGCTGCTAATGCATTAATGCATCATGCCAATTGGTTCTCATGACGCATGAATACAACCCTTGTGAGTAACTCGCCAGGGCTGCATGCATGCATCATGCTGACTCTATGGGGTTTGATACTCACCAGCACTCTTTGGTGCATCATGACAACCAATGGGCATGATGCACTTCTGCACTCTGGCTCTCAAAGGGTTAAGGCCTGTATGATGCCTGGAGTTTCATGTCCCTTTGTTGTCATGATGCACCAATGCAGTGCTAGCGATCTTGTTCGTTTGCACTGCATTGGCAGGCACCCATTAGGAAATGACTGTTGATCCTTACAAACTATACAGTCAATCACCATGTGTGATACAGTGAAGCAGTGTAATTTCCAAAATGCAACCCCAGAAAACAGTACAGGGAGGAAGTGTGTTATAATGAATCTCCTTGAATTTGAGGGTGAAAGGATATAGCGGCCCTTGGGGTTAGGTCATGGAGGCAGACATATGCTAAATTACCCCCCGATCAATAGGACATCCAGTGGGTAAAAACATGAGTGTGAATGTTCCTGTCTGGATAGTCCTTGGTACTTCTCAATACTACTCTCTCTTTCTCTCTCTCTCTCTCTCTCTCTCTCTCTCTCTCTCTCTCTCTCTCTCTCTCTATATATATATATATATATATATATATATATATAGAGCACATACCGCAGTAAACAACAGGTTCCTGGGGCGTACATTGGTCAGAACCAATTGTCTACTGCCCTGTGATGTCATCTAATCAAAATGAGGCCAAATCCCCGATCATAGCTCCACCTACTGATTCATCAATCCTCCCTATACTATATATGTTGTTCTTATAGAGTTAACAGTGCTTATATACCTGCTATTCTGCCATGACGTATTTATCTCTATATAGATAGACATGTATATGTACCACTCATATCTGTGTCTCATCATAAGGCAATTCATCATAGTTTACATTATTTAGTGACTGGATAGTCAGCTATATAATCACACTCAGTTTCCTGGATTCTACCACATGTAAATAATAGACCATTCCAGAGGGTAACATCAATCCATTAGCCCTTTAAGGGTCACATTAGTCCTTGAGGCAAAATGCCTTTTATATAGTATTTCAGTGTCAATTTTTGCAGTAAATCTAGCAATGCTTTTTCGATTGCAACATGCCTAGGGAACCCAAATCACTTCGCTGGACATCTGGGTCACCCAGCCTAGCGTAACTATGTGAACACTTACATAAGTACTGCTAACCTTATGGTGATCAACATGAGCTGTGGCCTCTCTGTATGGTGCTATCACCTGGTGTAAAATCTGAACTACTGCCAATACATTTGCTGTCATATTCCTGATGCTGATATCAGAGACATGTGTACCTTTATATCTCTGCTGATATATATTTTGTATGATTCTGAAGATGAGCTGGGAATTCCAAATGTCTAGCCAAGCGATTTGGGTCCCCCGGGCATGTAAAAAAACAACATTGCTAGACTTGCTGCCCAAAATTGGCTCTCAAAAATCACTGTAGATAGGGTGGCTGGAGGGTCAGGCTGATTTTCCCTCCCCTATCTGACGCTATAGTTAATGTCACTTTTCTAGAAGCCCTCCCATTCTGGATATGGGCAATGTGGAGATGTCTAAGATGGCCACCATTCAACTGCAAATCAACATTTTAACAAGATTCATTTTTTAATATATCTACTCTCTTCAGGCTATCCTCCCAATATTTTTATGTCCACCTATACAAATTATTTCTATTCAAAATAAGCACTTCAAAAAAGCCCTTTTTAGGTTGGGGATCATAAGAAAAATAATGATGGGGGAAAAAAAGGGAAACTGCTACACATAGCTCTAAATTAGAAGAACAGGATGGTTTTGGAGTCATTATGATATAGGCAGGAATCAGAGGTCATCAGACAACTTTTGGGGGCTTGTTCGGGGGCATTTTCATCAGGTGTGCACAGAAAAATCAGAAAAGGCCCCACCAGCTAGGCATGATATAATGTGCAATCAATGTGAACCAAATCAATAAAAACTATTATACAACATTTCACAATGTTTCTCCCCAGCCCTCTATCAGGGCCAAACATTATAGATTATTCAAAATGTTATTTTGACATAAGATAATGCATTTTTGTCAGCTGGGAAGGTCTGGGTACATTGGTACCTGAATCAGTCAATATATGGTAGATCTGTGCCATAGCTGTGGCATGTGGGACATGTGTAGTTTCAATGTGGTAGATCAGTGGTCAGGCATTTTAATCAGTTATAGGTTAGGCCATAATTAGTCCATCCATTTTCTACTATTGGTCTATCAAATGTGAGTATCAGGCCTATATGAAAGTACATAATAGTCGGCAATCATGTAATCTTTTTTACGAATGCTCCGGCCACCCTACTATAGACATCTGGGCTGCCCAGCCCAGCATAGCTAACTAATTATAGTAGACTTATGGCAATCCTAGGACATATCAAAACTGATCAAGGGACCCCTCTTTATGGTGCTGCTAGCTATTGCCAATACTATTTTCTATCATATCTCATATATTCTGCGGGGCTTTCCTAGCCCACTTAAAAGGGTCTACTTCTCATCTTTCCTATCCCCTCAGGATGTGTGTGGTGCACATATGCGCGGGCACTGACACATTCCTCTGTGAAATTGTGTAATGTAGTTCTCACCATGAATATGACCTTAGCTGTCGAAATGGCGTTAAACATCTATTACTCACTCACTCATATATGCTGCTCTATATCTGGTAGTGATCTGAAGCGCATCTGGGTAACCCAGATGTCTACCAAAGTGATTTGGTTTCTTCACATGCATGTAGCAATTAGAAAAGCCATGAAGCAATTCAAAAAGACTCAAATACCTCTTGGCTCATGGAATGAAATTAATACACAATGGCAATTGCTTGTAATGTATCATTCTAACCTAGCGAACAAAGTTTGGCAAACTCTTTAAGTCTTCGAGAAAAGCATAATGTTTTAATGCACCAATCTGCCTTGCCTCCTGATGCATGAATGCATCATATATGAGTTACTCACTAGTGCATGTACTGCATTCATGCATCATGCCAATTCAATAAGGTTTTTGCTGTCTCAAAAACTTACATGATTTACAATATTTACACAATGATAGACAGTTATGAATATAATGGACCTTGAAATATCAGTGCCAATGTTTGCAGTAAATCTAGCAATGCTTTTTCGATTGCAACATGCCTAGGGAACCCAAATCACTTTGCTGGACATCTGGGTCACCCAGCCTAGCGTAACTATGTAAACACTTACATGAGTACTGCTAACCTTATGGTGATCAACATGAGCTGTGGCCTCTCTGTATGGTGCTATCACCTGGTGTAAGAAATCTGTACTACTGCCAATACATTTGCTGTCATATTCCTGATGCTGATATCAGGGACATGTGTACCTTTATATCTCTGCTGATATATATTTTGTATGATTCTGAAGATGAGCTGGGAATTCCAAATGTCTAGCCAAGCGATTTGGGTTCCCCCTGGCATGTAAAAAAAACAACAAAAACATTGCTAGACTTGCTGCCCAAAATTGGCTCTCAAAAACCACTGTAGATAGGGTGGCCGGAGGGTCAGGCTGATTTTCCCTCCCCTATCTGACGCTATAGTTAATGTCACTTTTCTAGAAGCCCTCCCATTCTGGATATGGGCAATGTGGAGATGTCTAGGATGGCCACCATTCAACTGCAAATCAACATTTTAACAAGATTCATTTTTTTAATATATCTACTCTCTTCAGGCTATCCTCCCAATATTTTTATGTCCACCTATACAAATTATTTCTATTCAAAATAAGCACTTCAAAAAGCCCTTTTTAGGTTGGAGATCATAAGAAAAATAATGATGGGAAAAAAAAGGGAAACTGCTACACATAGGTCTAAACTAGAAGAACAGGATGGTTTTGGAGTCATTATGATATAGGCAGGCATCAGAGGTCATCAGACAACTTTTGGGGGCTTGTTTGGGGGCATTTTCATCAGGTGTGTACAGAAAAATCAGAAAAGGCCCCACCAGCTAGGCATGATATAATGTGCAATCAATGTGAACCAAATCGATAAAAACTATTATACAACATTTCACAATGTTTCTCCCCGGCCCTCTATCAGGGCCAAACATTATAGATTATTCAAAATGTTATTTTGACATAAGATAATGCATTTTTGTCAGCTGGGAAGGTCTGGGTACATTGGTACCTGAATCAGTCAATATATGGTAGATCTGTGCCATAGCTGTGGCATGTGGGACATGTGTAGTTTCAATGTGGCAGATCAGTGGTCAGGCATTTTAATCAGTTATAGGTTAGGCCATAATTAGTCCATCCATTTTCTACTAGTATCAGGCCTATATGAAAGTGCATAATAGTTGGCAATCATGTAACCTTTTTTTACAAATGCTCCGGCCAGCCAACTATAGACATCTGGGCTGCCCAGCCCAGCATAGCTAATTAATTATAGTAGACTTATGGCAATCCTAGGACATATCAAAACTGATCAAGGGACCCCTCTTTATGGTGCTGCTAGCTATTGCCAATACTATTTTCTATCATATCTCATATATGCTGCTCTATATCTGGTAGTGATCTGAAGCGCATCTGGGTAACCCAGATGTGTACCAAAGTGATTTGGTTTCTTCACATGTATGTAGCAATTCAAAAAGCCATGTAGCAATTCAAAAAGAC
This sequence comes from Acholoe squamosa, assembly GCA_949317995.1. Classification (NCBI taxonomy): domain Eukaryota; kingdom Metazoa; phylum Annelida; class Polychaeta; order Phyllodocida; family Polynoidae; genus Acholoe; species Acholoe squamosa. The sequence continues at coordinate 73,000,717 of OX439042.1, forward strand.
TCAAATACCTCTTGGCTCATGGAATGAAATTAATACACAATGGCAATTGCTTGTAATGTATCATTCTAACCCTGGCGAACAAAGTTTGGCAAACTCTTTAAGTCTTCGAGAAAAGCATAATGTTTTAATGCACCAATCTGCCTTGCCTCCTGATGCATGAATGCATCATATATGAGTTACTCACTAGTGCATGTACTGCATTCATGCATCATGCCAATTCAATAAGGTTTTTGCTGTCTCAAATACTTACATGATTTACAATATTTACACAATGATAGACAGTTATGAATATAATGGACCTTGAAATATCATACCATCTCTAAAGGGTTAAGTCTTAAAAGGTTCCAGATATTCCCCTTGGCCAGAATTCTGAATTTATGGCTAGTGTTTTTAGGCCATTTATGTCGTGGTGTGGCTATGATTGCGTGCATGCTTGTGCTAAAGGAAGTCCATCCATAAAGGACAAATTTACGGATCTAATCTAAATCTTAATCGAAGTGTACGGATGCAATTAGACCGTATCTCAGGGGGTCTTTTAAAATAATAACCCATTGATTAACCCTTTAAAGGCCGCTGATGCAGGAGTGCATCATGCCCATTGGTCCTCATGATGCATGAATGCAGCCCTGGTGAATAACTTGCCAGTGTTACATGCATCGATCATGCTGACCCAACAGGGTTGCTACATTCCTGGAGGGTCGGCATGATGCTCCGATGAAGTGCTGGAGAGCAGCCTCGCCAGCACTTCATTAGTGTATCATAAGACCAATGCGCATGATACAATAATGTATAAGTGGCTCTTAAGGGGCCCAGCTCAGGGCGGATCGCTACAGACTGGGGTTGTTAAATGTGAGATGGCAAGTAGAAAGGAGACTCCATTGCCTAGTCCACGATCTATCCTTTCTGCCTGCCCCGTCCTAAATGTTCTAGTAGTAGACCAAACAAAGATCTAGAACTAAGTGTATTTGGGGGTGGGTGGATATATTGGGGGGAAGTAAAGTATTTAGACAATAGCAGACATACTTTTGGGGTGCATGGAAAGTTAAGTCACCTCTTAGGGGTAGATTTGACCTCTCTTGAGGATGAAGCTTTTAGCATAAAAAAAGGGGGGGGGGGAATAAGGCATTTTCTTTTAAAATAGTTCACTTTTAAAATGTTTTCTATTAAAATGGTTCATTTTTAAAATGATCCATCCCATACTCTGTTCCAAACAGGATCATTCTGGTAACCATATCCCGGCATTCTGTGTATGGGTAGCAATTGTTGGAGCCCAGTTGTAGTTCCTATAGTGACCATCAGGAGTGCCACTATCATCAGGGGATTCCCATGTAGCTCTTGTGGTCAGACATGTTTCATTATCATGGAGCCATATCCTATCCCCATATCGGTCCGGGCGGTCCGGGTGCTCTTGTCTCGCGATAAGCATCTCCCTTCTCCATCGAATTAATGGAATTTGGAATTGAAAACGTAAAAAAAGGATGGAAGATGAGGACGGCTGCCTGTGGGAATTATTACAGTGAAAGGATGGAGTCGCTGTATGTAGTAAACATGCTCAATCCTCGCTCTCGGCCGACATCTCATTGCACGTGACAGTTGGGTTGACATAGACGGTGGACATACACTTATCCTATATGGCCAGATGCCCTAGATATAGCTTTGTCCCATCAACAAACTTACATTTTCCAATTGCGCCAAGCTGGCAGGAATGGGAAGAAAGGCAGCTAGTCACCATGCCTATGTCCCTTACCCAGGCTAGATAAGTAAATGATATATATATATATATATATATATATATATATATATATATATATATCTGATGTCATATGAGCCAATGTTCAATGTAATCATCTATGGTTATTTTGAGGAAATTACATCTTGTCATTTTAATCTTCATCAGTATCAAATGAGATAGGAAATTCAGCTTGCCTAATACAGATATGGGCCAACAAAGTCGGCCCATATCTGAATTAGGCAAGGCTTTTTGGTGGTCTTCTCTCATGCCACAGCAATAATTACGGTTTGGACTTCTGGAGGCCATTTCTTGACACACTACAACTCGGGGTTCCCTAGACCACTTAAAAGGGTCTATATCTCCTCTTTCCTATCCCCTCAGATGTGTGTGGTGCACATATGTGCGGGCACTGACACATTCCTCTGTGAAATTGTGTAATGTCGTTCTGGCCATGAATATGACCTTAGCTGTCAAAATGGCATTAAACATCTATTTCTCACTCACTCAGACTACAACTGCTCACCTTCAAGTCGGAGTGAGGACCCTTAAACTAGTGACAGCCCAATAGTATTGGTCATGTAGTGCCTGCAGCACTATAAAAGCCCTATCAAATGCTATGTAATAACTGCATAAGTACTGACCGTACAGAGCAGTCGTAGGGTAACACCTACGATTACTGGCACTAAATTTTCTGGTTTCAAATCGTAGTGGCCATATGCAGTTGTAGTGCCTTATGAAATGGCAGAATTTAGTGAATGAACTATTTCTGTTCTGCTCAACATACTAAAAGGATGTCCTGCAACACAAGGCCTTACTTTGTAAAAATAAGAAGTCCATCTCGAGCTCGTGCTGATACAATAGGGCGCTTCATAAAAGGCGATGCATAATGTGTCTGTGGCGGCCAAAAACTGTATTATTGCAATACCTTTTGCTGCTTGTGAATACTGATTACTTGTAACGTCAGTGTTTACATGACCATACTTTCAATACTTTGTCAGTACTCTTTCTGCAACCTTGCAGGCTGATTTTGTAGGTGCTGCCAAATCACTATCAGATCATGCTGTCGTATGCAGATACATTCAGAGCCATGCATCCTATAGCAGGATTCAAGCATTGCAATGAGCAAGAAATTTCCTCATATGGCCTTAACTACTTCAGTTGATAGGAACCTATAGTGATTGTGGGAGAACTCTCTCTTGGTTAGGACTTTTAATGAAGCTTTAAAAATATAATGAATCATTTTTGATGTAAAGAATATATCTTGCCAAATGGTCATCATGATGCACTGATGAAGTGCTGGCAAGTCCGCTCGCATCTTGCCAACCCTACGGAGGTTTATCAAGCGGTGCTTTAATGCAGTATGGGCCTTAAAAAGGGTAAAGCAGTTTCTGTGGTTTAAAGAAATAATGTCTGTAAAATCAGATCAAGGCTCGCTCCCTGCCGCCGTGACTGCTTTTACCAAGCAGAACACTCCTCTTCAACTAAACAACCATAGCGCATCGATCTCAAACAAATAATCACCCTTTCAAAACTTCCCTGTTAGCAGATTCAGAGGCAAAAAGCAATTTCAGAAAAAAACGATCAGCAGCAAAAAACTCTTCAGGCTTCTTTTTTTAAAAGCTGAAATCAGTTTATAATGTGAAGAAAAAAAAACAGCAGAGACATTGTGGAGGTATCCATCAAGTATGCTGTCAGTGTCTAATAATGCTATTACCCAGGGCAAACTGATGGGGGTAGGAGGGAGTAGAATAGATTCACCATGAGCCGCACACATACTTGAGTTAAATACATACATAGGTAGGAAAATGTACACTGTAAAGTGTAAAAAGAAAATCGTCAAAATTATGCCGCAATCCTTGTCCCAAATTTACCAGAGATCCTTTGTTATGTTCACAGGGATTCCTTGTACATTTGTGTACAACTGTACTGCCACCTGGGGCTTCTGGTAAAAACTACACTGGTTAAATGCTATACAGTTATGGTGGTTCACTGTCCAGTTTTACGAGGATCCATGGTAGATTCTTAGTTTTTACAATGTACCTTGACAAAATGGCAGTTAAAATGGGTCCACTGATGAATCAACATTGCCAAAATGGTTGATGAGTGTTAAGGTTGGTCAATCCCCATGGTGCATTATTTAGGGAATATGGCACAAAGGCATGGCTGTGGTAGTGCAATAACACGGCTGGGCAAAATCATTGTGAATTATACTCAATACTATGTTCTAGCTGATTAACTATGCATTATCTAGATGGATAATGCGATCCAAAAACAAGACCCCCCTGTGGAGAGGGCCTTCATGATGAGGGCATGAAGGAGCAGAATAACTTTATTGGGAATCCAGGAAAGAGAACTTTTCCTTCCACTCTAACAGTGGGGAAACCAGATTCGTAAAAGGCGTTATAACAGGGACGAGGCACTTAGGAATGGCCGTGGTCATGCTCTGGACTGTATTGAGGCATCTCGATGTCTTAATGCAGTCTAGAGCACTCCCATGGCCATGCCCTGTGCCTTACTAGAAGATGACTTGTATGTACCAGGAATACATTGACGTATCATGCCAACCCTATGGGATTGGTATACACCTCCCAGTTGGTAAGGCATGATGTTCCAATAAAGTGCTGGCGAGTCTGCTTGTGCATAAGTGGAATTGCAGTTCATCCCAATATAAACAAAAATATTTGAGTTTGACATTATTAGCACACATACCCTAATAAGCTTTAAAAGCGCATATTTCAATCTAAAATATCCAAAACCTATCTGTTTTTGAAGGCCAGTTAAAATCTTAATTACTATATATGCATTTTAGTATTTTTTTCAAGTGCACAGTTCACTAATTACGTCGAATACGGTAATTGGTCATCCATCCAATTGTCCAACTCAAGGTTAGCTTACCCTCAATATACAGTCGGGGTGGGGGATGATATGGTGCTTTGGTAGAGGACAGGGCTAGGCTTTAAACATGTGGGTGGATTTTGATGGGGGCAGGAGGACATAAATTCAGGGCTGACTATAATGGCCTGATGGATCAAAGTGATGGCTGCGAGGCGACTGGAGGCTAAGAGCCTTATGAATATTCCACAACTAAAATGGCCGCTGCTTCGTCGGTGGGATGCACCTTTACCTGACACTGACTGCGCATGCCCGAGGGTGACGTCACAGGGGTGGGCGAGATAGGCAGGGGACACCATCATCATTAAGATGATTGCTCGCTAAGTTCATTGAATGAAACAGAAATCTGGCTTCTTACAGATTTCTTTTTTTCTTGTTGACCAACAAGGAAAAAGAGGTTTCTGTGAGGAGCTTGCAGAGGTCCCTCTTGTGTTGACATTTTAATCCTCATCAAACTGCCTCATACTCTACGGCTCTATCCCCTTTAAAGCATATACACTGTAAAACATGTTCTTGAAATAACCCCACAATCCTTGTTCCAAGGTTATTTTCCCAGTAGACCAAGTAGAAGAGGGGCGCGAAACTTTCCTTCATATACACTGTAAAACATGTTCTCGAAATAACCCCACAATCCTTGTTCCAAGGTTATTTTCCCAGTAGACCAAGTAGAAGAGGGGCGTGAAAATTCTCCGCCATCGAAGGGAGGGCATAAAAATCTTTCGCATGTCTGCACGAAAACCCACCACCCCCCTGTTGATAAATAATGACCACTCCCTTAGAAGCCGGGCTGCTGTGAGCCACTGTGGGTATACCTGTCCCAGTACCCTATTGACAGGCATGACAGGTATACCCACAGTGGCTCACAGCAGACAGGCGTATAAGATCACCATACCCTTAATTATATTATAAAATGGCTGGCAGTGCTCTGCTGCACTATAGAAGTGACCTTGAGTGCATTATAGGAGTACAGTGCACACCTGAGCAAGGTCACCATAGCAGTAAACAAGTCAAGTACTATTAATTGGTCTAGACATACTTTGATTGTGCACTTAAGTGATTGGAATGAAATGTACAATGTTTTATAAAGAGAATAGACAACTCCTTCTTCACATCTCGACTGCCTGTTGTCCTATAATGCACTCAGATGCATTCGTGCATTATAGGACAACAGACAGTCTTGATGTGAAGAAGATCGTTGTCTATTCTCTAATCATTATACCATTACCATTACTCAGTCTTTTCCCTTGCTTCTGAATAAGTAGGCCTTGTTTCTGGGTGCCTTCCTTGGCCTTGCTTTGAGACACCCTCCTTGATCAAGAAATCATAATTGCACAGCCAATATCATGTCTATTCAGTGGTCTTTTGAGGACAGAAGTGTGAATCTTCTCCATGTGTGCAGATGTCATTTATTACTTGATCCCCATTATGCTTTGTGTCTATCAATCTTTCAGCATTGCTCTTAGTAAAACTTGATGCTTCAGGTAAAACTTAAAGTTGAATGCAGATCTATTTGTCAAAGATAACTTCTAGAAATGCCCAATTCTAGAAGTCTGAGAGCATTCTTCAGTGCCACAAAAACTTAGCCTAATAGATCCATGGGAGCTGCACAAAAGCCGCATTCACTGCTCTCACAATAACCCTTCAAGGGCTGCTGATGCAATAATGCATCATGCCCTTTGGTTAGCATGATGCATGAATGCATTCCTGGTGAGTAACTTGCCAGGGTTATGTTCATGTATTATGTAAACCCTGCAGGGCTGATATACACTTCCCGGGGGTTAGCGAGATGCTCCATTGAATTGTTGGTGCATCAGGCCAACAATTAGGCATGATGCACTCCTGCATCTTTGGCCCTTTAAGGTTTAACTCCCTCCAGAATCGCATAATATAATATATGCATTATAAATGCCCATTTTTCATCCTGATGCTGCATTCATGCACCTCTTGGGCTTATTTCAAAATAACTGACGGTTTGACAATTCAGTAATAATTAATCTCATCTATATCATTAGAGTGGCATCTATTATTAGAGATTGATTATAAAAATTGGCCCCTATGAGATCATCATAATTATACAGTTTGGTAGAGTAGTCGTAGCACTGCAGATTCTAATGTAGGTCACTATTGTAGGTACCCAGTGAGTTCCCTGACAATATGAGACCCATTTAGTCATCAGGAAAATTGAAACAAACCCCTGGTGAGTCTACACACCCTGGATGCATTCACACACCATGACAACCCTTTGTAGTTGAAGTGGCATACTCCGATGGTTGGGGCCAAAAAAAATCAATCTTCTCAAATATGAACCAGGATGTTCACATAGATCAGACATCCTATGGTACCTACTTTGTTTGCTCTCCTTCCCCCAAATTAAGTCCATATTTGAAGGAATTGTGTGATTTTTTACCTAATTTGCCACTTTTGGCATGCATGCAATAATCCATCCATTGGAAATACACAGTAAAAATGGAAAAAATTGGACTATGTCACTGTAATGCGCTCACGGTGCTTAAGTACTGGCTTCAGGCATCATGACACCAAATGGGCATGATGCATTAACAACATTAGGGCCACTGACACATAAATGCATCATGCCTATTGGACCTCATGATGCTTGAATGCATCCATGGTGAGTAACTCGCCATGGCCGCATTCAAGCATCATGCCGACCGTGCAGGGTTGATATACTCCTGAAGGGGCTGTATAATACATGAATGCAGCCCTGGCAGGAAGTCTCAGCAGAACTGCATTCTTGCATCATGGCACAAAATGGGCATGATGCATGAATGCATTAATGCATCATGCAACACAAAGCGGGTTTCCCCATAACTGCTGGACCAGACATAATAAGATTCAAAGAAAGTGCGGACTACTGAAATGGGATTCAGAAAGGCCCAAGTGGAACGTAACAAGATTCAGCCTTCACATGCAAGCTTTAAATATTTTATGGAGCTTTATGCAAATAATGTAAGGCAAGGTGTTAATTCGGCCCTCTCTGAAAAGCTCCCCAAAGATGGTTGTTTCCCACAGGGAACAAACAGTGATTGTGCATGACTTTAAAGGTTTAAAGCCTACTCTTGAGCCTGTGATGATTTCTTTATAGGTCAAGGTTTGTATGTGGATATTGCTGAGAAGTGCAAATGATGGAAAAAAGGCAGTTTATTGCATGGCTAATAAACACAGTTCATGTATAAGCAAAGCAAGTTCTGTTTACCATGATTTGAGAGTACTTAACGACCTTCATATCGGGATTGTCTGTTGTCCTATAATGCACGAATACATCTAAGGAGTTGTCTGTTATCTTCATAAAACATCATACTTTTCCCCCCAAACAGTCAAGTATCCAAACAAGGTATGTCTAGATACCAAGTTTTTGTACTTGACCTATTTACAACTATGGTGACCTTGCTCAGGTATGCACTGTACTTCTATAATGCACTCAAGGTCACTTCTATCGTGCAGCAGTGCATGGCCTGCCGTTTTATAAAGTGTAACAGACAGTGATAGCTAAGCCCAGGGTCAGCCCAAGTCATATTATTGCCCTTTTATTGTCACTATTCATAAATGCAAACTTGGTGAGTAACTACAATGATGAAACAAAAGTGATGCATTTTGCTGTCAATAATGCCATCTTTTCCACACTCTATGAAAAAACTGTTGAAACTACCAGGGATCCCCATAAAACCTAACAATGAACCACCTTTATTGCATTGCAGTATAGCTTCTGCAATGGAGCAGCGCAGTTTACAGTGTGGTACACGGAATCTCCGTGAAAATAACGATGGATCTCTAGCAAATATGGGACAAGGACTTAACATCTGATGACATCCTGATTGGGCAAAATGCATCAGGTGTTGCATTGTTTATGCATAGAGGGTTATACAAAATGTCGATTAAATGAAATAGTTAAGTGACCTCGGTCATGATATTTTATAACAAACTAACATTTGTTTTTCTTGTGGTACTTGCCAAGGGAATAGATGGATCATGCATGGAAAGGAGCTGCGTTGAATGATGCACACATACTGTAGTGGCCTGTACCCCAATTTCAACCTACCTCTGCCCCGGCCCGCGGGCCTCCCTAGCCCACTTAAAAGGGTCTATTTCTCCTCTTTCCTATCCTCTCAGGATGTGTGTGGTGCACATATGCGCGGGCACTGACACATTCCTCTTTGAAATTTTGTAATATAGTTCTCACCATGAATATGACCTTAGCTGTCGAAATGGCGTTAAACCTCTATTACTCACTCACTGCCCCGGCCCTTATTTGAGACCGGCACTTATTCAAGACTTAATATATTGTGTATTCTTCAATTTCAATGATACTTTACCCCTGGCGCTATTCAAGACCGGCGCTCATTCAAAGACCCAGCGCTTAAACAGGCCACTACAGTAGGCCACATCGTTATATGGCTCTAGAACCCTAAAATCGACATGGCGACATGGGCCTTTTTTGGCTTAGTGACATGGGACATGAACCTTTCTTTAAAATCGACATGGTGACATGAACTTTTCTTAAAATCGACATGGGGACATGGACTTTTCTTTAAATCGACATGGAGACATGGCAATTTCTTAAAATCGACATGGGACATGGGGACCCCCCATCAAGGGCCCCCGTAATGACAAGTTACCAATTTCCACATGCTACATAACCTGTTAGAATGCTACAAATCTCACATCTAGGCTCAATGTCTAAGGAAGCAATACTTAGGTCTCAGTATGGCCTTGTAAATGCTGCTACATGTAGGATACATTCTGCAGCCAGCAGTGCCATCAGTTCCATAATGTAATCACGATAGACTAGTGACAGGGTGCTAGTGTCGCAATCACTGTCTCACCATCAGTGTCGGCATCAGCGTAAAGCCGATACCGATAGACCGTGTCAATGGGCAATCCCTACCTACACCAATGACGTCACTAGGGTCGATTGAAGGGAATCCCCCCTGACTGGTGCCCAGATTACCTGGGGTATCAGGGGCTGCGGTGGCTGGGATCAGGCGCAATGATAAGGTATACAATGGCTACCTATACTAGGTGTGTGTGAGATGGGGTGCAGTGTGGACGTAATGGCTCGTTTAAGCGCCACGGTCTAAAAATAAGCCCCCGGGCCAATGACGACTAATGGGCATGATGCACTCCTGCATCAGTGGCCTTGAAAGGGTTAAGGGCCAATTATGCGTCAATGCCTACAGGGTTAACGATATGGCTCCAATGTGTACCTGTGATGCAATTTAATGTATAACCACCCCATTTAAAGGGTTTGGGCTACAAGATGCCTCCAGGTTTATGTTCCTTGGTCTGACATCTTGGTGCTTCAATGCTAGTGAATCTAGTCCATGAGCCAGATGGAAAATCACTAAAATTAGGCCCAGGTAAACAAATTTGTTTTTTTTAGTTCCCCTATATCTGTGCTTCAAAATAAGGTATGATAGCAATTTAAGACTCACAGCTTTCTCATGATTTTGTCATGTTATATATCGCTCGAGAAACAATTTTCAGAAAAACTTAAAAAATCACTCTTTTCTCTCTAGTTTTTTTTTAAAAATTATTATTTCAGCTAGACAGCTGTTACTCTTCCAGCATACACCCATTTATGAGGTCTATCCCTGACATGAATATTAATAACCTCGTCACAGGACAAGGTCATATTTCAGAACTACAAATACCAAATAACTAATTAGCGCGGCGACTAGTGAGTAGTACTCGTGAGATGAGTAGACTAGTGTATGGTTCACAGTCGCCACGGTGTAAGGGATAGGGAGGCCTTGCAATCTATTTTTGTTTGTGGCTCCTCTGCTATGGACTATTCCTGCTCACTATTCTAATGTAATAACAACAGTGTGTGTACTTTACTTATCAGTGAAGGAATTTTCAGAATATATCTCATACTTTTGATTTTATTCGCAGATAAGACATTTCATCATTTGGAGCCCTATGGCAGATTAGCATTAGAGCATTTTAAGATTCAGAAATGCATCCCTGTAGCCTTTGTTTTAGAATGGTTCGTTTTGAAACTACTATATATATGTAGTACAGGTTTTATCTCAGTGGGTTATGGTACAATTGGATCATATTTTCTGTATTTGAACAAAGTATTCACTGTCAAAGATCTCTATGGAGAAATCAGTGCTAAAGTGTGTGTTGCCATATGTGCATTTTTGTAAATCAGAGGAGGTTGAAGTGTAAGGCCACCTTGTGGAACTGCTACATTCTTTTCTGTGTAAAATTTTTAGTTTACATTGAAATAATGCTATCTCAGAATATGTATCTACTATTGGTGATGAAAGATTAATTTGATCACTACTTTCATTATATAAACGATTTTGTGGAACACTGAAAACATGGATGTACACCGAGGTACTTACACTGTGCTCCCCCTCTACAGAAAGGTGGAGTGATCTGGCCGGTTTGCTGACCACTGGCCCGTGACGAGGTACAGACTATTACAAGTGATTGGCAGTTGGGTGTGTGTGTGTGTGTGGGGGGGTGGCGGGGAGGCAGAGCAGGCTCCTGGCAATCTGAGACAGTGTACACTTATAATGAAACACCTGTTGACTATGGCATTGAACATTGAATAAGACAGGTCCCTGTGGCAGCTGAGTGAGGTGCATGCAGAATGGACAGTCTACAGACTATAAGTACTTAGCTGCAGTGGGTAGTGCAGGTTGAATTTGTGCTATATACTACCAAAAGCCCAGATAATAGTATGCCCTATCTGTCTCACCAACTGAAACTAGACACAAGATTACAAGTCGCCGCGCCATGTCTCACAGGACTATTCTCTACTATTGTATTAAAATCTACAACACTATGGTTTTATTTTAAAAAAAAATTGTTTATAAAGAAAGTCAATTTACAACTCTCAAACCAATCTAGCAAATATTATTTTGCTCCAGTATAGTGGCCCTTCTTCCTAGGAGTCTAATCATGTATGAAATGTAGTTATAGGTAACGTATTTAGTGGTACAGCTCTGATACAGTCAACAATACTACCACTCGGTCACCCTCTAAATGCTTCCACCGAGCACCTGTGTTTTGTGGCTTTTTTTTTATTTTTTATTTTTTTTTTATCTAGGTGCCAGAACTTCTCACGTACATTATGAGGATAGCCCAAATGAACTTTTATAGTGTTTGAGTGCCAATTTTGTGCAGTAAATCTAGTGATGCTTTTTGGAAAGTGCGATGTCTAGGGACCCCAGTCACTTTGTTAGACATCTGGGTCACCCAGCTTAGTGTAGTTATGAGGACACTTAATGAAGTTGTGCTAATCTTCTGTGGGAGGTGATCAACATGAGCTATGGCCTCGGTTACGTCTTTCGAGAAGAAGCGCTAACGCAGCGCCATTTTCACTTGTAAAATATGAGCATTAGACTTTCGCATATTCAACACCGGAACCAGGGACACACTTCTGATCATACCATTTCTCCCCGAAAGGGTTCACGTATGGCCTCTTTGTATGGTGCTACCACCTGGTGTTGTAGATCTGAACTACTGAATTCCATCTTTTCTACTTATTATGCAGAGTGTAGGCTAGGAAGTTTAACGCCTTGGCATTCCTTGAGGCATTAGTCTATAGACACAGCACATTAACCCTCTATGTGTCACATGGGGAACATTCATAGAAAGACGTTCACTAGAATGACTCCAGACTCATTGTTCGGCAGTTAAGATTTGAAGGGACCATTACCCCTTCCCTTATACCAGACAGGTGCTTAATCCACGGTCTGCCTTTTAGGCCTAAATGCATATTTCATGACTCCCATACCCCTATGCTTATTTAGAACCCAGTGCTTTAACCCTTTCAGTGCCACTCATGCAGGAGTGCGTCATGCCCATTTGTCGTTATGATGCACCAATGAAGTGCCGACCAAACTGCTCGCCAGCACTTCATTAGAGCATCATGCCGACCCTCCGGGGCTGATACACAAACTCCCTCGGGCTTCCCTAGCCCACTTAAAAGGGTCTATGTATCCTCTTTCCTATCCCCTCAGGATGTGTGTGGTACACATATGTGCAGGCACTGACACATTCCTCTGTGAAATTGTGTAATGTCATTCTCGCTATGAATATGACCTTAGCTGTCGAATGGTGTTAAACATCTATTACTCACCCACTCACACAAACTCCCGACGGTTGGCATGATACTCCAATGAGGTGCAGGTGAGCAGTCTCGCACTTCATTGATGCATCAATGCATCAGCGGCGTCCTTAAAGGGTTGCCATGGTATGCCATGGTTGCCATGGTATGGAACTGACAATAAGACTTGATGATTACATGGGTCAGAACTCCCCATCCTAAATTCTATACCAATGCCCATTTTCCAGGCTCTATTTTTTGCCCGGCTCAGTGTGCAAGAATTCTAAGCTCATAACAAATTTAGAGGTTCTAAAATAACGTGTGGTATTCTAACTCTTGCAGGACGGTATGACGCATCACAATGTTTGTCGTCATGATGCATAAATGCATGCATATTTCAATGAATTGCTAGTACTGCATCATGCCACTGCTTTGACTTAAATTAGACCTATATAACCTGTTCATGAGGCCTGCATTGGTGCATCATGACAAAAAAACCTTGATTCAACATACTGCTCTTAGTGCCATCGTGATGATGCTTTGATACATCCATGCATCAAGCCGACTCTATGGGTCTGATACACTCTGGGAGGGTCAGCATGATGCACCAATTAAGTGTTGACGAGCATACTCGCCAGTACTTCATTGGTGCATCATGACGACCAATGGGCACGATGCAGTCCATGTTCTTAAGGGTTAAATATCTTACTAGAGCTTATAAGGTGTAGAATCCCCTAATTGAAAACAGGAACAACTCCATAGATGATGTAAAAGGCTCATGTTGCAGATTGGGCTTTTTAGTTCCTCTTCTTAGGCTAAACAAGGTTTTGTGTTTCAGGCGACATAGCCCGAAAACCAGGGCTAGGTAGCCTGTAGGGCAAAGGTTTTTATTTTCCCCCTTTTCTACTTAAATTTTCTTCCAGTGGACATGAAAGTCATGCCACACATATTTGGCACACAAACTATGAGTTAATTCAATGTCCAAAGGCATTGAATCATGGGCCTCCGAAATCCAGCCTGTCAAATTATGTCTGAAATCTACTTTTTCCAACAGCACCAACGTTACCCCAGACACACCTCTTCATTTAGAGTGTTAACTCAGATTTTGTCTATTGACTAATATATTTCTCAATCAATCAACTTTAAAAACAAATATGAATACCCGAGAATACCTGCAATTTTACATTATCCATTTCATAAAGGAATATGGGACGGCTCTATTGACAGAATTAGGCAACTTTTATCACATTGTTTAACCTGAGAACGAAAAAACCCAAACATATGTGTTTCAGGTAACACGTTGGTACGAATTAGGTAGAGTTGATCAGCAGTGCTAACCCACAGCTTATAAATACCGCTGCCCAGTGGATGACTTAAATCAACCAAAAACCTCTTTTTTCAAAATTTGAGCTACACTGTAAAAATAACTGTTGAATCTACCAGGGATTCTTGTAAAACTGAACAGTGGACCACCGCAATTGTGTTGCAGTGAACCAGTGTAGTTTTTACAAGAAGCCCAAGGTGGCAGTGCAGTTGTACAAGGAATCTCCATGAAAATAAAAATGGATCTCTGGTCACTTTGGGGCAAGGATCTGCTGTTATTTAAGGACTTTCTTTTTCGTGTTTTGCTAGATGGGGTAAGGTTACCTGACACATACACTATTTCCAGGCCATACCTGACCTGTATTTTGTGTGAGTGTGTTTATAGATCACCTTATATACACAAGTATTTACTGTCTACTTACATACTCTAGGACTGTATTGATGAAACGTGGTGACATAGTCAATGCATCTCTACATGTATGGCCATGTGTGTGTGTGTGTGTGTGTGTGTGGGGGGGGGGGTCCTCCACATAGCCAAGGGGGATGTGCATTAATTATCACTGTGCCACAACACTATTCTGAAAGGGATAACCTAAAGACAATCAGATTCACCAGAGGAAATACATGAATGATTCTCTAGAGGTGCAGTTGACAGCTGGAAATCAGACACAAGAAGCATGTCAGCCTCATGAGGAACAATATATTTTTAGATTCTAGCCCAGTTATTAGAGGAGGAGACAGCAACACTTTTTTTAGTGCATATCATTCAAGTTGACACTTTGCCACACTCCTTGGCAACAGCGCTCTGCTTGCCAGGATTACCAATACATTTACAGAAATAATAAGTTACTTGACAGGGCATTTGCTGTTTTCTCATGAATTAACTTGGAAATGCCTTATATATGGCGCCTATCCGTGTCACTTCTGCTCACAAGAATCGATCTAAACATTCGCCTTTTTGAGAACTCCCTTACACATCACTTTCTTGCCTCCTCACGCTACAAAGTGGGAATTCCCCAATCCAACCCCTCTTTGTCAAGTCCACTTCTAGCTTCTGTAGCTGATTTATATATCAGTTTAAGGTATGATTCATATAATATAGATTAGGCATGCATCTTTTGGAATTTGCCAGATTTCATCAGAAATTAAGAAAAAGTCCAGTAAAAAGTCCAATGCCCTCTCCATACATATTCCTCATGCATACATCCCTATTCAAGACCATAACTTATGGTAGGGACCCCAGAAAATAATGCAATTCATTAAATACCATATATTACCAAGTCTTTTGGATAGATCTTGAGCTATGAAATCTAAATCCTTTGGAATTTTGTTTCTATCTATCATAGAACCCGAGGAATGATGAAATATATATTGGTGAAGCTTGGGTTTTCTCCCCATACATGTCTATTATAATACAGCTCATAAGTTGTGACCAAAGACTCCCAATAACTCTAATTCACCCTTTAAAATCCAATTTCACTTCTAATAGGAGGTTTTGAAAACTTCCAAAAATCCTAATTAGATAGATATATGACCTATACAATCAGCAGCCAAATGACATTTAGACCTTTACCTTTGACCTAGATCTTGCTCTAAGAGATCACTGAGCTATGCTTTCAATTAACGGAATCCTTTGGGAGCATGTGAGAGCATCACCCGTTTATTTTGAATTTTTGTACAGTGCCTATTGAGGTAAAGACCAATCTAGATATAAATTAGCAACCAACAGCAATAATAACTTCATGGTCTGGGCAGAAACTGAAAATACCCTGTGATAAACAATAGTAGAATCCAATGTTTTCTCAAATGGAGGTGTTTTATATGGTTGGATAGGCCTTCCCCTGGTCTCTAAATGTAACTATTGAATTGCAAATGTATGTTAACTAGCACTACCTCAGAGGAGGGGTTTGTAGCAGTTTCTTCTAGGTCTCCCTAGGCCCCATGCACAGCTGCACTGCACCGCCCATGCAGTGGCGGTCCTAGTGGATCCCTGGGTCCTTACCATAACTCTCCTGGGGGATTGGGTACATAACTCTTTTTGTGTGTCAGGTGGCAAGGAAATGTTGTGCGTTTGGGGATCACAAAAGGGCGTACAGATCTATAGAGTATTCCTTGATCTGGTAGACAAGATGGCCAGCTTAACATAGTGGACAGTTTATGTCCTTTACAGCATATCGCTGTGCATCACTCACATGCTATAATCTCTTCCTCTAAAACTAGATCTCACTGTCTTGGGCTTTCTCGCGGTATTATGCATACCTCGCAGTGTGCACTGCCACATCCGGCTCCTATTTCCACAATCTGCTTGTATTATCACTCACCTGTATTGTTGTACCACAACACACGTGAGACTTCACGAGATGTTCTCATATCATCCAATCATTACCTAAGCTACATTCCCCATGTCTTAGTACTGCTATAAATGTGCTGGGAGAGGAGTATGTAAAACTGTTTACAGGCAAGCCCACCAGGTGGGAGTTGGGTTGCTGATCCACCTCAGGTTTCAAAGACCCAGATGACAGCCAGGGTAGATGCACGGGGGCGGGGTGTGCAATGGGGAGGGAACAGGACTTTGACAAAATAATGAGTTTAACAAGGAAAGAAACTTCATAAATGTACGTGGGTGTAATGAAATACTCAAAAAGAAAGGGCTCGCTAAATCAGATTTCCAAAAGGATTTCCTCCTATGGAAGATCTCTCTTCTGCTTATCCCTTGGAGACCGGCATGATGCCACACAACATGTAAAACCTCATGTGAGTGACTCGCTTTTGTTCAATACATATTAAGGACATAGACAGTGATAGATGATGGATAGGGGTTCACTAGGTCCTTTTATCCCAGATAAGGGAACAAGGCCGGAGGCCGAGTTCCCCTTATCTAAGGGATAAAAGGACCGAATGTACCCCTATCCGTCACCTATGACGTTTATACCATGGTTTCCACCATTAAATAAAACATTAACCCTTTAAAACCATTAAATTCAATGTTATTTGTTGTGAGTCTATAAACAGTGCCTTTAGTCCATACTAAAGGCACTGTAAAACATTGCCTAAACTGGATAACCATGGTATAAAGCATGAGGGTGTTATGATGTGGACCCTATAAGTGTGGAGTTAACCCTTTGAGGACTGATAATGCATTAATATGTGGTGCAAATTGGTTGTCATGAATATAGCACTGGCTATAGTCACAAGGGCTATATTCATGCTTGGCTGGCGACCTGCCTGTATTGGCCACTAGCTGGTCTGGAGCTGGTTCCAGTGACACATAGTGATAAGAACTGACCAGCATGTCCCTGGAAGTGGGTGTTAACCAGCGACAAGGTACCCATCATGGTATGTCTTATCAGTGGGTTTTAGCTCAACCAGCAAAATTCAAGATGGTGGCTCCACTAGGCCTCCATACTGAGTCCTATAAGTGGGACATCATACATGCCCTCAAATACCTGCAGGGGACCAGCGTATCTGTACCTGCAGGGGACCAGCATATATTCATGCATCACGCAGACCCTTTTAGGCTGAAACTCTGCTGGAGGGTCAGCATGAGGCACCAATGAAGTGATAGCGAGTCGGCTTTCCAGCATTTCATTCGTGCACCATGCTGACCAATGGGCATGATACGCTCATGTACTACACTCTGAGCCCGAATTGTAAATACGCAGCCGTACTGGTAGCACATACACCACAACCCCAATCATGTCAATAGGTTGTACTAACATGAACTACTGGTGTAGTACATACACCACAACCCCAATCAAGTCAATAGGACTGTACTAACATGAACTACTGGTGTAGTACATACACCACAACCCCAATCAAGTCAATAGCATTGTACTAACATGAACTACTGGTGTAGCACATACACCACAACCCCAATCAAGTCAATAGGGTTGTACTAACATGAACTACTGGTGTAGCACATTCACCACAACCCCAATCAAGTCAATAGGATTGTACTAACATGAACTACTGGTGTAGCACATACACCACAACCCCAATCAGGTCAATAGGATTGTACTAACATGAACTACTGGTGTAGTACATACACCACAACCCCAATCAAGTCAATAGGATTGTACTAACATGAACTACTGGTGTAGTACATAGACCACAACCCCAATCAAGTCAATAGGATTGTACTAACATGAACTACGGGTGTAGTACATACACCACAACCCCAATCAAGTCAATAGGGTTGTACTAACATGAACTACGGGTGTAGTACATACACCACAACCCCAATCAAGTCAATAGGACTGTACTAACATGAACTACGGGTGTAGCACATACACCACAACCCCAATCAGGTCAATAGGATTGTACTAACATGAACTACTGGTGTAGTACATACACCACAACCCCAATCAAGTCAATAGGATTGTACTAACATGAACTACTGGTGTAGTACATACACCACAACCACAATCAGGTCAATAGGATTGTACTAACATGAACTACTGGTGTAGTACATACACCACAACCCCAATCAGGTCAATAGGATTGTACTAACATGAACTACTGGTGTAGTACATACACCACAACCCCAATCAGGTCAATAGGATTGTACTAACATGAACTACGGGTGTAGTACATACACCACAACCCCAATCAAGTCAATAGGATTGTACTAACATGAACTACTGGTGTAGCACACACACCACAACCCCAATCAAGTCAATAGGGTTGTACTAACATGAACGACTGGTGTAGACTAGGAATCCACCGCAATACACTGTAAAACTGCTGTGCGAGGAATACAGTGTAGTGGCATTTGAAGGGTTAAAGGAGCGTCAGGTGTGGAAGTAGTTGTCATTCTGCTCTGTCAGTACATACATCACACTGTGTAATGTACTGAGCTGTACTCTACACTGTACACACAACCACTATACACACCTTACTCACCTCAGGAGGGTATTGCAAAAAAGGAAGCGAGAACCAAAAATCAAAATGTGTTTTTTTTTGTGTATTGCTCAATAGATTCTCATATCTATAAACTCATTAGATAAAGCGTGCATATTTCTTATTTTGTGCGTTTGTTAATATTTCCATTCAATCTAATGTAAACTTATTTGGCAATACTCTGAAAATGAGTTAAGCCATGCATTTCTCCTTCAGTTGCCGCTGAAAATATTTACACAGGTTCTTCCTTATTATCTTTTGGCAAGACCCTCCAGCACAAGCTGTTAGAAGCTCTTTATTGTACTGTGTTTACAGCTGTGATACCTGTTTAAGCGATACACAGACTTCTCATGTTTCGCACACAAAATATTATATATGCACAAATGATCATTTCTGCACTTTATCGCTTGAACGGACCCTGCTCTTAAACTGGAACAATTTGAATACTAATTCATCCTTGAGGGGTCTAGTGCCTTAATTCCATTCTGGAACAAGCCACCCTTTTTCAATTCATGTGTGAACAATATGAAGGAAAAAGTCGATATTTACGGTGTTAGTTCTTTGCTATCATGGCAACCAATTTGATAAGCAACAGTTGTAAATATGGATGCCCATCTCAGTCCTCTATTATTTTCTATTGTTGCTAAGCTAAACAGTTGCCATGGCAACGATGATCTAAAAGAGGTTTCTCCCCATGAATTTCTCCTATAAGAATAGTTGCTATGCAAGCATATGCAAGGATTGGGATTTCATCTATAAGAGTGGTTGCCATGCAAGCATAGACCAGGGATTGGATAGAGTAGTAGTATCATTGCAGGCACTTATATATAGGTCACTATGAGCAGCACGTAGTGAGCATCTAGACGATTTGAGGCCTATGCTGTCATCAGGGTGTTGAAACAGGCCCCTGGAGTTTGCTATACAGCATGGTACACAGCACTTTGTTGGTGCATCATGACGACCAATAGTCATGATCCTGGTGCTTCTTTCAACATCCCTGACAACAACATAACCACAGACCTAATATAACCACTACTAGGGCTATTGGAATAAACCCCTGCTATAGCGGCTTTTAAATGATTAAGAAATAACCTCCTGGGGGTAATTTCTGAAAATAATACGAATAGGCCCTTCAAATATCAACAAATATCCCATAGTAATAACACAGGAACTTTCAGTGCAGGTGCGATGGTATATAGTGCCTTGAGTTAACCGAGTCCTCCATAGGCTATGGTATAGGTGGGATACTGTTTGTGTATGTGCTTTCAGCATATACATACATCATTTAGCAAGGCACAACATTCCTGTGTAGAGTAACCCGATTTCCCTATCAGCCAGGATTGTCTGTTACATGAGATGCTGCTTCTGATGCTATTTGACATAACTAGATAATGTACTTAAACCTTTAAGTGCCACTAATGCAGGAGTGCATCATGCCCATCGTTTATTTCAATGCTCCAATGAAGTGCTGGCAAGACTACTCACCAGCACTTCATTGGAGCATCATGCCGACCCTCCGGGACAGTTTCAAACCCGTAGGCTCGGCATGATGCATGAATCCCGGGGCATGAATGTAGCTCTGGCAAGTTACTCACCAAGGCTACATTCATGCATCATAATGACCAAGTGGCATGGTACATTGAACAATCAGCGGCCTTTAAAGGTTTGATAATGGAGAGCGCTATTTAATCATTCCTAACACAATAACAACTCCTCTCCTCTCAAACAATGTTCATATTACCATGTCCTAATGTCAGGCCACTCAGAGAGGAAAAAAGGGAAAAAGAAATAGAAAAAACAAAGAAAAGGAGAAAAATAGTAGAAAAAGAATAGCAGAAAAATAACCAATAAACAATTTTCCTAAGGCCTAGGTGTCATGGAAATCATGCATATCTTCTCTTTTGTCCTTGTACATTTCTTATCATAAATGGCAAGCAACATCTTCGAATGGGGAAAAAAGGCTATCATCATGCTCTGACCTTGGAGATGTTTTTCAAAGGGACGTTTTTACTTTTACCTTTATGAAATATTTAGTGCTCTTTTGTGCTCCATACATTTGACCAAGATAGCATTTGCTGCGCCTACAATATGCATACCTGAGGTTAGGGTACTCTTCTAACATAATTGGAGGACATAATGTTGATTTAATTTACAGTTCAACAACATAATTTTGCTATTAAATGACATCATACTATAGGTTTAATATTTGATTTAATGTTCTAAGTTTTCTTCTGAGGGTTTGTTTACAGAACTACTCTAATCATTTATGTTATCTGTTAGGTGTTAGCCACATTTATGTAAAATACGACAACGTATGTTCAATAGTTTGATTTACTTGAGACTACTCGACTGCCATTCACTGTAAAAATAAATGTCATCAGAATAATTGTTCCAGATTTGCATTATTTCACAGAGATTCATTGTACCTCCTTCCTGGCTTCATTGTAGATGCTACACTGCAGTATGATTATCGTGGTTCACTGTTCAGTGTAGACCATTAGACTACAAAATGAAGGAATAGTCTCCAGGTCCCTGCAGACTATAAACTTGAGATAGTTTTCAGGGTCTAAACCTCTCGGAAAACCAATCCATTTGGAGTGAGTTCCTTCTCAATTCGACTATTGATATAGTCATTCTGTTCATCACTAAGGTGGTTCTTCCAGTCACCCACCGCTCCTTTTCTCATGAACTTTGAAATTTCACCCCTGAAAGTATCCAGCTTGCTGTTGTTGGCCATTGGGTCTTTCTGCATTGAGTCAAAGGTGGATTTTTTGACAATTGTATCTATCTGAGCCTCAGTAGGAGTCTTTGATGATTTCACCTCTCAGATCTGCCTTCATATCTTCATATTTGATAATGTGGACATTTGGATGGTCCTTCTTCTCCCACCAGCTGAGAACATGGACAAAGTAGTCCCCATAATGAAGGTGTTGTTTCTCCCTGAAAAGGCTGAAAAACTCATCAAATCTTCCTGTGAAGTGTCCAAGTTCTCCATTCATCTCATCATCACCACTGTCTTGAAGTCCTTTGAATATTTGTTCTCAATTGCTTTTTCAAAGAAGCTATATGAGATGTGACTTTAAAGTTCTCGGGGTTTTCATGTTATAGATCTGCTCCGTAAAAGAGGCATAGGCCAGGTCGTACTCAAGGAAGCATGACCTCCTGTGCAGTGGGATAGATTTTGCCATTTCAACATCAACGTCATTGTTTAAAAGCCAAACGATGTGTTCAATCCAAGTTGTTCCTGTGTATGAAGTAATAAGACTCTAATTAAAGAAATATCCATGCTTTTCTAAACTGGAATGTTTGGAGAGATACGTCTGGACAGCTTGTACATTACCATCAGGAAGAGATTTCTGAATATGGTACGACTAGGCCCCTTCAAATTGTACTGGGATCCCTCACTCTATTTTACAGCTCTACATCTTGTGGTACCAGAGACAAACAGTGACATGGGGGTGGAGGGGGTTCTAAAATCTCCCACAAAAAACAGTGACATAATTGTGGAACGTTCCCTTAGCCACAGCATAGAGACCATTTCGGACCCTTGGTATGTACAGCTTGTTGGATGTTTCTGAACTCAAGGTGTGGTTTATATGTGGGGTTTTGTATATATCGACTGCTTCATTTGATTTGTGTACACCATTTTCGAGGAGCCATTATGAAATCCCAAATACCTACTTAGATTGGAAAAAATTATGTTAGAATAGGAAAAGAATTGTACCATACAATCTACCATTCCCCTCCTTCAAATAAACAATATGAAGTTTCTTTTTGTAGGAACAAGCAGATATTATTCCCAGGGGGACAAGATGGTGCCCTCCACAGGTAAACCCATATAGAGAGGTATATAAAGTTGTAGGAAGTCTTTGGCTGAGAGTAATTAGGTAAAGTAATTCTGGCTGAGCAGGCCCAGTGAAGATGGATGAGGCAGAGATGGAGCTGTAGATCCCTGAACCACCTAGACAGAACCCCCTCTGCCTCCCTTTGCCAGCCTCTGCCCTAGGGTGGGGCACCATGGAGGCAGGAGCCCAGCCCCTCAATACGCAGGGTTGAGACTGGCCCCTCAACAGAGTCTTAATACCTCGCGTCTAAGATGCGGCACACGCGTAGGGTGTAGTTTGAGTTGAATGAAAGGCTACACTATTATGGTGCTGCCGGGGTTTGATTTTGGGACCGATTATTATTTTTGGTAATTTTCTCTAGCAAAAACCTTCTCATGATTCCTGTAGTGAAAACCCATTGCCTATAATAAGGTGCCTTCTCAGTTAAGCTATAATATGCAACTAGGGGCCATAGTCACATAAACAGCTCATCCTATACACAAAGAGTTATGGTGGAAAGAATATATATATATATATATATATATATATATATATATATATATATATATATATATATATGAACGTCCTTTCCCCCCTCCTATTTGCAAACTACAAATGGACGACACAATGATCCAGAAGGGAGCGGGGGTGGGAGCAGTTTAAGAAGGGGCGAATCCCGAAAATGGAAAAAAAAACACTCCATAATCAAGAATGACACCCCGAAAGTGTCTAGCTTTAGCTCTAGAGGAGCAATCTATAGATCCTTTAAAGAAGTTGCGGCAGATATGGGCTAAAATTACCCTTTTCTATTCAACATTCTCCAAAATGACACCCAGTGGACAGATCCCGAAGGCCCATGCCTCTGTCCCAAAACCAGCTCTTGATCGTGTTCACAAATGGGAGAGAACAGGGGAGTGGCCCCCAAGGGAGAGAAGTTTAGAGTGGAGGAGGGGGAGTTGATAGGAGGGTTGGAATGGGCCGGCACAAGGGAGCCGCAGGTCTAGAAACGAGATGGACCACAACCACACCGAAAGATGAAACACTAGGGAAACCCCGGGGGGGGGGAACCAACATTTATAAGGAGTTGATTAGAACTAGTAAAGACATGATTAGTAATTACAGCCAATCCAGACTCTTGCAATTCCAAGGAAATGAAGAGACGGCAGGGCCAGAGATGTTTCAAGATGTCGGAGCGGTTTGGGTTTTGAGGGCAGGGTGTGTACTTTAAGACAGGGTCGGTTGAAGGACAAAGAAGGTTAAATACAGGTTGTTATCTCAAGGTCAACCCAAGGACAAACGAAACTGCTTAGGGGCAGTTTACAATAACACGTTTTGATTGACGTTGTGGAAAAACACCTCTGCTTAAAATCTCTCAATTCAATTATGATGAAAAATAGTCAAGAAAGAATATATATATATATATATATATATATATATATATATATATATATATATATATATATATATATATTTAGCTCTATCAAACAAGCTAAATAGTGTCACTGAAAGAATGGGGTCTTGACATGAACAAGGCCAAACCTGTTAGATTCAACTTGTTAGATCTGGCACAGACTCTTTGAGTTAACAACTTATGTGCCTAGATTCCATGCACCGGTACCATCTAAAGACATCAAGATGGAGAATCTGCACCAGGGCTGACCATTTAAATTAAACAGGTTGTTGCTCGTATATTTATGCTGTTCAGTTAGAAGACCCTAGCAACTCTATATGTATCTTTTTGTGTGAACAAGATAATTCAAGTCCTAGTCTATGCTGTATTATTGAGCAGAGTCACCTGCACTGCTATCTTTGTCTCCCCCTTCCAGTTAAGAAATAATTTCTGATATGATCCTGTTTTTCTATCATGACAATTATTTCTAAATCAAAGTAGCAGACGTTGTGATAGCTGCTTTTTTTGCACAACCTACGAAATATCGCCACCATCTCCCTCCCCGTGCCACACTACCACACAGTGAGCTGTAAACGTAGCTCAAGGTATTCCTGTCTCCCCTCCCCCCCACCCTGACCCACTCAGTGTGCTGTGAGTTGCTCTTTTATAAGGCCCACATCAAGGCTAGGAGCTGCTCATCTTGCCCCCTGTGCTTTTTTGACCCCTTAGGGACAGAATAGTACTATCTGGATGTATAGAGAGTAAATCATTACGTTACTAGAGCTGTTGATGTACCAACAGTCTTTATTTAGGGAGTGGCCATTATTTGTCAAAGGCGGGGGTGGGGTGGTGATCATGAGTTCTCGCACGGATGCGCGGATGCTTTTTCACCCCCTCTTGACTACAGTATTTTGCCCCCCCCCCCCGCCATGCCCGAGGCATGGAAGATTTGTACATCTTTGATCTACAGTCGCTTGCAGTCTTTTTTGCTAGAAAGAGGCTAAATTGTTTACGCCCCTCCCCTGTTGATGAATAATGAACACTCCCTTATCAGTCCGAAAAAGTGAGCATGGAGGTATAATGGTTGCGGTCATCAAAGGGTTAACACGTCAGGTACCACGTGACCTCTCACTACTTAACCCTTTATGGACTGGAACACACACTAGTTGCTTCATGCCCACACTCTAAGAAATAACTGTTGAATCTAGACTACCAGGGGTCCTAGTAAAACTGAACGACGAGTGAAGCAGTGCATGTAGTTTCTACGATTAAATGGAGCAGTACAATACCGGGACAATACACACTGTGGTACAGGAAATTTCTGTGAAAATAATAACGAATCTCTAGCAACTTTGGGAAAAGGATTTGACCGTCATTTCGACACAATTTTATCACAGTGCATTAATTGCCATGCTGCAAATGCATGTATCCCTTGTGTGCGCCAATGCAGTGCTGCCGAGTTACTGCATTGGTGCACAGAGGCGTAGGAAGCAAATCTTCATTGGGGGGGCCTAGCGGGGTCCCAATTTGAACACCTTGAATTATCGGCTCGAGCGCGATGATGCCTATACATACCCATAATAGAATTTATTAGAAAAGTATTTTTGGTGAATTTTAGATCTGATTTGAGGCTCAGGGCTCCATTTTCCCTATCCCTTTAACATATTAATCTAATTTGGGATGGAATGTTTTAGGTGCTTTTCCATTTCATTATGACTTCTTGGTAAATTTATGGGGGGGCCCAGACATAATCAGGCCCCCCCTCCTTTATGATTGGGGGGGCCCAGGCCCCCCTGGCCCCCCCTTTTCCTACGCCCCTGGTGCATCATAACAATGGCACATGGTGCAGGCATCATGCGGCCCTAACCGGGTTATAGGGTGCTGATGAGTGCTGGTACCACTGGTGGGAGATGTGTGATTACCTCTTGGCTGGCAACCTGCCTCTATGTTGGGGACATCATAGAGGCAGGCCATGTCTAAGAAGTTACCAGTCAATCATCCCCTGTTTTAACCCTTACTCACAAGAGGGCACCATAACACCCAAATAGTCAACCTGTCTCTCCTATACAGATGTTTGGATATAGTATGTGATTGGAGAATAGAAATACTCCCATCTAGTGGAGACCAAGAGTACTTCTCCCCATGATCTGGGGAGAATGTCATCAGACATGGCCAGCGGGTATCTAGCCCTCAAATACCTGCGGGGACCAGCGTAGATTACCTCATCATGGTAATGGGGGGTACAGTAGTTGCCCATTTAAATGCCTGGCACTTATAACAAGGTTCTGGGGTCCTTAGTAGGGGCGCCATTGCTTGACCTGGTACCTGGAGAGATAATCACTGATAACAGCCAGCATGATGGATACCAGGTGCTATGTAATGCACACTAAAAAGTCTGTACTGAATGAAGGGAATTATCTCATTGGTCAAAAATGGATCCCGCTACAGTAGTATAGAGTCCAATACCCAAGGACCCCACAAACCCTTATTTGCTATATGAATGTTAACGGCACTGGTTTTAGTCTTCAAGATTCATTTTAAGATCTCCCCCTGTGTATATTCGAGAGCAGCATTTAATAAGACTTGAGCTGTTAAATTGGTCTATACGGTAGTAGACGTAAGGTACTTGCCCACATCTCATGGTGCCTTAGTGTTCCATACATCACCCTACATCACCTAGAGGTAGGGTGATGTATGAGGGATGTAGGAGGGACACTGATGAAGGGGGGGGGGGTAGAAGTAGAGACAGAGAAAAGGTGGAGTGGAAAGGGGGGGGGAAGAGGAAGTTAGAGAATAAACAGAGAGGGAATGATAAAGAGAGAGAGAGAGAGAGAGAGAGAGAGAGAGAGAGAGAGAGAGAGATAGAGAGAGAGTGGGAGAGGGGGATCGAGAGCACCGGGAGAGGGAGACGGGAAGAGAAAAAAATAAAGAAAGGTGGTGAAGCAAATGAGGGATAGCAAGAGAGAGAGCGAGAGAGAGAGAGAGAGAGAGAGTGAGAGAGAGAGAGAGAGACAGGCAGAGAAGAACAGGGAACTGTAAATGAAGAGGAAAGAAAAGAGAGGTCAGGATTCATTGATAGAATCCCAGGATAGTATCTTAGAAAAAGCTAGAGACCTCGATCGAGAGAGCGAGAGAGATATACAGAGAGAGAGAGACAGAGACAGAGACAGAGACAGAGAGAGGGTCAACGAGAGAACTGTAAACAAACAAGAATAGACATAGAAGATGAAAAGGAGTGTGGATGGGAAGAAACAACTTCAAAGCAATGGATCTACACAGCCTCCTTAAGGCTACTAATAGATAACACGATGTAGTTTACAACTGTGTACGCCTTACTGCAAGGTGTAAGAGGATGTATATATCCTTAATAAAACAGAATCTGGCTCTATACCTGTGGCTGTAGGTAGGGCCCAAAAAAAAGGTTTGTTTCCAGTTACCCGACCGACCCTAGCAAAACAGGGATGATCCTGGAAATTCTTTTTTTATTTTGTGAAATTTTAACATTTCTTTTGTAATTTTTAGACATTTTTCCCATGATTTTCATATTTTTTTTTATCAGTTTTTTGTGGAGCTTATCTAGGTCTTTATCTATTGGTATACAGTTCATAACATTCATTCATACTTTTTACATGAACTTTACATTCCATGTGTTTTTCATAACTCTACTTTAAAATCATAGAATCCAACATGTCTGCCCATACATTTCCATACAAAATCAAAAAAAAAAAAAAAAAAAAATCCGACCTACCACCCCTAGATATTTGAGGTATGTAACTGGAAACACAACTTTATTTTTTTGGCCAAGGGTATCAACTCCCACGTATTCTCCCCTCCCGCCACCCACCCACTCATACACGCACCCTCAACCAGTATCCGTTAAAGGGATAGATTCCGTTGGTGTACATACAAACTGAAGTCCTGCTGTGCCCTTAAAGCATGTGTATACTGCTTCCACACAGAGGTGCTAATTTTTATTGCCCCACAGGTGGTCCTGTTTGAAGTTTGGTCTGTGTGGGGTCATTAGGGTTTGGGGGTGAATGCTGGAGCAGCTCCATAAACTGACCAACAACCCAACAGAAGTGGGTTCGTGTCTATTGATGGAACAGCCTGATTTCAAAATTTCAAAATTTCAGTTGGAGAAAATAAAATACTCAATTTCTGATTGTTTTATTAATCAGAAAAAGCTGATTTCAGCTATATCTATCATTGAGGTACTCACACATATGGTATGCGCTTTGCAGAAAATATTATTCACTAAAGACAGATATTTAGGAGAACTTGGCATATTTGACCAGAGCTCTTTACCCCACCATATATGAGACCCCCTGTGGGACACAGGCTGTTCCGTCCTATTTATAGTCTTCGTTCCCCGTTAACCCTTATAAGGCCTCTAATATACAGGAGTGCCTCATGCCCACTTGGTCACCATAATGCACCAATGCAGTGCTGGTGAGTCTGCTCACCGGCACTTCATAGGAGCATCATGTAGGGTTGGCATGATGCATGAATGTAGCCCTGATGAGGAAATCACGTGGGCTACATTCATGCAATATGGCCACTAGCTGGTCTGGAGCTGTTTCCTGCGACCCACACTGATAGGGTGGGACCAGGATGTCCCTGGAAGTGGGTGTTAACCAGGGACAAGATACCCATCATGGTATGTCTTATCAGTGGTTTTAGCTCAACCAGCGAAATTCAAGATGGTGGCTCCACTAGGCCTCCATACTGAGTCCTAAACTAGCATGTCCATCTCATTGGTTTTGGAAATGCAAAGCTTAACATTAATCGATTCATGAAGTTTGTTTTGTTTAATTTACACTATGGTGATTAAACCTGACTTGTGGGTTTGTGTTTGGCCAATCCACCATGAGGGAGACGACTCCCGCAGGGTGGATCGGCCACCGAGGACACCAGGGGAGTTTAGTTCTCTATTTATTTTATGTTTTTAGAGGCTCGGCCGCTGTGGTGGATCGGCACACGTTACGCCACTGGGGGTGTGGCGATCGGCCGCGCAATGCTATCTCTACGGGAAGAAGTTATTCACATAAAAAAATATACACACTGAAAACATGGAAGATCCGAAACTAGTCAGCGGTGACCACTTTAGGTCCTCAAGTTGACGATACCTAAAACTACAACTTTAGGTAGTCATCCTGATGACCTGAGTCGTCAATATGATGACTCTGTACTGTCAGTATTGTCATCCTGATGACTCAGGTTGTCAGGATGACGACCTAAAGTCGTCATTTTGACTACCTAAAGCTGTAGTTTTAGGTATCGTCAACTTGAGGACCTAAAGTGGTCACTGCTGACTAGTTTCGGATCTTCCATGTTTTCAGTGCATTGACATTCATGAATTGCATGCTGTTAACCAATAGCTTTGATACACTAGTGGCCCTTAAAGTGTTAAAAGCGCATGGCCTTCAGTTACCGTGCATCCATTCATCACGCTAACCCATCAAAGTACCGCCTCTCGCCGTACGTCCCAGCTGCGATCACATTACTTTTTGCTTTAATGAGCGCTGCAAAACAAAGCCATCCCGACTTGTCCCAAGGTAAACAAAAGCCTCCAGTCCCCATCACCACCACGCAGGCCTAGTCCTTTAAGGGCCGCTAATGCAGGAGTGCATCATGCCCATTGGGCGTCATGATGCACCAATGAAGTGCTGGTGAGACTGCTCGCCAGCACTTCATTGAAGCATCAGGCCGACCCTCTGGTACTGCATCAGCCCCATAGGGTCGGCCTTACAGTGCTTCCAGGGTCATGTTCCTTGGTTGTCATGATGCACCAATACCGCGCTGCCTCGCCTGTTTGCACACTCGCCCGCTTGTCAACACAGTATTGGTGCATCATGCCAATCTTTTGAGATAGAATTGATACACTCTCATATGCGGTCGACATGGCGGTGCATGATCTAGTAGCACTTACGAGTTAAGCGCCAGAAATGTGAGCATGTCTTATGATGGCTCCAAATGCTTTAATGTTTGGTGCTCAGGCCAAAATAAGGCTTCCCACCTGTCACAATGTTAAAGAAGAGGTTCTTATGTGGCTCTCTATGGGTAGTTATCTTAAATTAACATTTATGTGTAATACCTTAATGGAAAGGTACATTATTCCACTTTACGAATTGCTATACGATAGTGTTCAAATCATATATGTGTTCAATTTGATAGCCCTTTCAACTCTTGATAACAATGACAATCCCTGTGGTGTGTGCTATGTCAGTATGTCACTTAGTGTAGTAGGGGCTACATGGGATTTGGCATTAAGTGAAAAGGGGGTCTAAAGTAATCATATTAGGCTTATTTTACATGGGACATTAGTAAAAATCACAAGCCTCAGAATGATATAATCTTCTAAAAAATTCTCCAACGTTACATAGCTACATAGAGGGATAATTTACCTCAATTTTGATTACTTCCAGCTAATTAATTTACCAGTAGTATAACACAAGACTAGCACAGTATATACTCCAAAACCAGCTGGAAACAAGTCTGCTTTCAGAATTGATGTAAATATAAGGACAGTTATTCTTCACTCTCTCTGTCAGGTATCTTAATATCTGCACAATTACGGTTCATGAAAACAATAATTATTCAAAGATATTGGAAATACGCATCCACTGCTGAACTCGCTACTTTAAAGAAGCATGCTGCCAATAAAGATCATAGGGACACCCTGAGAGGCCCCATGCCCTAATGGCATTCCACGAGGTGGCCAAGCAACCATGCTAGTCACGCTTGTCGACCGACTTGTCAAAATATTTTCCATGCAGGCAGGAGCGGCAGGTAGGTGGATGGGCTGGCGAATTAAAGATAAAATAGCAGCTGGGATGTAAAAAGTGAGAAAGATGAATGAAAAGTTAGAGAGAAAACATATTTGAAACAAATGCGTTTTCCTGATGGTGAGCGAAAATAATGAAGATGGAACCGGAAGTGCTATCGCGCACGCGCAGTGGTTCCGGTCACGTGGTTTGTGTGCATGGGTGTGAGGGGTGGTCACGTGATTAAGGAGCTGGTATTGCATTGTGGGATCTCCCTCTACCCCTTGATTAATCTCCTCTTGAAAAGGACTCTGTGAAAAGGTTCTTAGTCACAGGGGCTATTATCAAATAACTCAGGTTTCTAATTACCCAGTCTTAATGCCAGTCATCTGATATCCCCAAAGGACTCGTTGGAATCCCAGTCTTGCTATTTGATATTGATTATTGGCGACAGAAGCATCTATATATGCATGGGCGTCTGTACTCCTAACATTAGGTCAACAGTGATTTTTTGGTACTATGGAGGGTTTTAGATATAGGTTATACACAGTAGAAAATGCTGTTAGAATAATGATGGTTCTCAAGCAGCTTTGGGCCAAAGCTTCCACTGTCATGTTTTCAAAATCGTAAAATTCTTGAATATCTTTCTTATTGAAAGCCTCCATATGCTAGTTTGTAACTTTTCAAAACCGACTATTATATATAGGTCAAAAGTGACCTTGATTTTGGCACGTCATGTCAACTATTCTAGTGAATTTGGATTGGAAAACACAGTTTTACACAAAAAAATGGATGTTAGCCATATCAACAAGTGCATGGCGGATCAACAAGTGCAGTGGCGGATCCAGGATTTGAAAAAGAAGGGGTTGCGGCCCAAAAGGAGGGGGCGCACCCCTATCTTTGAGCAAATTTTTGGGTCTAAAATATGTGATTAAACTCTTAAGTACTGGGGAAAATGGGGGGGGGGCGCCCCCTCTAAATCCGCCACTGAATATATAGTCAGAGAGAAACAAGCAAAACAATAGCATTCAAACCCATTTTTTTTTTTTATTATTTTGCTTAAATCTCAAAACATGTATTTTCCACTTGCGACCTTCTTCTACTAAGGTGACAAATATTATATAGAACAACAGACAGTCTCCATTTTAAGAAGGAGTTGACTATTGTCGTTTTTAAAATGTTGCACATTTCTTCCCAAACAATCAAACACCCAATCAAGATATGCATAGACCAATTAATGACCCTCAATGTGTTTACAGTTATGGTGACCTTGCTCAGGTCTGCACTGCACTCCTCTGCTCCTATAATGCACTCAAGGTCACTTCTATTTAGGGAATAATGCACGGGGCATGGCTGTGGGAGTGCTCTAGACTGTATTGAGACATCTCGGGGCCTTAATTTAGGGAATAATGCATGGGTCATGCTCTAGACTGTATTGAGACATATCGGGGCCTAGAAGGCCCCTCAATGTCTCAATACAGTCTAGAGCACTCCCACAGCCATAACCAAGTGCATTGTTCCCGTTATAACACAGAAAAAATCACCCATCAGCCACCTGACAGCACATGAATATCAATTGTGAAGTCTACAGGTGAGATGAAATTAGTCTCCTTTCCTTGTAGTGCATTATCCATCTAGATAATGCACGGTCAATCAGCCAATCAGAATGCAGCATTTTGGATAATGCACTATGACTTTGCCCAGCCGTGTTATAACATGCAACAGTGCACCGTCCGCCATTGTATAATGGCCCATAATGCTGACCAATAAGCACTCTTGCAATAGCCCCTAAAGGTTTAAGTCGTCTACACAGACACAGAAGACATATTAAAGCAAGATAGACGTTGTGATTCAAGGGGCAGACATGGCAGTGTTTAATTCCAAGTGGCCGTGAAAACAGGGCTCCTCCCCAGGGGCGCAGGAAAATTAGTCCCGAATTAGGACAAATGTAGACTTATGTAGCCAGGGTCCATGGGCCCTTCACCATGGCGCTGTGTAATAGGTTAAACCTTTGGAGGCTGCTGCTGCAGGAGTGCATCATGCCTGTTTGCTGTCATGATACATTAATGCAGTCATTGTGAGTAACAAGGGTATCATGAATAATATGACTCAACAGGGTTGATACAACTCTGTAAGGACAGGATGATGCACCAATGAAGTGTTTGTAAATCAGCTTGCCAGCACTTCATTGGTGCATCATGACGACCCATGGGCATGATGCACTCGTGCAATAACATCCATTGAAAGGTTATTGACTGGATAGTGCATCTAAGTATCATGGCTCTTTGTCAGCGTGATGCATGAATGCTGCCCAATTCAGGTAAGTGTATCAGGTCACCAGGTCTGCATTCATTCATGCATCATGACTCCACAGGGTAAAGGTTGATGCATTCCTGGAGCAGCAGCATGATGCACTAATGCAGCGCTTGTGATTAGACTCGGGAGCCCTGCATTCATGCATCATGACAACAAAGGACCATAAACCTCTAAGGCATCATGCACTCCCTGTATGGATTAGGACTACTTTGTATGCCTCGTGTGACACCCAGATTTGGAGCCAGGCGCGGCACAAGATAGTTCCCTGTCGTGCGCACTGATATACAATATCCATCACTCCGACCGCATTACGCCTTAAGCTAGACCAAACCGGAAGTCACTCCTCTACTACAGGATCTGGCCTCGCCTTTTTGTCTTCTTCCTTTTGTGATGTGGAAAGATTCAGAGTCAAAGATCAACACTGGATGCTCCTTTATTACCACATATTTCATTGGGTATTTTTTTATGGCTGTGGTGCTGGAGAGTTCTCCCGAGTTACATAGGTTGAGAATGGTAAGTTAGTGATCGCTTTTTTAACAATAGGAGGTGGGGGGTGGTGGGTTAGTAGGGGGCAAAATTCCTTTAACCCCATGACTGGAGGTGGGGTGCAGCAAAATAATATTACCTGCTTTTAGCGAAAAAGCCTGTGTGTAAGTAACTATAGGCTAAAAAGGGCGCCTTTGCACATGATTTTTGGCCTCTCGGGGGAGGGGCCAAAATAATTTACCCTCCCGGAGGGGGAGGGGGCAAAATTTGTTTTTAAAAATGATCACTCCCTGAAGCCATGTATCAATAAATAACTCTCATGACTGTAACACATTGTTCTGACAATACAGATCTGTATGTTAGTCTTTAAATGCCGCTAATTTATGTATTAGTGCATCATGCCCATTATTTCGCCAGCATGATGCACCAATCAACTGCTGGCGAAGACTACAAATCCATTGCTGAGTCATGACTCTGTGGGGGTCTCTACCGCAGTGCTCCTGCTCTGCACTGAAAACATGGAAAATCCGAAACTAGTCAGCCATGACCACTTTAGGTCCTCAAGTTGTTGATACCTAAAACTACAACTTTAGGTAGTCAGATGATGACCTGAGTCGTCAACATGACGACTCTGTACTGTCAGTATTGTCATCCTGACGACTCAGGTCATCAGGATGACAGCTTAAAGTCATCATTTTGACTACCTAAAGCTGTAGTTTTAGGTATCGTCAACTTGAGGACCTAAAGTGGTCACTGCTGACTGGTTTCGGATCTTCCATGTTTTCAGTGTGGGTGGTTCACTGACGTAAGTAGTATACTTGTGTTGAAATTGCAATTTTCATCAGGCGCCGATCTTCTTTCACAATCATCAGCTCTCGCACTTCATGTATAAGCCGCGTGATTCTGAAGCCCACTGTAGCTTATAATGGGATCGGCCTCAACTTTGTGTGCGCCTTATAGGCAATCTATCTATGACCTAGAAAAGAACTAAAATGGCCGAGATATGAAACTAGATTGACCCTATAGGTCCAGCATAAACTAAGAACGTGCCTTATACTACTGGTATGCCTTATATAGAGATATTATGGTACTATCGATATCTGGCTATTGATCGATATTGTGAGAGAAGGTTATAACATAGAAAAAATAACAACATAGAAACATTAACAAGGCCAAATAAAAACCAACAAAATAAATAAAATAAAACAACAACAAAACTAAAAGAAAAACAACAGCTGGTGTGAAAGATTTCTTCATCTAAGGAAAATCATATTCGGGGAACTGTCATGCATTGACTTAAATACTTAGCTAATATTTTCACATTTGAGCAGAGAATTTACGCTTTCATTTATTGCAAAGACTACCAAATAGACCTCTAGATGCTGTTCAAATCGTCTGCACTTGGTAATTCAACAAATTGGAAATCGAACAGAGAGCGGTGGTACACTTTCCTCGTCGGACTCATTTGAAGTTTTTTTTCCAGTAATTAATAGTCTTGTTTAGCTCAGTTTCCAATTGATTCCAGAGATCATGGTTAAAAGCTCCTCAGGGGCTGCATAGGGTGTTAATGCATTGTGCTTGTTTCTTATCACGATGTATAAATGTACCGTAGTGGCCTGTTTATACATCCCGGCTCTTATAGATTTCAGCACCGCTCTATCCCCGGCTCTTATACAAGACCGGCACTTATTCAAGACATTGTTTATAATGTAGATCCCCTGGGCTTCCCTAGCCCACTTAAAAGGGTCTATTTCTCCTCTTTCCTATCCCCTCGGGATGTGTGTGGTGCACATATGCATGGGCACTGACACATTCCCCTGTGAAATTGTGAATTGTAGTTTTCTCGCCATGAATATGACCTTAGCTGTCGAAATGGCGTTAAACATCTATTACTCACTCACTCATGTAGATCCCCATTTTATAACCACTGTACCCCCAGCGCTTATACGAGATCGG
Source organism: Acholoe squamosa (assembly GCA_949317995.1). Classification (NCBI taxonomy): domain Eukaryota; kingdom Metazoa; phylum Annelida; class Polychaeta; order Phyllodocida; family Polynoidae; genus Acholoe; species Acholoe squamosa. The sequence goes on from OX439042.1 coordinate 73,036,379, forward strand.
CGCCTATTCAAAGACCATGCCCTTAGACAACGCCACTACGGTAACCCTGGTGAGTCACTCTCCAGAGCTGCCTTTATCGATCATGCTGACAGTACCCAGTTTTAATAAACTCACAAATAATCAAAATTCATACCAATCCAGCGATGGTAAGTAGACTCGACCACCAGGTTCCCATACTCCAAGACATAACTGTTGAATCTACCAGGCCTCCTTATAAACCTGAACAGTGAACCACTGTCATCGTCCTGCAGTAAAGCAGTCTAGTTTCTACAATGAGGACCTAGTTAGCAGTACAGTGTCACAACAAATTTCCATGAAAATGACAATGAATATGGCAATTTTGGGACAAGGAGTTCACCGCTATTTTGACTACACCTTTTTACAGTGCATATAGCACGGCACTAGGTATCAAACCTTATTACGGCTTCTGGTTACATCTTTCGAGGAGAAGTGCTAACGCGGCGCCATTTTCGCTTGTAAAATATGAGCATTAGACTTTCGCATATTCACCACCGGAACCAGGGACACACTTCCGATCATACCGTTTCTCCCCGAAAGGGTTCACGACGGCTTCTATCATACCTGAATGCTGCCCTGGTGATTTACTCGCAAGTTAAATACACTAGGCATAATGCAGACCCTATACCAACTAAGCGAGATGCAATATCGACCAAGAAGATAATTCCTTTCATCAAGTGCAGAAATTTTAAGGTGTGATATATAACAACTGGTACCCATCATGCTGGCTGTTATCAGTGCTTATTGGTACGGGTACCAGGTCAAGTAATGGCGGACCCACTGGGTGATCTGGAACCTGAGGAAACTTCATTGACTCCCGGTAAATTTCATGCATGTAACCCTGATTTATTTCATGTGAATAACAACGTCCCATAGAGATAACATTACAGGGCCATACGCCACACCCCCAGTGGCATAACATATCTCGATCCACACTGCTGGTCACGTGACTTATATATATATATATATATATATATATATATATATATTGGCATGTATTTATACATATATATATATATATATATATATATATATATATATATATATATATATATATATATATATATATACATGCCAATCTCATTGATTTTAAGCATCTTAATATCAATATAACATGAAATAGATATAGAACTAAACTCCCAGGCATACATCTGGGTGCATCCACCCCTCGGGGCTGCCTCCCCTCAGGGTGGAGCGACCCGAATGTACGCCATGGTCGTTTAGTTCTGTCTATGAACCACATTGTGTCTATAATCACGTGAATTGATTTTTTTCTAACTAATATGGAAAGTTGTTGGAAAATTAACCTGAAATCATAGAAACCAAATGGTTGAGATCTGTGCAGAGATAGGTGATCCACGTTCTGTGAAGTCCAATGTATATAGGGTAAAGTGACCTTGAGTCGTCCAGGTACCTTTAGTCGGCCACTTTGCTTGTTTGTAAGTGCCAGATTTAAATTATGAATGGTCACCTATAGGAATTTTAACTATTTATAGTGGTACAAGATGGGGAGATGCAGCAACAGCGATCTTACCATATTCAGCACTTTGACTTCCGCATCTTCCACAGCTTGTCAATGATAGTATGTTTGGGGTTATATCCATGCAAATAGAGATAGCCTTCTCATGATTTTGAAGTCACTTATATTGAGGTAAAGCTCCTAAAGGAGGATAAACTTGCAACCCTGTCCTAATAATCAAGGAACAGACTTAAGCTTAACTAAATATTGTATATATGCATTACATTCACACCCTGTCAATTATAAGTGAGCCGAAAATCCGCTATTTCATTGAATCAAGTACACAATAGACGCTCTCTAACACAATAGTTGATTCATGATATGATGTGGCCGACTCAAGGTACTTGTGGTTGACTCAAGGTACTGATGAAGAAAAATACACATCACTTTGGTAATGAAACCTTATAAGGCCTGAAGGACATGAGTGTAACAGTTGTAACCTTATTTGATGTAAAGGCAAACACTTCAGGATAAATTTCATAGCCATTCCCTGATGCCTACTACAATTTAGCCTACTAAAGCTCAGATCCAAGAAAAAGTTAGAGGTTACACAGAGGTCCAAGTGGACGACTCATGGTCACCTTACCCTAGAGACAGTGACTGATTGGATAATTAATATCCCACTAATACTATCTGACAATCTATCAATTTTATGAACTCTATTGGCACAGCAACTGGAAGCCATTATAAAATCGAATTATGCACTAAAGTCTAAATTTAAGAGAAGTCATAGCTGAGTGGTCGTAGATGGAAATCGAAAATCCTCATTTGCATTAAATAATCATTTAATTGACCCTCACTGAGGAATCAACTTTACCCCTTAAAGGGAAACAATACCCTGTTTTCATAAGAGCATATTTCAATAGCCTTTGTATCAAATAAAACGATTCTGGCATAGTTATTGAAATATTTGTCACTATAGAGGAGAGCAGTGGGCTAATCTGATGCATCTGATGATGTTCCGATTGGTCAAATGCATCCGGTGCTGCATTACCTATACGCGGAGGTTGTAAAATGTGTGGCGTTATAAGACTGCAGTGCCCACCATCATAATGTTGTCTAGGAGACTCCTGTAGGGTCAATTACTCATGTTGTCAAAGGAATAGATAAACCACCCAGATCAAAAGCTACAAAGATCATCCAATCACATCATATCAGTACTATGCAAGCACTAATGGGATGGATTTTGCCCAATGGTGACGTCATCAGATGCATCAGCCAGATAAGCCTGCTGCTCTCCTCAATGACAATAGATATTTCACAAAGTATATCAGAATCCTTTTATTCTATATAAATTCGATTGAAATATAATGTTATCACTAAAATGGGTGTCCCTTTAACACTTTAAAGGCCACTACTGCATGAAGGCATCATACCCATTGGCCGGCATGCTGCATAATTATAGCCTTGGTGACCTGGAACTGTCATAAAGGTACATATGGACTGCCAAACCACACACACACCCACACACCCCAATACAACACATCCACTCACACACACTAACACTACCTACCACACTTCCCACATACCGTAGCGCCCTCTATCAACGCCTGACTAGTTAAGGGTGTGATCATTTTCCAACTTAAGGTAACAAACAGGGGTCTCGAATAAGAGGGGGGTGGTAGGTTTGAGGCCCGGGGTTTGAGGGGGTGTCAGAAATTTCTTGACCCTGTGACTGGCACTCAATCAAAACCATATTGTAGGGGCATTCTGAACCTCACCAGGGCTACATTTATGCATCATACAGGCCCTCTGGGAGCGATACACTCCCAGAGGGTCATCATGATGCCACAATGAAGTGCTGACTCACCACTACTTCATTGCTGCATCATGGTCATGATGCACTCCTGCATCAGCGGTCCTTATATATAGGGTTTAGGGTTACTCGTGTAGAATTGCATCATGCCCATTGGTCGGTATCATGCACTGATGAGGTGCTGCAAGTGCATCATGATGCATCATGGTACATCATGCCCACCCTCGGAGAATTTATCAATCCTAAATTAAATTACCGTAAATCCTCGCGTATAGGACGCGTCTTATGCACTAAAATAACCCCAGGTGCGTCCTATAGCATTGTTAGGAGTTGGGGTGCGTCCTATAAGCGAGGATTTTCTACTATAGGACAGCACTGAAATAACCAAAATGTGACCCCAGATATGTCTTATAGCATTTCCTAAAACTCAGGGTGCGTCATATACGCAAGGTGTGTCCTATATGCGTGGATTTACGGTACATGCTGCTTATGCTTATGCACCAGAGATGATGGAAGTGTAGACATTATATATTATGTCTACTTCCCACATGTCAAAAGGTCAATTTAGATGAATATTGCTGAGATTATTACAATCCATTTCTGATCACCATATCTACTTGTTTTTGTGTACTTATTATTAGAGCGTCCATTAGACTCACCTACCTATATAATAATAGGACTCGCCTCTTATGGGGTCAGCAGTAACTCCTAAAGCCGACATAAGGTGTCAGCACTGAGGTGCCCATGCGCATGACATTTAGATTTACGTCTTAAATTACCCGTCATGGCTTGCTGCGGTCTTGACGTATGACGTCTCTACGTCGTATAAATTCCCTTGGTAACATACGAGGCCATGCCCTAACACTAAGTCTTTAAAGTGGGGAATCCACCAAAACCAACCATTTTCATCGATTGATAATGGGCCGATTTCTACCTTCTCATAGATTCGGTCATTATCATGCTTCCCCATTAGGCTAGGGTCTGGGCATAAGGCCACAAGGGTTATCTCACTTCGGTGAAGAGACAACCCACGGGACCTCTCACCCTTGTCCTCCATATGGGGGGGGGGGGGCACGAGGTGAGATCAAATTCAGACTGACCTCCCCCGACATTGAGAATGTGTGTACAAATTGTCGCCGATGATTTCCGATAATCAATCTGCTCTTGGTGGAAGAGCAATGAAATTGGGCAGAAAGGGGCAACCAATTGTCTCTGTGGGCTGACAATTTCATTGGTTTTGGTGGGCGAAAATATCAAACTGATTTGATATTTATCGTGAAGCTTCGCTGATGCAAACCAATGCTAAACGATAGCAAAGTTTGAGCTCTTCCACAGAGAACAATTATTGACCAATTTCTGGCTGATAGCTGGCCGATTGTCCAAAATCGTCGCAGATGCAAGCCAATGCGTCACCGATACAAACCGATGCCAATTCAAGAATTTGCTTTGGTGGAGTACCTGTTTAAAGGTGCATGTGAATCGAGCCCCTATGTCGGCCATGTTTGTGCTGTAGCTGATCCAGATTTCTTTAAGGGCTCACACAGCATTAGTGCATCATGCCCATTTGTTGCCATGGTACATGAATGCAGTCTACTATTAAACCATTGGGGCTTCCCTAGCCCACTTAAACGGGTCTATATCTCATCTTTACTATCCCCTCGGATGTGTGTTGCACATATGCGTGGGCACTGACACATTCCTATGTGAAATTGTGTAATATAGTTCTCGCCATGAATATGACCTATAATAAGTTGTCGAAATGGCGTTAAATATCTATTAATTACTCACTCCATTAAACCACTGTTTCATCGTTATATTTGGCTATTCGAGAATCTTAAACACATTGTGTAGTGATTCAACAGTCTCTTTTTTATCTGTGTGTTCTACATTGTGAAAAATAGCTGTTGAATTTACCATTGGTCCTTGTTAAACTGAACAGTAGACCACCCTAATCATATACCAGTGAAACAGTGTAGTTTTTACAAGAACCCCCAGGTGGCAGTACGGTGGAACACAAATATACAAGGAATCTCTGTGAAAATAATGACGAATCTCTGGGAACTTTGGGACGAGGATTCTGCTGTTATTTCGACGAAAGAATATCTGTCACGGTGCAACACAGTCCAGCTACAGCGAACCGCTGCAGGGTTTACTTATGTATAATGTAACATGGTGACTTTAATAGAAACACGAAATCAGCTTACCTGTAGCCACAAAACACGGCATCGGACGCTTATCTACATCGTCAGGTGTGAGTGGAGGTAAATAATCTATGGACTAGCTCTACACCCACTTTACCCTCTTCCCCTACACCATTTTGCACTCAACTAAATCACTGCCGGCTTATATATAGATAGAAATGTCAATAATTGATGTACGCCTAATGGGGGCATTTAAAACATAAACCAAAAGAAAATCTAAAAGCTGGATAGGATCTTTCGACTTTGGGCTTCAGGTCAGGGGCGTGGGAAGCAGTTTCAGAGTGGGTGGGACCAGGGGGGTTTTCTGCAATTTTTGACCTCCCTTTGCTTGACCTTTAGTTTTGACCTTTTGAGGAGTTGGCCAAAAGTGGGGGGACATGTCCCCCCTGCTTTCCACGCCCATGCAGGTTGAGCTTCATGTTACAGACCTAGTCATACATTGGGTGTACATGTATATATATATATATATGGGCAATGCTAAAACCACAAGATGTATTAGACACTACTGGAAGCTTGTCAGAATAGCCAGCAGTTGTAAGTGAGCTGAGCAGCCATGTCAATGGCTGCCCTTTGAAGTGGATTCTGTTGTGATTTGACAATTCATTTGAGGCACGTTGTATAGTCAGTGACAAGAACAATATGAGCATGTTGCAAGGGACGAGCATTCACAAATCTTTTAGACATATTCCTACAAAGTTTTGAATCTTGCTTTTTGTCTGCTCTGCCAAGAGTCCTCTGTTTTATAGGGGCAATGTACCATGGGACAAGTTATCTCAGGATTATACATAACAGTGAGACCAAAGAGAAGTTTATGGACCACGTTTAATGGAAATACATTTATCTATGTAATATGTTACACTGAAAACCCACCGCTATTAGAAGGTCATCATATATGACGAGTTTAGGGTCGTCAGAGGGTCGTCAGGTCATTATGACTAAGTCGTCACTGCTAGTCTGGGTTTGTGCCATGAGAGGTCCCCACTATCCATTTCTATGATACAGGTGATGTGACCTGGGTTGTAGACTAAGCTTTATCTTTACTCTCTCCTTGTTGTATACATGTAGTCTACTATAAAAAGGAAAATATGGGTAATATTTGTACTTGTGGAAAATAGGCATTTCTAAGTAGAAAAAGTAGAAAAAAGATGGATCATTTTAGTAGTGACACCTTTCTAATGGATACTACTATAGTATTACACCTAATTTGTGTGTGACTATGGTATAATACATGTAGGTAGGTGTACTCACAATGTACTACATTAGAGTGTACCACTAAATCCATGATAGTGGGTAGGGAATACCCACAATGAATCTTCAATGGTGGATGAGGTAACGAGATATAGTTAAAGAAATGATGTTGAGAAAATGCAAAGGACAATACTCTACATATATCTAATTTGTGCACAGAACTATATAGCTATAAGGGACAACAATAGTGATGACTTTAGGTCATCACTGACGACCTAAAGTCGTCACCTATGACGACCCTATGACGACCTAAAGCTGTAGTCTTTGGATATTGTCAACCTGAGGACCTAAAGTCGTCACTATTGACGAGTTCTGGATCCCGTAGGTTTTCAGTGTAAATTAATTTTGAGACAAGTCTTGCTTGATTGGTTGGAAATGTATATTTACTTCCTTTCTGAATTTTTATTTGTTTCTGTATTGAGACCCCTGGTGTCCAAATGGTGAACTAACAATCCCCGCCAGCCACCTTAAAGGGTTTTATGCCATTGTTCTAACTGCATTACTATAACTGTCAACTTGTTGCAACATACACCCATGTACAGGGGCACATGTCCCAGCAGGGGTTTCAGGGTTAGCCTGACACCCAACCCCACACTCTTAAAAAAGATCCTTTGAAATAACAATGAAATCCTTGTTGCGAGAGATCTGTCATTAGTTCAGAGATTCATTGTCCCATCATACTGCCATCTGGGGCTTCTTGTGAATGCTACAATGGTTCATTGCAATAAAGATATAGTGGTTCACTGTTCAGTTTTACAAGGATCCCTTATAGATTCAACAGTTGTTTTTTTACAGTGTACATTCTAGCTGCGGTAAGTCCCCCCTCACATCTATACTCATCATGACATATACGTGAAGCCATACGTCACAAAGCGCTAGGGGGCTCCACCTGACCCCTGTCACACCTAGCCACGCCACCTCTTTGTTATGTCCAGGAAACGGAAGCAGACCATTGCCCCTTATAGGACCACAGGATTCCCCTAGGTCCCAGTGGGTGGACGACTTCCTAAACTTTCTACAGTTTCAATGTGCGGACATGCCCTGCAATTTGGTACCCAAGGGTGCAAACTCATCAGATTCTGAACCTTTTTTGAGGGGAAATGTCAAAAACCCCACCTTTATGAAGGGTGATGATCCAAAAGTTGCCCCCTACCCCAAGAAGGGACCAAAAAAGAGACATTCATCAATGCAGTACTGGTGAATCTACTCGTTAGCAGAACTGCATTGGTGCATCATGCTGATCCTTCGGGTACATATATCTAAATCACCAGTGCTGCATTCATGCATCAACGATAAATACACTTGCCAGGGTTGCATTCAGGCATCATGATAAGAAGTGGACAAGGCGCAACAATTCACGATACTGCCTTTACAAGGTTATGCACATCTCAAATAGGCCACAAGAGGGCGTTGTGTCTTCACTTCCGGCGGTAAAGGGGAAACTGTTAGATCCCTACCAAGTCAGCTTCCATAGATAGGGGAGACTCCAGCCATTATCTTGTATCTCAGATTCATACCTATTTACAGACCAGCATCCTCGTAGACAGAAGAAGCAAACCCCTGGGGTGGAAGCCTCCCCCCAAAAACAACAACACACAAAAAACAACAACACAAAAGACAACAACAAAAACAAAACAAAACAACGTAAACGTCTACAAAAAAACAAACAAACAAACAGACAAAATAAAACAACAACAAAAATTACATTCTTGCATATGGAAAAAATGATGTTTCGTGACTTTTAGTTCTGATTTTAGGTCCAGGCCCCAAAATGACTCGTTAATTTCATGCTATTCAGAACACGCTGTCTGTCCTGTATACCTTGAGTGTTCCACCACGATAAGGCTGATCTAGGAATTGTGGGATGTATCAATACGAATTTGCTTTCATTTGAAAACCTATGACAGGAAACTCCCTGCAAAGTCGCAAAATAACCCTACAACCTCAACAAGAGATCCTACCCCTAGCGTGTACTAGTTGTGATGAAATAACCATCCTACAGGGGGACCTATTCATATAGGGCCTTCAGTTAAGTCAGCTCTCAGGGCTCATAATGTCAAAGACAGAGCTGGCGTGATCCTCCTTTGACATCCCAGTCTAGAGTCCTTTAAGGGGTTCTAATGCATTGGTGCATCATGCCCATTGGTCGGCATGATGCACCAATGCAGCCCTGGTGAGTTACTTGCGAGGGCTGCATTCATGCATCATGCCGACTCTACAGGATTGATACACTCCCAGAGGGTCAGCATGATGCACCAATGAAGTGCTGGTGAGCAGACTCGCCAGCACTTTATTGGTGCATCATGACGACAGATGTGCATGATGCACTCCTGCATCATCGGTCCTTAAAGGGCTCGCCTGAGACAGCATAATGTATCAAACTGTGGCGGAAGTCGTACTTCAGGTGTAAGAAGAAAGGGGCAGGAGGGAGACAATGACTCTTTAAGGACTGCATGATGCCATAACTTTATTTTCAGCCGCTAATGCATTCACACCATTCATGCACACATGAAGGCAGCCCTGCTGACTTACTCACAATGCCTTCATTCATGCACCATGCCGACCCCGCGGGGTTGATACACTTGTTGAGTCAGCATAAAGCATCATTGAAAACTCGCCAGTATTTTATGGGTGCATTATGCTTACCAATAGGCAGGATGTCCACTTCTACTTAAAAAGTCCATGATTGCACTGACTCTCCATCATTGCACTGCTGCATGCGCATCCCCGGTCCCCGCACTCCCAAATTCATCATGACACCATGTGCGTTCTATACCCCTTTTCCACTTATTTCTGAGTGAAAAAGGACCCCTTTTTATGGCAAAATCACAAATTTTTAGGGCTTAAATTGTACCCCTTTTTTTCATGAAATGTCAACATATCTACAGGGCCTACCCATTTCCATGAAAAGAAACAACAAATAATAGTCCAATTTGGATGTCATGCAATCATTTGTATGCCAGAATTTCCATCTTTGGATGAGATACATGGACAGCTGGAACTATGGTGATTTGAACACCCCGTGTCCATGAAAGCACCTGAAAATATACCCCCTTTGCAAGGAGGCTCATGTAGAAAAACACCCCTTTTTTCGGCTTCCACAGACTAACAAAGACTTGTAAAAGGACCTCTTTTTCTGTGTTTTCCGTAACACACATGGTGTCAGTGGGCATCAGTGAGTGAGGGGACCGGGGCTGCATCATGTCGATGATATGAGTTAGAACCATGACTGCCATACCCTTGCAGGCAGTCATTGCATAATGTACTAGAGTGACTCACTTTTAGAAGCACCTGTGCGCTCAGTAATTTCAATACCTCTGTACCCCTGGGCCTTATTTGAGGCAGGTGCTTAATTGAACAGTGCCTTTAGTACTTGAGATTGTTTTCAAAACCCCTGTACTTTGTACCCGCTATGTTTATTCGAGACCGGCACTTATTTGTGACCCTGGCACTTAAATGAACCATTACGGTATAGAGTTTCTGACACTGGAGTGTGCTACCCACACAGGCACCAACTTGACTCAGTCTCCATGCAGAGGTTATGGAGAGAAGGGTAGAAAAGTGCCAGTCACTGTAGTCCCATGTCTGCTTTGTGCCCATAAGGTGGCAATTTGTCTGCAATGTTCCATGTTTACTTTGAGCCTATAGTGTCAAGCAGTTTGTACCAATATGGTGGTTCCAATAGTGACTTACCCTATACTATATATAGCTTCATTCTCCTACCCGATTTCTAGATCCAGTTCTGGCCCTTGGCTACCCATAAAGGTAGCAAACCTCCAAACGCTGCTACCTTTTGAGTGCATCTTCCTCACTGGTTGGCTCAGGTGAGTGTGCACCCGATTTCTAGATCCAGTTCTGGCCCTTGGCTACCCATAAAGGTAGCAACTCTCCAAACGCTGCTACCTTTTGAGTGCATCTTCCTCACTGGTTGGCTCTATGCATCAATAACTGCTGGTGAGTGTGCTCAGGTGCTCACAAGCATGTCAGAGTGTATCAATCGTTTAATAGGTGCTCCACTTATGCATCATGTTGACCAGTCAGCATTAACGTACTATAACCTGTTAACGGGTTAAATGTGATAAACTGGTGCCTCCTGCTTCTCCCCCTACAACCTCTCCTTGGCATGACCAATGGGCACCCTTCTCATGTCTGACAGAGTCAGCTCCCTCACAACCCGTAATTACAGACCACTGAACCCAGGCCACGAGCACACACCTCCAGCAGGCCCTCAAGGTATGGACCCTTTATCTCCTCCCTACCCTGTGCCAACACTGAGGGATGTGTCTTTAAGGTGGCTGTGGGGATAGGCTAAAAACAGTAATTAGATTTCAGCCATATTTTCATCAGAGTCCCAAAATGATGTGGACTTTTCATATACCGTATATCCTCGAATACGAGCCCAGGCTTATAATGATTTCAAGTGGCAAATTGACCAGGCTTATATTCGGGGCTGGCTTATATTTGAGGCAGGCTTATATTCATTTCACTACAAGATTTGTTCTGTTCCTTTGCCACATTTATAAGATTTATTCCACAATTTTAACAATTTTGCAGAAATTTTCTGATACTAAAACTCATAATATGACTAAACGCCTATGTAGATATGTCTACAAGGTCGTTTGGCGATTAACTTGTACAGGGAATACATAGATATCTAACTTAAAAGTCGAATTATGAGTAAATAATTGGATTTCTCTGACAAAACCAGGCTTATATTCGGGGCCCGGCTTGTATTACACCCATTGCAAAACCGTAGGTCCCAGGCATATTTTTGAGATATAGGACCTTCAGTCTTATATAGGAGTAGAATATAGGCAAAGGTTCACGAATGGAAAGGATGACTGAGGTGTATTGCATGCACAGTTTGTCTGCGGTATCACCCGGCGCCCGTAGGACTTCATTTAACTTTTCCTAACGAAAATTGGCCATATACAGATCAGCTGTGTGCTGTGTTTACTTCACCATCTTGAAGCTATGACGTCATCACATGGTCACATGACCTGACTGTGTAATACATATGTTATGTATTACACACCTCCTGTGTAATACGGCATGATAATGCAAACTGTATGGCATCTCAGTATTTTAACATAATTACCATGAGATAAATAACAATTCATCACATGAACTCATGATTCATTAACAAAACTTTAATTTGATTCTTATATAACTTTATCAGCACCTAGATAATAAGCACATATTTGCAGTAAATGCATTGCTGACATATGGTCCCAGTCATATGTCTAATGTTTCTGATGATTTGAATATAGAAATGTAAGGAGATGGGCACAATGATGACATGTTGATAACATGCTGTCTTCTCAGTAGTCAGCTTCAACAGTCTCTGTGACGGATGCATTAGATCCCTGTCTTGCATTCTCAAGGACCAGGGTTCAAATCCCTACCAAACCAACCTATCTAGTATTTTGCATATTTTGTTCCCCAGAATGCCATTAGGGGTAGCATAAGAGACCACTGGTGTTCAAATGGCGAAATAACAATCCCACCAGATAACTTAACACTGAGAGACAATTCTCCAAGCAAGGCAAGGCCACCCTCCCCGTCCCCTCTCACCTGGCAGGCGACCCCCCCCCCCTCACACACCTGACATAACATGGTACAAGGGCACAGGGTCACAGAGGTCAGGGCCAGGGCATATGAGACAGAGACAGAGAGACAGAGACAAAGAGAAAAGAGAGAGAGAGAAAGACAGAGAGAGAGAGAGACAGAGAGAGACAGAGAGAGAGAGGGAGAGAGAGAGAGAGTCAGAGACAGCCAGACAGACAGACAGACAGGCGACGGGGGAAGAGGAACTGACCTCTACATCTATGATCCAATGTGATGGGAATGAAGAAAAAAATGGTTGACACAAAATCATGAACCTAGAAAATGTAGTTAAAATTTGACACAAGGAGAGAACCTTACATGGAAAACGCACACAAAACAAGGCAGAGAAAGAGTAAATATTTGTGCCCAAAACTCTCAGAACAAAATGAAAAGGGGGAAAAAGAAGCAAACTAAGGTAAGATGAGAGGACCAACAGTAGAGAAAATAGAGGTGATGGCTTAGACAGATAAAGTTGACGGAGAAGCTGGCTAGGACTAAGTCTTGATACGCAGAGATGTGAGGGAGTAAAGTCAAAGTGATTGGGTGATCAGGTGGTGGCTGGGCGTGGTTCAAACCATTTAAAGGCCACTGATGTAGGGGTGTATCATGCCCATTAGTCGTCATGATGCACCAATGAAGTGCTGGCGATTCTGCTAGCCAGCACTTCATTAGTGCATCATGCCGAGCCTCTTGGAGTGTATCACCCCTGTAGGGTTGGCATGATACTGGAATGAAGCCCTGAGTTACTCACCAGGGCTGCATTCATGTATCATGACGACCAATGGGCATGATGCATTGATGCATCAGCGGCCCTTTGAGGGTTACAGCCTATTTCTGGTTGTATTGTCCACAGTGAGATGGGAAGATGGCGTGGGTGTACCTCGCGCCACCTGGGGCACTGCGTGAGAACCAGGATAAACCACACTATTCACACCACTCATGTATAGGGTTATAGCTGGTTACAACATGGAGGCAGCCATCTTCCCTCTATAAGGGATAAAACTGGTTATGATATAAACACTGCATTAATTCTTCACTACAGTCTTGTTTGTCTCCATCAACGCTACTCAATGTAAACTGCACCTAGGGACCCTGCTCAACACAGTTAATAACAGTGAGTTTAACTTATTATGGTAGTTTTACACCTAAAATGGTGTTACGTATGTGAGGATGCTCATAGTTCCATATTATGAGATATGTGTGAAAGTGAGTTCAGGTATTGACAAAGCCAAGTCATTTTTGATAGATAGCCCAAAACCAAAGGCAAAATAGGTTTATGACAGTCTATTACTGTCTAGCGCATATGTCGAAACAACACACGTAACTCGTCAAATTATAGGCCGATATACATACCTTTGCCCTCTACTTGAAGCTTAAGATGTTTTCTATCTATTCTGACTAGAATAAGGACGGATGGTGGTCTACATTTGCTACTGTAGCTCCCCAAATCTAAAAAGTCCCTAAAATAGGCCCATACATCGCTCAGTGGATCTACCCATACATATCATATGTATAAGCTGAACCTGAGAATGGATACGCTAAAGGCTGCTCCTGGCCTGGGGTCTACCATTTTAGAATTAACCAATAAACCCTGATCAACATCATAAAATTGTTGGGCCAGTCAGCAACAAATGTATCCCTGCGCCTTGAACCAAGATGGGATGTAGTTTTTTGGGTCAAATAATTTGTTTTATTTTCCCCAAAAAACTAATGAATTATACAACATATAATATAATCAAATTGATTCAAGAGTAATCCGCTCCAAACTATAACTAACTATCAAAAGAGATGCCTCCCAAATCTGCAATAGGGCGTACAATTTCAGCCTTGGGAATTAACAGCCCGACTATACTCTAGATCTGTAATGTATTATTAAAATGAAGAATGAGCATTTAGAAATCACACCAATAAATGTTGAATGAGACGATGAGGTGAATTCTGCAGTGATCTACAGTCTACAGGTAATGGCCAACACTGGAGTGGCTACCCACCAAACTTTAATCCATCACTGGGGTTTGATCCAAACTCAATCAGAGACCAGTTAAGAGGAAGAGATGAGTTTAGTTATGTTCAACAGACAGTTAGAGTTGTGCTTTCAAGGGGAGTCTATTACAGGCAGGCCAGCAATTTGAATTTATATAATAGTGTTCCTATCCAGATTCCAAGAGGCCATTTTTTAACAGGCTACGACTGCTCGCTTTCAAATTGTGGTGGGAGCCCTTATTTCAGGGACAATACAGCCCAAAAGTATTGGTCACGTGTTACCTGCAGCACTATGACTGCCCTACCACACTCTATGTGATTTCTACACTAGTGATGATCACACTGAACAGTCGCAAGGCATCACCTACAATCACTAGCACTTTTGGGTTGCAGTCATAGGACCTTAGGAAATGACCCCCAGATCACCCAACCTTGATTGGGTGATTTGAAGATGCCACATTTTAAATTGTAGTTGGAGCCCTCACTATAGTGCCATTAAAGCCCTACATTTGTGTCCACTAAAGCTTAGGACTTCTTTGTCAATTCATACTTTGAAATTACTCTGAAGAGGTCGCGGGTGCACAGAGAGAAGAACACTGATCACTTTGACGCATACTGCACAGGTCACAATTTGTCTCCCACATGACATGTATGAAGGCATGTCGAATGAGGTTGACGCTCTCATATTTGGTTCGTCAACTCCACTAGACATGCGCAATGAAGACACTTCACATATTTCTGATCCATTCACCTGAGTGCTAGGTAATACTGTGGGACAATTATGTAAGGGTCAAGAGCAGTCAATAGCTATGTACCAATGGTTCAATCAAGGCAGGCTTATAATAGAAGGCAAGGGATATCATAGTCCCACAGGCCTGCAACACTAAGGCACTTTACCTATCCACAGAACTTCTACTTGACTGAGGACCTCTATGCAGTCTATAAGACAAGGGCATGGAGGTGCATGACAATGCCATTGTTCCCCATGTACTGTAGATACTGAGATTATAGATTGGGGGTTAGCTTACAATATATATTTGGTATTTTCACTGATTCACGCATAAGGTGTCCAACCTCTCCAGTTGAAGAATTCAGGATTGTGGGTGTCTATTTTGATATTCAATAACAAATGCAAATTAAACAATGAAATAGAATTCACTACCATTCACTGATAGTACTTACAGACCTTAGTGATCTATTCTTCATGAAAACAAAATGACACAGATACATCAAATGTCTGAAGTGTTGGTAGTACTTCTTTGTAGTGATTAATCTTGGTACCAAAATGGTTGTTTGCCCCGGGCCTCCCTAGCCCACTTAAAAGGGTCTATATCTCCTCTTTCCTATCCCCTCAGATATATGTGGTGCACATATGCGCGGGCACCGATACATTCCTCTGTGAAATTGTGTAATGTAGTTCTCACCATGAATATGACCTTAGCTGTCGAAATGGCATTAAACATCTATTACTCACTCACTCACTCTCGTTGTTTGCCCCATCTAGTAGAATATCCTAGAACAATTATGTATGTCAAACCATCACATGTCAAGTGCCTTCGACATGGCTGTGACCCTAGTCAACTCACAGATGACGTGGCTTTTTTAAGGCATGTCATATCATAAGAGGATTACTGTGTGCCAGAGTTGTCAGGGTGACATATGTGCACGTCCCAATGATGTGTGCTCTCTGTGTCAAATCAAGTTGTCATGGGTATACATGTCACTTTGTCAGGAAGACTTTTTTCAGTGTGGTTGATAACAGACCAAAGCCAAATTTCATCCCCTCATTGGGCCAAGAAAAAAAAGGTGTGTTTCCAGTAACATTAATTGAATTGCTAGGGTCGGTAGGTCGTTTTTTTTTTCTAATAATTCTTTTTTGTTCGGGGGGGGGGGGTGAGGAAACATCTTCCTCCTGTCCAATGCAGGCATGTTATATATCAAAAGAAACACAATTTCAAGGCGAATCTGAGAGGATATGTAGCCACAATAGTCACAATTGTTACCTGCAGGGATGTAATTTCTCCTATATCTGCAGGGTTCCCTACACTTTTGGGGCCTGTAAGATGGCCCTCGTGATGTTCCGAGATCCAATGAGAAAATTCTGTAGCTTTTATGGTGGGGGGGGGGCTTTTATATTTTGAGGCTCTCAAGTACAAAGTTTCCTACACATTGGTTAAAATGTAATCACATCCCTGTACCTGAAACACACAATTTTGTTTGGCCTAATCCAAGTTATTTTAATAACATGGCATAAGCCAAATAATTAAAAGTGTATTGTGAACACTTGAATATTGACGTAATCAGCAGATAGAGATCTTTCCAAAAAGTGGTCTGCCATTTTTGTACTTCTATTGGTATTGTTACTATGGTCCTGTCAAAAACAAATCGGCCCTGTTTTACGAGGGTCGGTCGGGTTACTGGAAACACACCTTTTTTTTCTTGGCCTTGGGTTGTCAGACAGCACTATGAGAGCGGGTAAGATGTGAGGTAGGTGGCTGTTAAAATGATCCCAACTGGGCTACCGTTAATAAACCTTTAAGGGTTGCTGATGCATTAGTGCATCATGCCCATTGGTCGTCATGATACACCAATGAAGTGCTGGCGAGCACACTTGCCAGCACTTAATTGGAGCATCATGGCGACCCTCCGGGAGTGTATCAACCCCATTAGAACGTCATGCTCCATAATGCATTAATACGCTAGCAGTCTTTGAAGGGCGAAAAAATGATCCAAACTGGGCAGAGAGTGGTGTAAAAAAGCACCACAGAGTAGGATCCCCCAGGATTGCCCCCTGCTCATGATCTCCAATTGGCGTGTCACATGATTTACACATCGCGCATGCCAAGAGGCATCTTCCGGCGGGAGCAGGGAACGCTGGGAAATCTGGCGAGCTTCCAGGACCCTTCTGAATGTTTGAGTGTGTTGGAAACCACAGTGTAGTTGTGGGAAAGCGTATTGGGGGCCGTTGCACAATCAGCCTCAAAACCGGTTTCCTCGTTCTGCTAGTGTCTAAGTGTTGCACAAATGTTTTCTCGCTCTGCCATTTGGTCCTTTTTTGCAGAGCGAGAAAAAAAGTGTTGCACAATCTTTTCATCGCTGTGCGAAAGTCGCTGTGCTAAAATTTTTGGGTGCACAGCGAGAAAAAAAAGGCAGTTACTCTTGAGTCACCGCCTTTTTGGTTTTTAACATTGGTCCCTATGGGGACAGTCGTTCTGTTATTTGGAATGGAACCAGAGTAACATTTTGGAGGGAAATTTAAAGTGTGACAACTACACTGTGTCAAAATGGATGTCCCAAGAGACAGTCTGGGAAGAAGAAAGCGAAAGTGCAAGAAAAGAGATACTCCCTTCACTTTATTCTCTGATGAAGAGTTTACAGCAAGGTACAGGCTCAGCAAGGAGGTAGTGATGGAGCTGTGCCAGGACTACAGGCTACACAGCAAGTTCAAGGGGAGCAAACGTGGGGGAGGCCTCTCCTGCATAGACAGGGTAAGCTGAAATACCTTCTTTTTTTTCTTTGTGGTCTGGATGGGGGGGGTCCCCCTTCTGACATCTCGACTCGAAGAAATGGTCATGTCACATATCACTTGATGTCACATGTCACCTCTGTCATGGCCCAACATGTCAATTTTAATAATTTTATGTCAATAATTTTTTTATTCATGTCAGTAAATCCCATGTCACATGTCTGTTTCAAGAAATGAGCATGTCACCAGTAGAATTTTGTAGTCCACACCCATCACTAGACGACCTTTTATCAGGAAGAAAGAAATTTTCTTAATTTATTTATTTATTTCTCCCCTTTTCCTAATACTCTGACATTGATTTCCTTTTTTTTCTTTCAGTTCTGTTTAGTGTTACGGTATTTTGCCACTGGGAGTTTCTTCGTGCTGACTGGGGACTCCCAGAAGGTATCCAAGTCCGTAGTGTGTAATTCAGTGAAAGATGTCGCTCAATACTTCGTCAAGAACCGGCACAAGTATGTGAAGTGGCCCCACTCTTTTGAATCGAAACTGCTTGCGGCCTTGAAGTTATACCGCCACAAAGTCAAGAGGAACCAAAGAGAGGTCGAACAAGAGACACCGTTTGTATTTGGATACGTGGATGGCACCCACATCCCAATCAAGTGCCCCTCCAGAAACGAGAGCGCATACGTCAACAGAAATCAGTATCACTCCATCAACACCACTGTGAGTTTTTCACCTTTTTCTTACCTTCTGTGGAGTCCTCTTTATTTTTGTTACCTTAATAAAATAACGTTCATCTTCCTCTTTTTTTGTCCTGCACCTCTAGAATTATAATGAAACATATCATGTATAACAGAATATGGTTAGATGGAATTTATTTCCCTTTTCCTGATTTTTATTTCTTTCTTGGTGCAGATTGTCTGTGACTATGACAAACGGATATTGTTCATAGACCCTCGCTTCCCAGGATCGGTGCATGATGCCTACTGTCTCGCGGCGAGCCCCGTTGGAGACGAGCTCGACCAGGAGATTTGGGGGGATTTTGTTCTCCTAGGAGACTCGGGGTGAGCTTCCTTTCTTAGTCTTTGTCTCTACTTTTCTTTCACAGCATGCAAAACACTATAACATGTGGTTATCTTCTACTTTTGGCAGATATGGGTTGCGTCGGCACCTCTTCACGCCCTATAAGGACGAGACTTCACCCAAGAAGACCGCATTCAACAAGTGGCATAAGAAGAGCCGGGTTCGAGTCGAGCAGTGCATCGGTATCCTGAAGCAGCGTTGGAGGTGAGTGTAACTCTTTTCCACTCATGAGAAAAAGAAAGGAACTAATTATCTGCGCTTTAACATATTACCTTCCAATATTTTTTTTCTGTGTCATCCTTTGTCTCTGTCTAAAGCTCCTTTTTTTCTGTTTTTTTTTGTCTTTCAGGATCTTGGACTCCTCCGCAGGTTACATGAGGCACGAGCCAAAGAGGTCTTCAGACATCATAACCAGTTGCGCCTGCCTTCACAACGTGGCCATGGATCATGGCATAAGGATTGTAGATGACCCTGCTGATCCCTGGACACCAGTCCGTCTTCCCCTTCCCCAACCAAGACAGCTTTCCCGAGAACAGGAAAAGGAGCGTATCAAGTGCTTCCGGGATGAGTACTGCAACAAATACTTCTGAAAAGTGTGGCACCTTGCATGCTTCAAGTTACAACGAAAGTACTTTGGCTCTTTGTCTGTGATACCTTATAATTAGGATGTGGTACACATGTATGTCACAAAGAGAGAGTTTCAGCTTGTCTGAGATATTTACCTTAATGTACATAAAGATGTACCTGGCGGACAGGCCTCACATGAAATATTTTTCTCTGACATTTTTTCCTGTTCCTTTTGTAAAAGAAAACTTGAACACGCGCCGTGAAAGAAAAAAAGTTTTATTTATGTACATATACATAATAACCTGTAAATAAACTGTATTTTTGTCAAACTTGTATAAGATGGTCCATTTCTCTTTATCATATATATCTTTGTCACATTTAATCCATACTTCATAACTGATTTTTGGCTTGCCTTCTCTGAGCTCTTATGGCTTCCCTCTCTGCCTTCCTCCTTTTCTTCTCCTCACACAGCTGCAGGTATTCACTTCTGGTGCAAACCACAACTTTCTGCCCTTGTTTAGGTCTAACTTTGGGTAGAGCAGTCTTTGACTCGTCTTTCTTCCTCGCTGCTGCTTTCTGTTTGGATAAATTCTCCATTTTCTTCCTTAATACTGCTTCTTCTTTCTCCCTCTTTCTCTCCTCCTTCATCTTTGCCTCATGTTTCCTCCTTCTCTCCTCTTTCTTCTTTCTTTCTTCCTTCCTTCTCTCTTTGTCTTTATCTTTTGTTGGTACTTTAGTGGTCTTCATTTTGGTCTTAGCCTTGGAGAAGTCGGCAGTACCTGGTCTCCACAGATGGTTTTCTGTTATGCCTGACTGTGCCTTTGGTTTGGTAGGGTCCAGCTCCATGGGAGTAACTCCTGGAATACCTGAAAACATACATATGTTTCCTGAGTCTCAAAAGTACATAATATTTTTTTTTTCTCGCTGTGTTTGAAAAAAACATTAGATGTCTTTTATTCTAAACTCAATAAGAGGTTGAATAAGGTAGGGTACAGTGACTACGGTAGTCCATCCTCACCTCGAACTGCCTCTGGTTTCAGATATTCTAAAGCTTTCTGCTGGGTGTTGGACAAAAGCAACTTCTTTGCAGGTGGTCCGCTTCCTGTCTTTTTGATCTCCCTTCTTAGTGTATTGTACTGTAAGTAAATAGATTAGCATAAAAATTTTGTTATTTTACTTATTTCTCTTCACTAACTTTATTGTTATGTTGAAAAAGAAAAATTTCACTTCTCTCCTACCTTTTGCTTCATCTTTTGGGTGAAATCAGACGCCTTATCAGAGCACTGTCTGACAGTCCGGTGAGTGTGCGCTTCCGAGTTAACGTACACTGAAAGAATTAAGAAGAAAGTATTAAATTTATAAATTCTTTTTTTATGAAGTAACTTGCCTTGAAAAAAAAGGGGAAGATATAAGATTATTCTATCGAAGTAATAAACTTACATGCCACGTCTCTCCATGCTTGCCGCCTTATGTCCCTCCCTCCTCCTGTGCCGCTGAAGTGGAACTTTATAGCGTCCCGGTTTAAGTTTATTGCATCCATTAGGGCTTCTACTTCTTTCGTCTTCCACCTTTCTCTGGAGACAGGAAGGTCGTTTCGCATAGGGAGATCTTCTGCTTCACTTTCGGAGTCACTGGCGTTGGACTGATGGTCAGCATAAGAAGCTCCTACCAAGGTATGGTTTGCTTGCTTTTCTCGATGTGCATTTTCTGGCTGGTAAAGGACTGTAGAGGCCTCTGAGTCAACCGAGAAATCCTTATGCTTCAGTATCATTTGTGTTCTTTTCTTAGGTCTCTTATCAGGCTGACCCTGCTGTCATAACATGGAATAAAAAAATTATTTATTAGCCTTTGCCAACCGGTGTCACAACGAGAGAAGTAAGGGACAAAGCACAGCGACTATTGGCTAACTTTTAACGTTGTGCTACGTCGTACGTGACCCGCCATTATCCTCTTATAAAATTAACTTTTAGGCCCTTTTTTTATGCTCTGCATGCTCTCCTTTGTGTTCAGGACTTTCTCTGATATTCAGACTTGAAGTTGGTCAAGCTTTTTTACATACCTTGTGCTTCTTAGGAGGCATATCACCTGTAGATTTGGACATGTTGTTCCACGACGTTCTGTCAATTATGACGTCATAACATGAAATCGAGAGTGCTGCCCCCTACGCACAACGACCTTTTTTCTAAAAAGTCGTTGTGAAGGAGGGCATAGCATTAGAATAGATAAACAAAGCTTTTTCAGTCTTGTACTTCTTTAACTTCAAGCTAAAATACTATTCAGTACGTTATCAGAGGAACAACAGGTCACACAGGCTTTCACTTCAAACTTTTTATTACATATCATGACCAGAAAGTGACTAGGAAAAGTGGACTTCAATAGTGTGGCCACTGTAGCACCTTATTTCTTTTCAAATGGTTTTGTGGTCGAGGAAAAGCCGATAACTGTTTCAAAGGCATAAAACTCTTAACTACACTGTACCTCATGACTTTTCAGACTACTCAGTGAAGGGGTCATGGTATAAGACATCAGTGACTTATTATGTTAGGAAGTATCTGTTTTTTTAAGCTTAAGTACTAGTAAAGTAAACCAAAGTGGGTGTTCTCTTTTGTTCACCCGAAAGAAATGTTCCCTACATGAAAATATGTCTGTCCACTCTCCAACCGCATCATGCATTACAGAAGGAGTCTCGTTGTGGCCAAATAAAAAGATTCCTCTATGTAGGTTGAAGTCATAAAACATACAGCGTCATAGTCAGTTTGTTTCTCTCTTGAAAAATTAGATTTTCTTAATCTGAAACCCTTGTATCATAACAAAGTAGAAAATGAACATGAATACTCTGACTGTGAAAGTCACATGAAAGTAACATTTTCTATTTCTTTTTCGATCCATTCTTTGGGCCCTTCCTTTTTTTCTTAGGCTGTCCTTTGGTAGCCTCTGCTACCCTTTTCCTGGTCGCAGGACCCGGCTTAGGATCAACAGCCAGGTGAAGGGAGTGGAGAGTTTCTGCCGCTGTGATCACCTCTTTGTCAGGTTCAGGCTCTGTTAGTTCCTCTAGAGGCTTCTCCTTCTTCAGTACCCCTTCTATGTTACTGCAGTCGAGCACTACTCCCCCCTGAGATATATCTATGTGGACCCTCTTGATTTTACGCGGAGGAGGGTGTGTTCTGGCACATGTAGAAAGAACCACACATAAACCAAGTCTTCCTTCTGGAACTTCATCGTCTACGTTTATGAGAGAAACCTCGAGGTCTTCTTTAGT
Source organism: Acholoe squamosa (assembly GCA_949317995.1). Taxonomy (NCBI): domain Eukaryota; kingdom Metazoa; phylum Annelida; class Polychaeta; order Phyllodocida; family Polynoidae; genus Acholoe; species Acholoe squamosa. The sequence continues at coordinate 73,059,086 of OX439042.1, forward strand.
CTGAATAGCGCCTTGCTGCAAATGTGGCTGTTCTTTTCCAGCCTCTTTTTGGGTGTCTTGTGCTACCTCTTTCACTGTCTCTTCACCTCCATCTTCTTTAAGTTTTGGACATGGTACTACTTCGCTGTCCTCTCCTGCCTCACAGCTTACACCTTCAGTTTTATCTCCTTCTGCCGCCTCTTTCTGTAAGTCAGTTCCTCTGAGAGTTTGGCCATCTTGACCCCCATCCTCAAGGACATCATTCCCTCCCTGTTCTAGTCCTTCGTTATGAGCCTGCATGTCAGTGCTTCCCTCTTTCATAAGATCACTACCTCCCTGTGCTTCTATGTTAGAACCTGCATCACCCGCGTCACTATGGGAGTCTTTTCCAGGCTCTGAGAGGTCAGTATGCCCCTGATTGCCTTGCTCAATAAGCTCGTTATGCGGTACATTCAATGGCTGGGTGACCTGATTTTGAGGGTCATCACCTGGCGGAGAAGGAAGTTGAGTCCCTTCCTCTCCCTCCTCTTCATAAAGAACCTCTTGGTAAACAACCTCTCTGTTGACGTTGTTTCCCGCGTCTCCTTGATCGTGCTCTAGAGGCTCGCTTTTAACCACACAACCAGGATACGATCCTCCCTGCTGCTCTTCCTCTTCTTGGGCTGCAGGTTCCCCCGCTAAAACCAAAGTTAGAGGGGAAGCTTGGTTTACGGTGGGACCTGTGACTAGTTCTCCATTGCCATTGACGTGAAGGAGGTTTTGGGCCACTGTGGACTGGTCTGCAGAGGGATCGAGCGTCAAAACTGTGGAAAAACAAGGCAAAAACTTTTTTTGTGCTTTCTTCAGAACGAGAGTGATACAAAACTATACACAGGTGAGTTTCTCTGTCTTTACGGTGTTTTCTTTTATTCTGTTTTTCCAATAACTTACAACTTCCCAATCTTTTGGACTAACTATATGAAGAAGCACAGATAGGCCTGGAGGTCGTTGCACAAAGAGCGTGCCTTCGTTCTGCTTTTTTCTCTCGTCCGTACGAGATTCACAAAGAGACTTATTGGATAGGACAAGATACATTTAGACTATGAAAAAAAAAAAAAAATACTTACCTTTCAAGGCACCTGAAGACGAAGGTTTAACAACAAGGGGAAAAGTAGGAAACTCAGGAACAGGCGGGGTCTGCGTGGTTTCACACATCATCATGACAGGCCTCCTTTGGAGCCCGTCGGTCATGTGAATGACCTTACCGGAAACTGTAGGAAATAAAAAGTTGAAACGAATAAAAAAACTTATGCCAACTGTATAAGTCACGCTGTGACGATCTGTCTCGTTGTGCAAACAAATAAATATAAGTATTTTTGTTGGTCAAGAAAAACTTCAGATGAGAGTGAAAATGAAATAAAAAAAGGAAATGCCAGACACCTAGACACTTACTGCTACACATATTTTTTTTCTCGATTTATGACATGTCCACCCAAATAATGCCTTACCGTTTATAAGTTGAGCCACATTACGGCTGCAAGTTGCCTGAGTGTCAATGATAGACTGCAAGTGACGGCTGGTAGTTTCCTGCGTTTTCACGATGGACTCCCTGTCTGACACTATCCTCTCAAGCACTGTTCCTAGCCTCTCATGCACCTCTGTGCATTGACTCAGGAAGGACATCATGTTATCCACGTTGTCCCGTCTGTGTACTTCCATAGTGGTCATAAAAGACTCGATATTGGCTAATCTGATTTCCTGGTTCTTAACCTGATTTGCTATTTCTTCTTCTTTACTCGAGGCATCTGTGGTTTTTGATTCAAAGTCTAATTTCTTTCCTCTGCCCCCAGAGTTTTTCTTCTCAAGAATCCGTGGACTACGCCGTACTTCCTTTTTGACTTCCGACTTTGGAGTAGAAGTGAGGGGGACTTCCTGTTGAATACCGGTCAAGTCCACTATGTCGGTGTCTGTTGACACAACGTCTACTTGCATGTCATCAGATCTGTCGTCTCCTGTCAAATCAACGTCAAAGGCAGCAGCGTTCCTGACTGCCCGAACACCTGGTTTCTTGAAAGGAGCCTTAGCGGTACCTCTTCGAGAGGGAGAAGGAGCAGGTTTAGCCTTCGCTTCCTTTGTATTTGCAGCAACTTTGGCCTTTGTCGCTTTCGGTGTGCCAGTGACCTTGGCCCCACCTGCTGCTGCTGCAGCCTTACCCGGTTTCTTGAAAGGCACCTTGACTGCCGGAGACACAGGTCCTTTCCCTTTTTTAGGCATGGGACACTGAAACTGTGCCAACAGCTCCTTCTCTGAAGGCACAACCAAAACTTTAAGGGGAGACGGAGCAGCACCTTTAGCTTTAACTCTAGACTGCACAGCAGGGGACTTCTTGGCCTGTTGCCTTCGTTTCTTTTCCTCTTCCACGGGATCCGTGTAGTAGACTATTTCCCCTCCTTGCCCTGAAAAAAAAAAAATTCTATTGTTCAAGGGAAATTGTGGTCCAAGAATATACACATTGTCAAGAATAGAACAACGTGAGGTATCGCTATCGAGGAGAGAAAGAAGAAGAAAATAGGTCAAAAGAACAAACAATGTTAGGTCTGCTGTGTTTTACTATGAATTTTGGGAAAGCGTAGACCCATCATAATATTGATGCATGTTTCTTGTAAACATTTATTTATTCAAAGGAAAAAAAATGCCTGTGCTGAAAACACAATATTCAATAAAAGTAAAATTCAGGACGCTCACAATAAGTTAAAGATAGGGCCTAGTTTCATTCTTAAAAGAAATTTCTTTCTGTCTTACCGGCAATTCTCTCGACTCCCTTATACTTCAACAACATCATGTCGGTCAAGGAGCATCCTTCACATGGTTTTCCTTTCTCTATCAGGTATAGATATTCCTCGTTCTGAAAAGCATGAGAAAATAATGAGGACAAGAAAATGAAAAATAAAGGGGAAGGAGGTCAGAAAGATACAGAAGAAATAAGACATCCATTTAAGTTACACTAACTTATATTTTGAAAGGTGTAGCAAATCACTATGAAGAGTATAATATATTTTTTGTTCGCTCACCTTTGCCTTAAGCTTAGAGAAATAATCATTCACGTGATGCTGCATTTTGTCTAACTCCCGGTTCGCATTCTTGATGCTGTTCACTGTGGCTGCAAGAGATCAAAGGAGACATAGAATATCTGAGAAAAAGAACAGCTCTCTTCATGAAAAACACACAGAAGGCACTTAGTTCTGTTTAACTTTGAGGATAAGAGAAAAGATAAACATTTTTTTCTGTCATAATGTCAAACTTAATAAAAAAAAACTCACCTAGAACTGTGTCCCAACCTTCTCTCCTCAGCTGTGCTCCATTCTTCCCCCTAGCCTTGATATACGGCTTCTGATTGAGGAGGGCAAAGAAGAGCGCTCTATGCTCAGCTTCAGTCCAGTATACGTCTCTGGCCCTCTCTGTCCCCCGGGAAGTTAAGTTCGTTTCAGGCCTGCTGGAGGGACCCGCCTTAGGTTGTCTTGCCTTAGCCTTTTTCACCTTACCCTTTCGAACAGGGCTATCTTCCTCTGAGAGTTCACTAGAATCCTCTAAAATGTATTCCTCTTCTTCCTCTCCTTGCTCTAGTCCTTCTTCCTCCTCGTCTGATCCTTCTGTTAGGGTGTTAGTTTTCAAAATTTCTGGTAACTCGAACGACCTGCTGCCCGCTTGGGTCGCAAGATCGTACTCCTCTTCCTCATCGTCTTCGTCGCTTGAAGACAAAGCATAACAACGGTCGTACTGAAAAAAGAAAATAAAGAATATTTATTTTCAGGAAAAAAGAAAATTAGGGGGGAGGAGAGGGGGACTTTTTTTCAGGTACTGTTAATAATGAAAAAATGAATCTAAGAATGTCTGAATAACTCGATTTTTTCTCTTCTTTGCCGTAAAATTCGAAGAGAGGGAGAAAAAAAAAAGAAAATGAAAAGAAATAACAAGACAGAGAGAGAGACACGCTCAAAAGACGTTAGAGCGAACCAAATTACCCTATTATCGCCCGACCCGGCATAGAAAGAAAGCTAACAGAACGACGGAAAAGGAATAACAGTCTAAGAACAGCATGTCATTGTCTTCTTCTGAACAAGATCTACCTTATAGAACACTATTTTAAAAGAAAACTTACTTCTGAAGCGTAGTGAGACATGATATATCCCTCTGTTTCGTTGATCGAAGCCGGCCTCTTGTTGACATCAGCGCGGGCACCGGAAGTGACGTTCTGCCTAACTGGGTCAAAATACGCGGGTGCCCTGTCGTTTTTTCTCGCTCTGCTAGAGTCTCGCTGCAGCAGCGAGGAAAGCACAGCGAGTCCTGTTTTTTTTGTCTCGCTGTCACAACGACTCTCGTTGTGAAAAGGCAGAACATATTGTGCAACGGTCAGAAATAAGTCTCTTTGTGAATGTCGTACTAACGAGAGAGAAAAGCAGAACGAAGGCACGCTGTTTGTGCAACGACCCCTTGGACCGTTTTCTTTTGTTGGTGGATTGTGTATTTTTTTTTGTAGTGCTGTGTGTAAGTGGGTGGCTGGTGTGTTGAGGTGTCATCCCGCCCTGTTTTTAAACTTTTGAGTGATAGGGGTTGCGTCCCTCCTTTTCCAAATCCTAGATCAGCCACTTGGAACTTTGGATGAAGCATGCCTATAGATGATGTAGATGCTGTTAAAAATAACTGCTGAATCTTCCACGGATCCTCATAAAACCGAACAGTGAACCACGTACATCATTCAACCAGTGTAGTTTTTACAAGAAACCCAAGTGGCACTATGGTGGTAGGATACACCAGTACACAAGGAATATCTGTGAAAATTTGGGGTTCCCTAGCCCACTTAAAAGGGTCTACTTCTTATCTTTCCTATCCCCTTAGGATGTGTGTGGTGCACATATGAGTGGGCACTGACACATTCCTCTGTGAAATTGTGTAATGTCGTTCTCGCCATGAATATGACCTTAGCTGTTGAAATGGCATCTATTACTCACTCACTCTGTGAAAATTACGAGTCTCTGGCAACTTTGGGACAAGGAATGCACCATTTTTTTTAACAGTGCATCTCACACCAACAAAACCATTAAGGCTCTCCAAAGTGTCATAGAAAAAACACCTGGAGGTCATTCTTGCAGGCGCTATAATAACGCCCAGCTCTACGAGTGTAAATCCTGAGCTATACTTTTGGTATGACCTGAAGGGGCCTAGTCGTAGCGTTTCAAGGAAAGACCTCCAGATGTGACATGTACTAGGAGAAGGGGTCTTATAACCTTCTGCACTAAGCCCCCTTTTTGCAGATCGTGTCACAGATGAAGAATCATTTCATTCTGTTAAATGAAATGAAACCAAAACAAATCAAACTTCATGGCAGCGAAGCCTTCGTCCTTACCTGCATTCATTCCTGCTCCATTCAAATGTTTGGCCAATTGGCCTTGCACATTCAGAAATCACCCCACACAGTGATTTTGCAATCACCTGTAAATAAAGTAATCTTGAAAATCCCCACCTCTCTTCTGACCAAACTTTAGGCTGCTGCTCCTGTTACAAAACCATCACTCCCAATTTTTATTACATTCAATTTTACCTCATTTTAAAACTACTACTACAACAGATTGCTATGCTACCGAAACCATCCCAATATATATCCCATAACTACCCCTGTCGCCCCTTCCCCATGAGTGCATTATAATGTTTTATAGCCCTGCCCATAACCATTTAGGGGCTACTGAGGCATTAATATATCATGCCGATTGGTCGTCATGACGTATGAATTTGACCCTGGTGAGTGAGGGCTTCATCGTGGTAACATCCTCATATTACAAGGTTGACATATGCTCGTAGGGTCGTCATGATGCAACAATGAAGTGCAGTCTCACTGGCACTTCATTGGTGCATCATGACGACCAATGGGCATAATACGCTCCTACATCAGCGCCCCTGTAATGGATCCATATTGCCCCTTGTTATTCACTTATTTATAGTAGGGGGTTGAGCAGGGAGGCTGGGACATCATTCACCCCTTGTCACCCCCGGCCATTTCACACATCATTACAACCAGCAAGGTGAGGGACTGGGGGCTGGAAATGAAGCTGATTTATTTTGTCACAGCTACAGGAATCTCTCCTGACACCTTGTCCACTTATAAGACTATGAGTGTCTCTCCTACCACCCCACCCCGTCCCCTCTTCGTCTATAGTGCCACCACCCATAGCTCTTTAAGGGTTAAATAGCATATGAATTTATCATGCCCTTGTTCATTACAATGCATGAAGGCAGACTTTGTGACTCAACTCGCTTTGAGTGTATTCTCAAATCATGATCGCTCTACATGACTGTTACACTCGGCGACGGATCGGCATGATACACTAATGCAGTGCCTGTTCATCGGCACCGTAAAAGTGTATCATGACGACTAATGACTTAAAACTAGCCATTCTGATCATGGCTCAAGACTATATACATATATACTCATACTAATTTCTTGAATTAGCCAAAACATTTTAAGATGTAAAGGAACATGAACATGATCGGGGGTGTGGGGCATCTTGGCCCTTTAAAGGTCTAGTGCCCCAGAGATGACCCACTCTGACCCATCCTGACCTCCAGTGACCTCTGTACTCTGAACCTTTGAGAGAAATCCAGATGAAAGAATCACAGAAATTATTTATTTATAACAAAATTACACCGACCATCTGACAGGCTGAGTGTAGCCCCCATCCTGTTATAAACTAATCGCCATGACCGTATGGTTCCCAATAGACCTTGATCTCCCAACCATACGGTATACAACCCCCTGATGCACCTATATTGAACACTGAGCCAACAGGCACCATCTGTTCAAGGAATGGTCAGTCATAGTTATACTCACGATTTGGTGTTTCTGTATTGCAGAACTACTTTGGTTTATAAGAAAGCAAAATAAAAACAGCAAGAAAAAATAAACATACAAACAACAACAACAACAACAACAACAACAACAACACTAAACCACCACCATCATACTTACCCTATTGAGGCACGAGAGACTCCTAAAGGATTGGTGTGAAGCACCAATTCAATTCTGATGCGTAAACTTATAAATTATACTGACACAGTGACTTTACGTAGTTCTGGAAAAGGTTAGTTTGCCACTATAACAGAGAAAAGGGTAAGTAAAAGTAAAAAAAAAAAATATTAGTGTAATCAGTATGAAATCAATCATTCTCACATTGCTTTAGAACTAAACTTCAGATTGACGATATTTCCAGGCAACGCATTAAAAAGGCAGCATCATACTTTTAATGCAATATGCTCTTTTATGTTATTACAGGGAGCCGGAAAATACCGCCTCGGTCATTGTGCTGTGCAACTTTAGGTCTCATAGAAGGAATTGCTTCCGCACTATACTTTAATGTATGAAGATGCGCAATCACTACTACTCGAACATGTTCATTTTCAGAAATTTGTTGCTGATGGGTTAAAGACATTCTTGCTACATAAATAAATCCTGGTTAGAATGTGGATTGACCACGAAAATTTTGAGCTCGGGTCAAAAATGTAAACTCACCTCCATTTCACAGGCTTTTACACTATATCACCAGTAGATTTTACCAAACCTGAATCAGACACACATAAAATGTGCAAACACACAATAAATTACTCTGATGTCATATGTTTCATTGCAATAGACATTCAGCAGCATGCACACCTGTTTTCAGATTATTCCCAGTGTTTATGACTGATTTATGGACCATTCAGTGCTCCAGCATTATTCACTTCTGATGACAATGGTATATGACTTCCGGTTTTCTGCGGGATTTCCCTCACTGAGACCTGTAGCCCTGACAAGTAACTCTCCAGGGCTACATTCATAGCATCATGCTACAATTATGCATCATACTGACCTGATACAGGTTGGAAATGCTCCTGAAGGGTTGGCATGATGCACCAATGCATCCTTGTGACTCAATTGCTGCTTATTGGCGCATCATGAGACTAAACAGTTAACATAATAGCTGCCCATTGGAGGGTTATCAATTAGGTAACATTTCACACCTTTGACATTTGTCCACTATGGACATCATTTATAGCCAGATCAGGTAAAGCCTACATGTAACCATAGATGTCCATCCACATTTTGTAACTTTATGATGTCTGTCTGGGCCAACATGACACGTTTAATAACAACTACTAATGTCAAGGCCATAGAAATTGGTTTTGTTCTACATAATGTAGATGCTGTGCAAACATTTGGACTTTTTCGATATATTTCTCTCCCCCCCCCCCCAGTCTATATGAAAAGTCCCCCCCCCCCCACAAGCCATTTGATCCTGCAGATCTTAATGTTTTGCAGGCCCGGGCTGATTTTGGCACGACCGGATTCCTCAAGAGCACAAGGTCACAAGATTCCAGTCAGACATTCGGTCCTGCTCTCTGGTCATTTCTGCAGGCCCGGCAGCGATTTTGACAGCATGGCCTCAGTCCCACGACTGCCCCCCCCATTCCTTTTTTAATTCTTTTACACGTGGGCTCAATTTTTGAGCCCACGTGTAAAAGGTGAGATCGTGCCACGTGAGATCGCCTTCCCACTGTCATGAACTATGACTTTCTGAACATATTTTGTACTGAAAGACAGAACCTAGCCTATTGTTTATGCAGTTTTGGAAATAATAGTGTACTCTCTCTGGAAACTTCAACATTTTGAATAAGTAAAATCTCCATTAAAGCATTTATGTCCAAGTCCTAGTCCATTCCCCTCCCTGTTCCACCCAATGCCCATGATAATCACACACGCAGACATCAGTTTAAAATATACGTGTCCGGTTGAATAGAGTTTAACTGGTCATCAAGATTAGCATCATTATCGACCAGTACACACACGAACATCAGACACAGGAGGGGTCTGGCACCAACACCACCAGACCCATTGTCAGCCAATGGTAAACGTTTAAGGGTCGCTGATTCAGGAGTGCATCATGCCCATGGGTCAGCATGATGCACCAATGAAGTTCTGACGAGTCTGCTCGCCAGCACTTTATTGGTGCATCATGCCAATCCTCTGGGATGCATGAATGTAGCCCTGGCAAGTAACTCGTCAGTGATGCATTCATGGCGACCAATGTATTGATACCCTAGCATCATTTAAAGGGTCCTAATGGGACAAGATTATTACATATCATTTTATGCTCACAATACTGACCAGTATGGAGGGGTGTGAGGGGGGTGTGGCTGGCAGACAGTGGTTGCGTGCACCACCTTTGCAGTGTAAGGGGTCAAGGTGAGGTTAGTGGGGAGAACACAGGTGGATATGGTGACCCTAATATTCCCCTCGTGCCTCCTGCAATTTCTCGAGGCGTTCGGGCAGCAGTTTTCTAACCATATGCAGTGCAACTTTAGCTTGTTCCCTCCACCCCCTTCCACCCCAGCCAGGTATGGCTAGGTACCAGTCCTTAACTATGCTTGGGAGGGTAGTAAGTTGACTCAGGGATCAACATTGACCTATATGGGGCAGACCAATAGGGGGTGGCCTTACAAACCAGCATTGATCCCTTGGCCGTACTCCGAACGCCTCGATTTTTACTTTTAGGTCGTCATGCTGATGCATTGGTACAGTGCTGCAAGTACCAGCCAGGGCCAATTGACTAAAATGGGCCTGATTTTAATCAGATTTGACAGGAACAATAGATGAAATTGTTATATATTAAATCCATACCTTTACTATATCTACATATGTCTACCAGTCACTATTGTGTAATTATTTTATGGGGGTTCCCAATACATTCCCCTCAATTCTGGCAAATTTATATATTCTAAATTGGGAGTGGTCGGCTTCGGCTGAATAACAGCTTCCAGTGCTGGTTCCAGTGCCGTCAGTCATGCAAATTTTCACTAATCATCCTTTTTCTTTTTTTTTTACAATTTTAGCAATATTAGCAAGTCATCAGATCAGGCCTATTGCGACTGATGTTTGGAACCAGCGCTTAACGATGACTCGTCAGAAGTATATAAAATGGCATGAATGTAGCGCTGGTAAGGCTATATTCATGCATCATGGCGGCCAATGGGTAATGTGCATTAATACACTCTGCGGCCGATATAGGGTTATTGACCCTTTAATGGCTGACGATGCTAGTCATGATGCACCAATGAAGTGCTGGAGAGTCTGCCTTGTTGCATCATGCCGGCCATCTGGGACCATAGATATATGTATCAACCCTGTAGGGCCTTCATGATGCACCAATGAAGTGCTAGCGAGCAGCCCTTCATTGGTGCATTATAATTGATCATCATAATGTATGTAAATCATTTTACTCATTATTAAAATTGGGAATCATAAGCTTGTAAATCAAACTGTATAGTTGCAAAACCTGTAATAGTGCATTATATTGAGCCTTCTTTGAAATGATATGTGTTACAATTGAACTTGATTTAATAATTGTATGCCAATTGTCCACTTATTTCATTTGTGAGACGTACAATAAACTTTTTTTCAAACTCAAAAAAAAAAAAAAAAAAAATAACGACCAATGGGCATGATGCATTCCCGCATGAGCCGCCTCTATAGGGCTAATAACAGTGCCCCAGGTATAGCCCGTGTCACACCACAGACGGTCAGGGACCTTTGTCCATCAGGGTATGTCATGAGGTCCCCACACTTAGTACCTGCTGTGAACTGGAGGTCTGTCTATCCTGCCAGTATTACTTGGTCTCAGAATTACCTAGCCTTTACTCACACCATTACCTGAAGTATAGACAAAATAATCGACCACTGCATCACACCATATGACTAAAGGGAAGATTCACCATATGCGGAACAATATGTGGGGGAGGGAGGGGGCTTTATATTTTCAGTTGGCCCACCACTTTTTCAAAATAAAGGGTAGTTTCGGTAAGACAATCCAGCTCTGGAATGCAGGATTCTTCAATTATGATTTTTTTCTTCTTCTAAATTTCGGGCCACATAATTAAAGACAAATCCAACCTGTTTCCCCGAGATTGTTTTTTTTTCTATACTGTGCATACCTGTTTCTATTCATTAACTTTTTTTATTCAGTTATTTCTCTTGCTTATATATTCATATATATTTCGTCCCTAATAGATGTGAAAGCTTACAGTGTTTTTATGGACAGATTTTTGATCAATGAAAAAATTCACTCTATGTAGACCCACTGCTGCATGACTCATCACCCATCGTGAACGCTGTTATCAGTGTCTATCTCACCAGAACCAGCCCATCACACAATACAGTTGATATTTGTCTGGTTAAGGGGACAAGATGGCTACCTAAACAGTGTAACCCGCCATAACACTATACATCTCATACATTGTACTGCCTGGAAGCGGGACTGGAACTGGTTCTGACAACATGCATTGATAAGAACAGATACGATGGGGCCAGCATGTCCCTGGAAGTAGGTGTTACCCAGGGACAAGGTACCCATCATTGTATGTTGTATCAGTGGGGTTTAACTCAATCAGCAAAATTCAAAATGGTGGACCCACAGGACGTCCACACTAAGCCCTTAATAGGTCGGCAATGGTCAGCTATAGTGACACCTGGTGGGGTGTATGCACACTTGGCTGGTTAGGGGGACAACATGGCTGCCTACACAGTGTAACCCGCTACAACCCTATACATTTTACAGGCAGTGGTCAGGTAAGGTGACACCTGGCGGGGAGTGTATACACCTGCCTGAGAAGATGACAGTAAATGAGGGGACGCAGGGGCAACCATTATCTGTCTAACTCTCTAAAGGCAGCATGATGCCTCCAGCAAAACCTTGAAGGGCCACTAATGCATTAGTGCATCATGCCCATAGGTTGTCATGATGCACGAATGCATTAGTGCATCATGCCCATTGGTTGTCATGATGCACCACGTAAGTGCTGGTGAATCTGCACCCCGGGGGGCACTCCCTATATGTTCTATAGTGACTTCAATAGAAAGCAAATATGAGAAAAATACATTATGATGTAAGAGAAAATGCTTATTTTGGCCTGAAAAGTACCCCCTTTTCCTTCAAAATAGCCTAGAAATCACCCCTAATCATGGCCCACAAGGGCCCGTGCCTAGGGCCCCCAAAAGTGCCCCTTTCCCTTGGAATCGTGTTCACACATGGTATCAAAATCTAGAGGAGTGCCCCCCCCCGGGATATGCACACCACCACATCAGTATCATGTCGACTCTTTCAGGAGTGAGTCAACCCGTAGTGTCAGCATGGTACCATTAAAATCTTAAAAATGCTATATTTATGATACTCTGATGCAATGCAGCCGGCATCAAAGCAACCCGTCAATAGTGTATCGATACCATAGGTGCAGCATATTGTCCTGTCGTGTTGTTTTTTTTTCAAATCGAATTTTGCCCCCAAAAAGCTTATTTCAGCCCCTTCATCTCCCTTTCAACCCTACTAACTATTTCTATGGCTCAAAAAACGCTCGCATATGCTACTGAACAATATCAAACATGAACAGAAGGTTTTGCAATTTTTCCATTAATGAGTTCTAGCGTTTTATGCCATTTAATTAGCAAAAAAACGGCCGTTAACGGCCATCTTGGGGAAACTACAAACACCTTTATGACCGTTGTAGGGTACATATAATAAGGTTTGTTTTCTCGCAGAAGGGACAGGAGACTGGCCTAGTGATTATAGCAGGGGTAGGAGCACGAAGAGGCGGGGGGGGGGGTGGGGGTCAATGCCTGGTTATCATACAATCACATGAATCCCAGCAATCAGAGTAACCCCAGAAGTAGCCTCCGAGATAAGAGGCCCTTATCGATAATCGATCTGGTTGTCTCAGGGACACAGACCTATAGCTCGATGCAGCAAGTTGGGAACCTAAAACTTAGTTTTTCCTGAATTTTTGCTAAGAAATGCTGTAGTTTAGCCAGAAATTATCCGATTTACACAATATTTGCAGCAAATGAAAAATGAACTCATTGCTTTTAGGCCAGGGTAGATGGTATTACATTAATGTAACTGTTTACCACTGAAGTACAAAGTATAGGCCCTATATATTTTCTGAAAAAAATATTCTAACCATCAGTTTTTCCTAGATAGTGCATAATACTGACCCATCAAGTTTATAAATGAGTATGCTTTATTTTCCTACCTCTATGGTGGCTCATTACCCTATGGAGACATGTGATTTTTGTTAGTTTGCAAAAACTGTGATTTTCAGCACAATTTCTGTTTTTTTTTATGTTGGACCATATAGATCACCATATGGATGTGTAATCACCCACTGATACCAGAAATATCCATTTTTGTATTCTACTTGATCATCTTTGAAGGCATGTGAAATACCGAAGTGATACAATAAGTGTGAGAAGAATTAGGCATATCTCATGATTCTAGTCTTTGGTGACAACAGCGCTTTTGTTGCTATTTATAGCTCAATAGCTCAATAGTGCGTCATAATAGGCCACACATGCCTAATATGGGGTTCTGATAGCATTTCAACATGGGTTTTCAATGAATCATCAGGTCAAAACAACAACTGATGATGGAATTTAATAGAAACAAAAGGATTTTGCACCATGGACCTGTTCATATTGTTCAGGTCTTCAGATATTCTTATCTTGAAAAGGATGAAGACATTTATGAGCATGGTGCTTTTCCAGCCCATATGGGACCTACAGAGAGCATTTTGTCTAGTCTGGCGTATATTATGAGGGAATAATGCATAACAAATGCTTCTATTTTCATATTTTGTTATTATTTTTGAGATAAAATTATACACAAGACTTGTCTTCTGCAGCATATGCAAAAAAATTCCCTTGAATTCAGACATTTTATATGTACAGCTGACTCCAAAACTGGAAAACACCCAGTTCCCAACTTGCTGCATCGAGTACTGGTAGAAAGAGCAATCACACAGGGAATAGAGAAATAATGTGTTATTGGTGCCTCTGGAAGGCATTCCTCAACATGGAGCGACTGGACCCCTTAATAGCATGACTGCACTATGGACCAAATAAAATGGGTGTGCAAATGTACCAGCGTTACTCCAAGTATTACAGTGGAAACCCGCGTATGAGCCATTGCTTATAGACTATTTGGGACCCTTGGTGCGGCTCACAGGATCACCCTCAGAGTGGAGCTTACAATTAATATGAAGGTTTTTGAATAGGAATGGCCACCTTTTCAGACCCAAGGTGCGGGTTATAGCTTATGAATTCACTATCTCAGGGTTAGACCTACATGCAGGTGTGGCTTATATGCGGGGTTTCCCAGAACCCTTCAAAGAAGGCCATAGTATACCTCATATATGAGGCTAGAAAAGGTCCACCTTAGAAGATGTGGCCAAAGTCAGGATATAAATTATTTTGGAGTTATCCTTAATATAGGAAATACTATAATTTCATCTCATATTTGCTTTGTAGGAGAATATAAATTATTTTGGAGTTATCCTTAATATAGGAAATACTATCATTTCATCTCATATTTGCTTTGTAGGATCATCAAGACGATCACCGGTATGATGCATGACCTTAGCAGAGGTGAGTAACGCACCAGGGCTGTTTTTTATGCATCACACTGACCAACATACTATGTGCAATGGCGGATTTAAGTGGGAAATGGGGGACGCGGTGTTGTTTATAATTTGGAGTTTATATGTTATTTTTCTGGACCCCAACATATTCAAGAGATGAGGGGGGTGCATCCCCTTATTTTAAGCCATCCCCTCTCATGTTTTTTTTTTCAAATCTTGGATGGACCACTGCTGTCCTGAAAGGGTTAACGTTAACCTGTTAAACATGACCTTGACTGGGTCCATATCATAACAAAGGATTAAAACATGTGAGTGTCCACTGATGGCATAGGTGCATGTCGATCAACATGCGGCCTACTCCCCCATATATAGTGATGGCCATTGCCTCCTGCCCCTGGATTTGGGTGGGTGGGTGTGGGAGGGGTTAGGTGATGGGGAAGGGACAGGGGGCGAAGATGACCAATTTGGGGATAGCACACAGAGACTGCAAATGGCATGAGGAGGATGAGGGGGTATCCTGAGAGTGATATATGGACAATATGTGTGTGTGTGTGTAGAAGAGTGGGAGGGGGGGGGGGTCGGTTGGTGCCTTTGCCCTTTAAGGGCCACTAATGCATCATGCCAATAAGTCATTATGATGCATCAATAGAGCTGTATGATGTCAACCCTATACAGGGTTGATACACTAGCGAAGAGTCGGCATGATGCTCTAATGAAGTGCTGGCGAGCAGTCTTGCCAGCACTTAATTGGTGCATCACGGCGACCAATGGGAATAATGCACTCCTGCATCAGTGGCCCTTAAAGGGTTTGGGGGTTAGGGGCATTGTTTTGGTGCTAGTGGTATGTGCTGTGAGCAGGGTGTTCTTTCCGTGTCTATATGAACACCCAACAACCCCTGGACATTGCACCAATATACACAGGTCAGCTGGTGCATGAGGGACCGTTATACAGTATAGTACTACAGTCTGTAATACTGCCATATACCATCTCCTGTAGGTCATTTCTTAATACACTGCGATCACAAACATCATTAATGGGAAACTTAGAGGTCTCAGTCGTAGTCTGTTATTTTTCATGCTGTCCATTCAAAGAATAATGATACAGCTTTAGCTATGTTGTACTGCGATTGCACACATCTTTTATGAATATATTCTTAAAAATAACTGTTGAATCTCCAAGTGAAGCAGTGTACATTTTGCAATTAAGCAGCACAGTAAAGACTGTTTTATATGCTAAGTTGGTGTATCAAAAATATAAGTTATCAGGAAATTCCTTATTCTCTTCTCTCGTTAAAGTTTAAACTTCTAGCACCTTATAACACGGTTAGAGAGATATCAGTGCCGAAAATGGATAATATCGATTCCTATATCTGGCGATAGAGCACCCAAAATTCACGGCGAGCGGACAGCGGGGCGGACATGTTGAAACCTACCGCGAGACGAAAGTAAATTCTCCATTTTTGAAGCTTATAGACCAAATATAGCGAAATCCTTTGGACATAACATAGTTAAAACCATATTTTACCTCTCTGTCGGGTAGATTACTTGATATTATAGCTGAATTTAACATAAAAAAATTATTAAACTTTCGAATCGAGCGACTTGCTGTGCGTCTTCTCCGTTCTGTTTACACTACATGTGCCGCCGCCTGGTGTGTACAGAATGGATTATATTTTAGACTGGCGCAGCCCTGTCTCGACGTGTTCGCAGTAGTAGGTCTATGAGAGTTGGAGTTTGAGGAGTTCGCCAGCCTATTAGCATATGACAACATGAAACCAAGATGGCGGAGGGCCGTCTTGTCGACTCGCATAAGAAATGAATGGATTATATCATTTTTTAAGGTAAATACTTAGAATTAATGGTGGAAACCGTGTTATAAATGTAATATGTAATGCTTAGACTTGAACTCATGCCTTCCAGGGCATATATATGCACTCCGCTCCGCGTCGTGCATATATCATGCCCTGAAAGGCATTCGTTCAAGTCTAAGCATTATATATTACATTCATAGAACACACTGTCTAGCATGTCCACAAGCTTCTGTTACAAGGAGTCCCCCTTGTCTAGCTACCCCTCCTACACCGACCTACTTGTTCTCTATGACAACCATGGTATCATATTGTTACAAATCCATATCCCGTAATCTATGGGCCCTACGATGGGCCCCCATGTCATTTGATCAGCATTATGGGCTCAGAGGACACCGGAAACTCTCCGCCCGCCATCTTGACTGGGGCAGGTTGGGATCGAGTGGCCATAACAATGGGATAGCAAAGGCTCATGCTGATTGGCTGGCAGGGATTCCCTAATCTGATACCCGGATGAGTCATTGGATCACAGGCTGTCACAGACATAAAAGAATGGCGGCTTGGAGATTTTATATATGGTTGCAAAAAAGGCTAGTGAATACCAAACTCTATCACAATCTACCAAAAAGGAAATGAACCAAATTAACTATATGATTGTGTCCAAAGAAATACCAGCTCAATCTTATTTGCCAAAAGTACAGCACTCTATATACCAGGCAATATGGTGATGATCATCAGAAAGGAAAAGATGTGCATAAGGAAATTGGGAATGGGGGTATCTTGCACAGGGCTACTTCAAATCGGGTTTAAGTTGTCGATGGTGCATTCTATATCCATATGAATGGGTGCAGAGGGTACCTCTGGACTTATGTATTTTATATCTATAGGGCAGCCTGATGGCTGGTCCTGATAGGGGACATGCCGGGGTACAAGCTGATATATGACCGGGATCACTACTGCCCTTATATATCTTCATGAGGAATAACATTCTACTAGCCCCTGGAGAGTCTTGCCAAAAGATAATGAGGAAGAACCTCTGTAGATTTTGTCAGAGAGCACTGAGGTAAATGTGCATTACCTAACTTGTTTTCATAGTATTGATTAAAATAATTTATAATAGAATGCATCGGAATTTCTTTTGGGTTGTAAGCAATGTACATATTTTATCTAAACGAGTTTGTGATAATTTCTTTTAGCATTAAACAATCTTGCACATTTATTTCTTGGTTCTCAAGACGCTCCTGGACATCCCCATACTGCCCCAACCACCTTCTCCCATACAACCAACGAAGTTGCTGCTGCAGGTTCTTGCCAAAAGAAAACAAGAACTGCTGTGTAACATCCTACAGGTAGAACCTAATTGGGAGGATTGCCGTTCATAACTTGAATCAGTAGTTGGAGCTAAGATTGGGGTTGTGCCACATTTTGACTGTAGGACATCACTGAGCAGTGGACAATTAGTTCTGTGCAATGAACAGCCTAGGAACGTTACTGGTGCATGTGCTACACATAGAGAAGTATTAGGAGGTACCACGGACTATCCAGACAGGAACATTCACACACTGAAAACCCTGCAGATCTTTAAACTCATCAGTTTGAGGACCTATAGTCGTCAGAAGAGGTACAGACAGGGGGCAGCACCTTACAGGGAATGAAATACCTCAGTCTACCTCTTCCCAGTATGAGTCTATGGCATTCTTTTGACAATATGTAACAAACTCACAAGGTGTCAGGTATGTGCCACTCATGTTTGATGATCAGGCCTTCAGTTTTCAACTGAAGGTCTTCACCGCTGAGGACTTTAGGTGCTCAAGTTGACGATACCCAAATCTACAGCTTTGGGTAGTCAGATTGAGGTCTCAAGGTAGTCAGCACCAAGGTTGTCACTCTAACAACATTATGTAATCAGTTTGACTACTTTGGGTCAGTGTGTTGACCTAAACCCATTAGGTTGACTACCCTGGGTACTCAATCTGATGACCTAAGGTTGTAGATTTGGGTATCGTCAGTCTGACAACCTTGGGGCTTTCAGTGGCACTTATATATCTTGACCCACTAGATGTCCTATCAATCGAGAGTAACTTAGGGTATGTCTGCACCCATGACCTAACCACAAGAGCCGCTATACCCATATTCCACTATGCCTCTGTTTTGAGAGTCTATATAGGATTTGTATGGGTCAATCGACTGACAGAGGCCATATGAACTATGGTATTAAGAGTCAGTCCATGGTCTAACTGGTTTTTAGCCCATTGCTAAACAATCTCTCATCGGAATGCAAATAAAACACCTCATATTTCAGATGAAAAAAAGCTCATTTTAAGTCGGAAGCAGCATGTGTAGTTTATCTATGTGAGTTGATGGGAATACCTTTGGCAGTACTAAAACTCAAACTGTGCATGCTTTATTTTCTAGTTCTTGTTCTGTTTGTGACAAGATCCTTTAGGGCCAGGGATCTCTCCCCAGTAACTCCCTCAGATTTCCTCTGAGGTTTTGTTTCCAAAGATGGCAGAGAAAACTTGTGGCTGTAATTAAAATTTTGATTAGATCAGTTATCACTGATAAAATGGCCTCATCCCCAAAAAGAGGTGGTTCTGCAACACTGGTCTGGAACAAATGACCCATTTCTATTTGGAAGAAATGGGTAAAAGAATGATCAGGCTCTGCCAGAGAGACTCCTAAATTCGGTAAGGCTTTGTGGCTTTTTGGGGTCTTCCCAGAAGGGGCGTCTGATTCATATAACTTCTCTGACAGTTTGTGGATAAAAGAGTGGTTCCCATAGAGGATGTAGTTATTGACACTGTGCACAGTACAATGTTTCCTTGAGATTAGTTTGGCATAAGTTACTCGACTTGATTAAGAGTCAATTTGCCAATCAGCTATACACACATGTTATCATTCATTATTGGGTAATTTCTTTTTTAGGGGTCTCAACTTTCGCTGCATTTGTCACACTACTCTAGAAGGTTCTTCAGGTGGAATGAACTAATTTAGAAGTTACAGGTGCATAGCAGACATCGAGATCTAAAAGTATTTTTTTTAATTAACAGATTCCGAGGATTTTTAGTGGTTTTATCCATAAAAATCACTAAAATTTGGACTTTTCACGATGTCACACACCCATTTTTCATGTTTGATCTAGTTTCAGTCAATGCATATTCAAGTTAAGAGTTCAGTATCTGTTTTAGTTAATCATATTAGGCTGTTATATGTCAAGGGCAAAGGTTATTGGATAGGGCTGAAGGCGATTTTTGAGGATTATTTTAAGTATCTATAGATTTAGGGCAATGTAAAATCCGGCAACATAACCA
This sequence comes from Acholoe squamosa, assembly GCA_949317995.1. Taxonomy (NCBI): domain Eukaryota; kingdom Metazoa; phylum Annelida; class Polychaeta; order Phyllodocida; family Polynoidae; genus Acholoe; species Acholoe squamosa. The sequence goes on from OX439042.1 coordinate 73,078,653, forward strand.
TATAATCTTAAGTGGAAAATCCTTGTAAAATCACCAGCTATTCCTTCTCCATGAACAATTTAACCATACCAATTATCAAAGAGATATCCCTATTAGTTTCATGTCTGCAATATGTGGCTCAAAAAATGGTGTGGACATTGCACTTGCCGGATCTTGCACCTAAAAGACCTTCAGTAAATATCCCATAGAGAAATTATGGCATCGCCTATGTATTAAATTATGTAATTCACTTTATCTTCAGGTCACAAACTGTCATTATGCAAAAGTCGCTTAATCTACAAAACATACTTTAGGCAGGGGAAAAGTCCAAAGAAGGGTTGTTTTATCAAGTTTTTCATGCACTTACTGTGCTCGAAAATTGAGACCCCTAAAATAAAAATTGCCCTATTGCATTCTGAATTCTTAAAAGTACAGTATCTGAATATTAGGCTATGAAATTATAGACCTCGAACCGATCCCACCCACCTCTGACCACAGATCCAACATATTTTACTGGCCAAGAAGCCGTTCTTCCTGTTCTGTCATTAAAATACACAATTCTTAACGCCCCATGCCTATTTGCCGCCATGGTGCACCAATGCAATTCTAGCAAATACACCGTAAATTAATTTGGGCATCATGCCAGCAAGTCAGTGATGAGAGACTACCACGTGTTAGCCTGATGCATGTATGTAGTTTTATATACATCATAGCATACATACATGATACACCATGGCACTAATTGTCAAGCTTAACAGTCTTATGCTCTTTATTATATGTAAAAATAACTTCTTCCCATAGAGATAGCATTGCAGGGCCGATTGCCACACCCACAGTGGCGTAAAGTGTGCCGATTCACCACAGCGGCCGATCCACCACTGCAGCCTCGTTCCAGGCGCATGTAAACATTCAAAATGGCGGACTGCCGCTCGTATGGGGCACTACGGTAACGGATTTTGTTAATTTTTCCTTATTTAAACCCTCTAAAAACATAAAATAAATAGAGAACTAAACTCCCCTAGTGTCCTCGGTGGCTGATCCACCCCTCGGGGGGTGTCTCCCCCCTCGGGCTAACGCCCTCTGGGGAGACATCCCCCTTAAGTTGAATACAGCCACCCCACAGGTTTAACCTATAGGAACCCTATACCCGGGATTTCATGGCTAGCTGAAGCATCTCAGATAACCATGATTAAATCATTATTTCATACCAAATTAATAGAATTTCGAACACATCTCACTAGAACAACATGAGATAAATGCAAGGGTTCACTTGAATTGGTCTGATTTAGGGCTGACAAGACAGAGCCCAGTGTGATAACCCTCAGTCAGACCAATTTTTGTGAACCTTTACCATCATACTTTGCCAATGTCACTCCAACGTCCAGCCCCCCTCCCCTTACCCCCACCCCTTTCATACAGAGTCAACCCAGTGCCCTAGCACTCCACCCCCTAGCACTGCAGGCCAATTTAACCCAAGACGCCGTCCTTACAGGGTGCATGGCAGGCTCTAACTCTAATTTCTGTCAGACAAGAAGTCTAGTGGTGGACAAAGTGGTAGTCAATAAAGTGAATATTTACCACCATGTCCACCATAGAGACCCGGAGGGCATTTGTTAACATGGTATGACTGGCACAGCCATTACGATTTGAAACCCTCAAAAGTGAGTAATTTACTACAACTTCTCTGTATGATCAGTACCTAGGCACTAACTGGCATTCAGTCAGCTCAGTAATTACATTTATATACAGTCATGTCTCTGTAAACCGGCCAACATCATTTGAGACAAAATCTGGCTGGTTCCTAAATCGGCTGGTTCTTTGAATCATAATTACAATAGAATTTAATGATTATAATTATATCTGTTTGGTGGTATAAGTGGTTGGTAAGTGAATCAACTGACTTATTGAAGACCGATACACTGATGGTGTACTTAATCTCATATGGATTGGTAGGGCAGTCATGCCAGAGTAAGGGATCCCACTACGATTTGAATTGTGGCAGTCGTAGTATTTTAAGTAATGCCCTGCAGACCTTGCATCTATGTCGTCTTCTAGGACAGTTTTTACGAGGATATCTGAGATGGACCCCAATCTAACGTTCACATGGCAGCAGCAAATCTGCAATAAAGAAGGATCAGCCCGGCACAATTAACCTCATGAAGAAGATGTTACTGGGAGTGGTCTGGAGGGAACTGGATATTTTCTAGGAGTGAGGGTAGTGAATTGATTATCTATGTTGTCGACAAAATTAGAGCTAAGTATTGCCTGAAAGGCTGTTATGTACATTTAGCACTTATGTGGTAATTGCATGGTAGGACAGTTGTACCAGTACAATCAATAGATCTCTAGATGCAGGGCTGAAATTGTATTAGAGTGATGGATTCTACTATGATTTGAAAGGGTTTATGCACATGATGCTCCAAAGAAGTTCATTGGTACATCATGCCAACAAATGGGTTTGATGCACTCCTGCATCAGCAACTTTCAAAGGCTTGATACAATGATTACTGCATTGGTGCATCATGACAATAAAGGAAAATGGCCCTGAAGGCATCATACGGCCCTTTAAAGCTGAAAAGTTTGTCGCTAAAAAGGCAAACTACAGTGATTTACTGAAGCTACCATTGGTGAATAGTGGTGAACTTAATTATCATAGGTCTACTAGGTGTCCATCAAATATGACATGCTCCTTTCCACCATATTTCCAATATAAATGTGCAATGAGTCTGCCTCGTCATTACAATTGAAAATATAATCATGATGTCTGGCTCATGGTAAAAATTGCAACCTGTGCACAGTTTAATTTCAGTTAACCATATCTTGAATCAAAATGATCCCATTGTTTTGTTGTTATGTGAAAGCTGATCCTAGCCAGGGAGGCATCTTCTAATTTATGCAAATGAGTCACAATATGGGCTTTATGACCAAAGCTGGAAGAAACTAACTTTGAAATGAACTACTATGATACTATGCATATAAGCTGCAACTCACATATACCAAGCTAGCAGATTGTCCTCTGGGTGTGGCCATTGCTGAAGCAGGTTACCAGTGATTATCACTGATAACAGTTGCCAGATGTTAACCATCTGTCCCCCGAAAGGTCTGCAGTGAATAGTTGGCTGATAATCAATCCCGCTAAGTCAGTATAAGTGGCACCCTGAGTTCATGCCAAACCTATACAGTAGGCACCATAGTATCCTTAACCCTTTAGGGGCCATTAATGCAGGAGTGCATTATGTCCATTGGTCGTCATGATGCACCAATGAAGTACTGGCGAGTCTGCTCGCTAGCACTTCATTGCCAACCATAAGGGAGTTTATCAACTCTGTAGGGTCAGCATGATGCATGAATGTAACTTACAGCCCTGTTGACTTACTCGCCTGGGCTGCATTCATACATCATGATAACCACTGCATTCATACCGCCCGCACATGCATTAATGCATCCCTTAAAGGTTTAAAGGGTTAGAGACAGACTCTGCTCAGGTGAGTAATAAGGTACCCTGTGTCTGTTCTATAGTCAAGGGACAATGATAGGGCTGGCTGGAGGTGTGGGCGTGGCATGAGGCAGCCTCAGACCTAACCCTTTAAGGACTTCATCAGGCCCCATCTTTGATGTTAAGCTAAAGTCATGACGCATCAATGCAGCCTTTCTGAGTGATGCATTGATGCATCATGCTGGTCCTTCAGGGGTGTATCAACACGGAAGGATTGGCATGATGCATTTATAAATGCAGCACTAGTAAGGCTGGATTCATGCAGCATGAAGATAAAAGTACCAAGTTCATTAAAGCAGTCTTTGCGAAAAGTTTTTCACCCTGCTGGACATTCTGTCCTGCAGATTTCTAATTCTACAGGTCCTGTTCAATTTTTGCAGGACTGAAACATAACCAGTATCCCAAAACATTTTCTGTGAAAATGTGAATATCATAAAGTTAGAATTATGTGCTCTTTTTATCATGAAATCCATTAGGATTCATAAAATTCTGAGAGAAAAAATCATGAAATATTAATCCTTTTTGTTTTATGCTGTAAAAACCTTAATACTTGTCCGATTTGAATGCGGTAAACAAAGGCATGTAGCCCAAGGCCTGATTATGACAGTAGGACATTTGGTCCTGCAGTGAGACAATTGGCCGGGCAGCCATTCAGTCGGCTATAGCTGATGTCCTACGAGTTTTCGCAAAGACTGTTAAAGTACTAAGCAGCCTTTAACCCTTTAAAGACTGCTAATGCATCAATGCATCATGCCGATTGGCCATCATGATGCATGAATGCAGCAATGGTGTTAAAGGTACTCATCAGGGATCAATTGATGCATCATGCAGACCCTAAGGAGCCGGGGTTTATACAATCCTGGATGGCAAGCATGGTGCACCAAGGAAGTGCTGGCAAGTAGACTGGCCAGTATTCCATTGGTCTAGCTTGATGACCAATGGGCATCATGCACTCCTAAGGCATTCATGACTCGTCTAATTTGTATATCATTTTACATTTCTAAGCTTTGATAAGGAGACTTTCTCCAAGGCCATTACCTTTTGATTCCATTTTGTATGTAAAAAAGGACATGAAAAAATAACAACTTTCTCAAATTAACATCAACAAACCTTTATGATCCTTTTCCATTCTTCTACGGCTGCTCCTGCAACTGGTACTGCAGTCTGCCTATAACATTCCTACCCCTCACTGCACACACACAAAAATGTAGGGTCGATAGGGTTTTCTGAATTACCAGCATAAAATAAATGAGGGAAAACTTTTGAAATGCAACTTGTCAGCCCCGTCACTGTCTCTTCACCTTGATGACTTTATAGTGGGGGCTGTTAAGTTCAATTTAGGCTTTGAAGTGAACCTGCTGGACATTTCTCTGAAAGTTGGCATACAGGTTTATTGTCACCCCCTTTTTCAATCTAGATGGGGAGCCATCGCAAATTTTCAACTGAACCCCCCAAAATCCAAGATGCCTGCGAATTTGGCATATATTTTCAATATAATTTTCTAAAATCCTTATTCATCAATAGAACTGATGATGCAATATCTAAAAATGATGGTATTAACTCCTTCTTTAAGTATAGATGGGGAGCCAAAATGAGTTTTCGTCCAAACCACCCGAAAATTCAAAATGGCTGTCAATTAGGTATCAATTTTCATCCTTTTACTATAAAATCCTTATTTATTATCACAACTACTCAAAATGAAGCCTGTATGCCAAATATCCGAGAATTGTCCAGCAGGTTCACTTGGAATCCTTAACATTAGATGGTCCAGGCACATGGCTCTACATTAGTGTGATAGGCCATAGCGTTGTCAACCTGGTCACATAAGTTGTCAACATGACAAATTAAATCTGGAAGGTTTTGCGTTGTATATTGTATGATGCATGAATGCAGCCCCGGTGATTAACTCAAACTTCCCTGGTAGACTCAACAGTTACTTTTTACAGTGTGCCCGAAAGTGCATAATATCTTCTGTCGTTTTAAGGGTCAAACCACTAACATCATGAAAACACACTGCCCAGCATGCATGTCCTCAAGCTTCCATTACAAGAAGTCCACCTTGTCTAGCTTCCGCTCCTACATCCACCTACTTGTTCTCTATGACAACCATGGTATCATATTGTTACAAATCCATATCCCGTAATCTATGGGCCCTGCGAACGACCCCCATGTCATTTGATCAGCATTATGGGCTCAGAGGACACCAGAAACTCTCCGCCCGCCATCTTGGCTGGGGCAGGCTGGGATCGCGCAGCCATAACATTGGGATAGCAAAGGCTCACGCTGATTGGCTGGCAGGGATTCCCTAATCTGATACCCAGATGAGTCATTGGATCACAGGCTGTCACAGACATAGCATAAAAGAATAGTGGCTTGGAGATTATATGCATTTATATATGGTTGCATAAAAAGGCTAGTGAATGCCAAACTCTATCAAAATCTACCAAAAAGGAAATAACCCAAAATGACCATATGAGTGCAAACAAATAACAGCTTAGTCTCAATGCATACAGAGGCATAGGAAGCAAATCTTCATTGGGGGGGCCCGGCGAGGGCACCATCGCGACCACCTTGAATTGTCGGCTGATGCGTGATGGTGTCTATATAATGCGTATATAGAATTCATATAGAAAAGTAACTTTTGGTAAATTTTGGATCTGACTTTAGGCTCAGACCCCCATTTTCCCTATGACATCACCATAATAATCTAATTTGAGATGTAAAGTTTTAGCTTCTTTTCCTTTGTGTTTATGAGTTCTTGGAAAATATTGAGGGGGCCCAGACATACTCAGGCCCCACCTCCTTCATGATTGGGGGGCCCAGGCCCTCCTGGCCCCCCCTTTTCCTACGCCCCTGGCATAGATGTACAGCACTTTGGTGATGATCATGAGAAAGGAAAAGATAAGCTTCACCCTTTAAGAGCTACTGATGCAGGAGTGCACCATGCTCATTGGTCATCATGATACCGTTCATTGGGGCATCATGCCACCCCTACATGGTTGATACATGTACTCCCAGTGGGTCGGCATGATGCTCCAATGAAGTGCTGGTGAGTAGTCTCACCAGCACTTCTTTGGTGCATGATGCATTAATGCATCAGCGACCCTTAAAGAGTTAAGGAACTTGGGAATGGGGGTATCATGCACAGGGCCACTTCAAATCAGGTTTAAGTTGTCAATGGCTCATTCTATATTCATATGAATGGGTACAGAGGGTGTCCCGGACTTAAGTATTTTATATCTATAGGGCAGCCTGATGGTCAGTCCTGATAGGGTGCATGCCGGGGTACATGCCGATATATGACCAGGATCACTGCCCTTATATATCTCCATGAGGAAAACATTCCCCCTATAGCCCCTGGAGGGTCTTGCCAAAAGATAACGAGGAAGAACTTCTTTGGATTTCTTCAGAGAGCACTGAAGGAAATGTGCATGCCGTAACTCTTTTACATATTTTTTTTGACAAGTTATCTATAGCAGAATTCAAGGGAAAAAAACTAACTTCTTGACTTGTAAGAAATGTGTGTGTTTCATCTAAATGAGTTTATGATTTATTTAACATTACCTCAACTTGCACGTTTTTATTTATGACTTTCAAGTAGAACCTAATACTCGTAGTCCACTACGCTTCTGTCCCCAGATTTTATATATGATTTGTATGGCTCAATCAGCCGGCAGAGGCTTAGTGGACAATGGGTTTAAGGGTTCAAACGTAGTCTAACTTAATTGTGTTCAATGCATTGCCAAACAGTCTCTCAGTAAAATGAATTTCAATACATTACATTTCAGGTGAAAAAAGGCACATTTTGACCCGGAACCACCATGTATGGTTTATCTATGTGAGTTAATGAGAATACCTTTAGCAATACTAAAATGTCAAACTGTGCATGTGATATTTTCTGTTTCTTGTGACAAGGTCCTCCAGGGCCAGGGACCCTTCCCCAGTATCTCAGGAAGATTTCTTCCTAGGTTTTGTTTCCAAAGATGGCGGAGAAATCTTGTGGCTGTAACTAGAATTTTGATTAGATCAGTTATCACTGATAAAATGGCCTCATCCCCAAAAACAGGTGGTTCTGCAATACTGGTCTGGAACAAAATGACCCATTTCCATTTGGAAGAAATGGGATAAAGAACAATCAGTCTCTGCCAGAAAGACTCCTAACTTCTGTAAGGCTTTGTGGCTTTTTGGGGTCTTCCCAGAAGGGGTGTTTGATTCATATAACTTCTCTGTTTGTGGATAAAAGAGTTGTTACTATAGAGAATTTATTCATTCACACTGTACAGTAAATTTCTTGTAATTATAATTAGTTTATGGAGTTTGGCATAAGTTCCCCAACTTTATTAAGAGTCACTTTGTCAATGCAAATCGATCACAAGCAATCAGAAAATCAGCTTTGGTTATTGTCTATGCCGATATATGACTCTGCTGTCTTTACTGGTCTACATCAATTCTAAAAGTGGAATATCTGAAAACCATCCTATGTAGATTGCAGAATCATATAAATCCACACGGCTCCACCCACCTCTGGTTCAAGCTGGAACACACTTTTTGCTGACTCAAGAAGCTGTTCTCCCAGTTATTTCTTTTAGAGCCACAGTCCTTAATGTTCTATGCTCATTTGTCGACGTGGTACACCAATGCAATGCTAGTAAATTACGGCATTTGGGCATCATGTCAGCAATTAAGCAATGAAACACTATCACGTGTTGGCATGATGCATGAATGCAGTGTTGTATACACCATACATATGACAGCAGATATCCATAATACGCTATTGCACTAATATGGTCCTGACAAGCTATCTAGCCCAACAGTACTTTTCCTCATCTCAAGTCGGGCTTCCCTAGCCCACTTAAAAGGGTCTATTTCTCCTCTTTCCTATCCCCTCGGGATGTGTGTGGTGCACATATGCGCGGGCACCGACACATTCCCCTGTGAAATTGTGTAATGTAGTTCTCGCCATGAATATGACCTTAGTTGTTGAAATGGCGTTAAACATCTATTACTCACTCACTCACTCCTCATCTCAAGTTGAATGCAGCACTCGCCACGTTTAACCTAGGAGCTCTGTATCGCACACCCAACCATACCCCTGTATTTAACGTCCATTTGCATTATCCCAAATAGCAAGATTTATATAACCATGATTAAATCATTATTTTTTCACTGGTTTATGGAATTTTAAAGATATCCCACTAAAACAACATGAGATTAATCCAGGCCTGCCTTAGGGCTGACGAGATAACCATCAGTCAGACCAATGCTCATGAACCTTTATTATTGTACTTTGCCAATGTCACTCCAATGTCGAGTCCCCACCCGCTACCCCTTTCATGCAGAGTCAACCCAGCCCCCAACCCCTCTACCCCAACCTCTGTAGCCCAATTTAACCAAAAGACGCCGGCCTTACAGAGTACATGGCAAGCTCCAATTTCTGTCCCACAAGGCGTCTAGTGGTGGACAAAGTTAATATTTACCACCATGTCTCCCATAGGGACCAGGAGGGCATTTCTGAAGTTACTGCAAAGGTGCTCAGCCATTGTGATTTGAAACCCTCCAAATAACGGAGGATAATTGTTGATAATGTGCTATGGTTGCTCTGTAAGATCAGCACTTGTTCTGCAATTACATAGGTTTTGATAGGGCATTCGTAACAGTGCAATCATTAGTGACCAGCAGATGCAGGGTTGTATTTGCCTAATAGTGAAGGAACCCACTATGATTTAAAGAGGTACAGTTGTACCATCTTGAGAAATGCCTTTCAGGAAGGCACTTGTTCATGTATTGCTCACAGCCATTAAAATTTGAAATCCTTGGTATTAGAGCCTTGGTAGGGCAGCCCTACCAGTGAAATCATTAGTGACCCCTAGAGGCAGGGCTGTAATGGCATCCCACTTTGAAGGGGTCCAGTTTGTACCATCTTGAGAAATGCCTCCTAAAGGGCATTCCTTAATGTACTGCTCATGGACAATATGAGTCATTTCCTCAACCTTATTTTTTACCAGTGCACTTTTCACAACAATGCAGTTGAGGGAGAGCATTGTAGCATGTTAAGAAATGTCTATCTTCTAGGACAGTTTTTATGAGGATATTTGAGATGGCCCCCAATCTAATGTTCACCTGGCAGCAGCAAATTTGCAATAAAGAAGGATCAGCTCGACACAATTAACCTCATAAAGAAGGTCTTACTCAGAGTGGTCTGGAGGGAACTGGCTTCTAGGAGTGAAGGTAGTGAATCAAGTATCTGTGTAGACGAAATTAGAGCTAAGTATTGCATGGAAGGCATTTCTCAACAGTTGTACCAGTGTAATCATTAGCGATCTGGTATTAGACTGATGGATCCTACTATGAATTGAAGGATGGGGGCTTGTCGTACCATCTTGGGATATGCCCTCCTGGCCTCAGATAATGGTGGTTGTACCAGGCAAGCCCATAATAAAATTAATTTAGTATTAGGGAGTGGTCATTTTGAGGAATAGGTGGTTAAGGGTTGGTAGAGTTGTGGGTGCATGTAGCGCTAAAGGTTTAGCCCCCTCCCCAGTTTATTTTTTACTGGATTGGGTTGCCAATTTGTTTGTGTGTTCCCCTCAAGAGGGTTCTGGAAACGTTTTGGTTCCCCCAGTCCATCAAACCCCCATACATTCTTTCCTTCTTTCTTCCCGAATACCTACTTTCATTCCTTCTTTAATATCAGTCTTTCTTTCTTTCTTTCTTTCTTTCTTTCTTTCTTTCTTTCTTTCTTTCTTTCTTTCTTTCTTTCCTATTCCATTCTTTCTTATTACTTCACTTTCTCTTCGTTATACATGTCATTTATTAGTTTGGCCCTTCCTCATTTCTTTTTATTTGTCTGCTGGTTCCTTCATTACTTCATTTGTTTGTTACTTTCTTTGTTTCTTCCCTCACTTGTCTGTTCTTTCCTTCCTCCCTCCCTTCTCCTGTATTCCTCCATTGTCTAGGGTCCTTCCCTCTCCATTGACAACAATACTGACACTATACAGAGTTCGCTGGTTGCCAGTTGGCGACATAAGCAGACACGTGTGTGGGTCTAGGTAAAATCTATAAGCATCCGTAGCCCTTTAAGGGCTGCTGACGCAGGAGTGCATTGTGCCAATTGTTTGCAATTATCCACCAAAGAAGTACTGGTGAGTCTGCTCACCAGCACTTCATTGGTACATCATGCTGACCCACCGGGAGTGTATTGACCAACTAGGGTTGGCATGATGCATGAATGTAGCACTGCCAAGTAATATCATGATGAAGAATAGGCATGAAGGATTGATCAATGCATCAGAGGCCCTTAAAGGGTGAAAGAGGGATTCTCGTATTCAGAGGAGCTTCCCCTGCTAAATGGGCAATTGCATTAATAGAATTCATTAAAAACTATTCAGTGATGCATTCATGCATCATGACAACTAATGGACATGATGCACTCCTGCATCAGTCGCCCTTAAAGGACTGCTAGTCATGGCCCACCCCAGTATAAGGTGTTTGTGAGTCATTCACTTTCTCCAGCACATCTTCTCCACGGTCTGCCCAGTCTCCTCCCTCTCCATCCCACACCAGCCCCTGCCAGAGATGTCAATATAGACACCAGCTCAGCATAACCTTCTCCAGACCTCCTCTAACCAATTTGACCCTGTAGGGTAAGCTGCCCCTGAATCAACCACTATAGGCATATTTATACAAATATACCTTAAATCGATCACCCTTATATGATCTCTTATTTTATAATTTGTGAGTGATGCTTGGGGACTATGCAATGGTCTAATTTAGTTAATGAGGTAAGGTACGATCATTCAGTAAAGTTAGTCCATAGGCTGTTCGACATAAGGTACCAAAAACATGCCTAGTGGTCGAGTCAGGGGCGTTTACAATATGTGTGCAGCCAATGTTCACACCTGGGATGACAGTGAACAATCCAGGTTTTTTTCACTTCTCAATTTTAAAGGGTTTGTTCCTTGATATCCCCATATCATTTCCAGTGAAATTAAATTTTCAGAATTTCATTGGATTGGTTAAGATGGCCAATTGTAATGGCAGCTGCTCATTCTAGGTGTTTCTAATTGTCACATTGGATCTGGTAGAACATCCGTTAAAATGCTAATACTGCAGTAGTGCGTCATGCTTATCAGTCATGATGCAGTAATGAAGTGCTGGCGGGTCTCCTCCCCAGCACTTCATTGGTGAATCATGCCAAGCCTCTGAGGGTATCAAAGCCAATCCAATCGGCATGATTATAATACGCTTATGGACTATCTGCCTTTAAAGGGTTAAAGGATTTACTGGCGAGTAACTCGCAAGTGCTGCATTTATGCACCATCGCAATCCAATTGGGTCGAGGTAGTGTTGGTGAATAACTCGCCAAAACTTCACACCTGGGACGGCAGTGAACAATCCAGCAGGTTTTTTCACTTCTCAATTTCAAAGGGTTTGTTTCCTGATATCCCCATTTCATTTCCACTGAAATTAAATTTTCAGAGTTTCATTGGATTGGTTAAGATGGCAAATTTTAAAGGCAGCTGCTCATTCTAGGTGTTTCTGATTGTCACATTGGATCATGTGAAGCAATTTAGGTTATATGCAGCTCTTAAGTGACTAAAGAACACATAGATTCTCAAATCACTAAATTAGATCTGACCAATAGAAGCTTTTTAATTTTGTAGCCTGTGATTGCCACTAGATTAGTGACCAAAGGAATAATATTTTCTGATGAAATTGATTTGAGTCTCTTGAATGTGATATCTCTAGCTGTCTGTACAAGATAGACAAAAATAGGTAGGCATGTATAGTGTGAATCTTCTAACCCTTTAAAGGAAAAGACCACCCTATGTGTCTCTAAATAGGCCAGGACTGATACACTCTTAGAGGGTCGACATGATGCTCCAAAGAAGTTCATTGGTACATCATGCCGACAAATGGATTTGATGCACTCCTGCATCAGCAACTTTCAAAGGCTTGATACAATGATTACTGCATTGGTGCATCATGACAACGAAGGAACATGGCCCTGAAGGCATCATACGGCCCTTTTAAGTTGAAGAGTTTGTGGCTAAAAAGGCAAGCTACAGTTATTTAATCAAGCTACCATTGCTGAATAGTGGTGAACTTAAATATCATAGGCCTATTAGGTGTCCATCGAATCTAACATGCTCCTTTTTACCATATTTCCAATATAAACAGGCAATGAGTCTGCCTCGTCATTATGATTGGAAATATAATCATGATGTCTGGCTCATAGTAAAAATAGAATGAAACGGCGACCTGTGCACAGTTTAATTTCAGTTAGCCGTATCTTGAATCAAAATGATTCCGTTGTTTTATCATGAAAACTGATCCTAGCCAGGGAGGCGTCTTCTAATTTTATCCAAATCAGTCATGATATGTGCTTTATGACCAAAGCTGGAAGAAACTAACTTTGAAATGCACTACTATGATACTATGCATATAAACTGCAACTCACATATACCAAGCTAGCGGATTGTCCTCTGGGTGTGGCCATTGCTGAAGCTGGTTACCAGTGTTTATCACTGATAAAAGTTGCTTATGTTTACCATCAGTCCCCCAAGAGGTCCACAGTGAATGATTGGGGTTATTTCATTTGCTGATAATTAATCCCATGCCAAACTTATAAGGCACTCTTGGGGCCAGATTTGAGAACTGTTAAATAAAAATCCTCACCTACAAGGTGCACCCTGGCTGCAGGCACATTCTATTATAAGGTCAAACAGCAGCAGTTGATTCAATGTATGTGTAGGGGTTCGTTCCCCCTCGGGTGTGCTGTGCCTCTAGAGGCCGGTTCACTTGGTGGTCACTACCCCTATGTACACTATACCAATGCAGAGGTAGGTGGAAGGTGGAAATGTCAGTGGGGCCATGTTGGTGACAGGTAATGTCATGCCAGGGGATGTAGCTCAGCAGTAGAGCGGTCGACTTGCAAGCGAGAGACCCGAGTTCGAATCCCGGGGTCTCCAGAGGCGTTTTCGCCAACCTCTACATATGTACAGGGCTCGACAAATCCCTGTGTCCAGTGCCCGGGACATAGAAATATTTCTCTGGACACAACTTATTTCTCAAGTTGTGTCCAGTGGACACAGCTGTCAAGCCAGGCTTATACATAAAGTAACGGGTTTGAGCACATAATTTTCTTACTGGACACAACTTTGATTACTCCTGTGTCCAAACTGATTTGTCGAGCCCTGATGTATAATCAATCCAAGATGCTGGCTGCTTACCTCAATGGGTTACGCCTTATCCAATGTAAGGGTCTTCAAGACCACCCTGCATATAGGTCAGCATGAAGCACCAATGAAGTGCTGGTAAGCAGACTCACCAGCACTTCATTGGTGCATCATGCTGACCCTCCGGGTGTTTATCAACCCTGTAGGGTCGGCATGATGCATTCATACATCACAACGACCAATGGGCATGATGTATGAATGCATCAGCGGCCGTTAAAGGGTTAAAGACAGCTCAGGTGAGTAGTAAGGTACCCTGTCTTTGCACTATAGTCAAAGGACAATGATAGGGCTAGCTGCAAGGGTGGGTGGGGTGCGAGGCAGCCTCAGACCTTACCTTTTAAAGGCTTCCTGAGGCCTTGTCTTTGATGTTAAGTTATTAGCATGATGCATCAATGCAGATGCACTTGTGATGCATTGATGCATCATGCTGATGCGTCGGGAGTGGATTAAACCGGGATGTTAGGCAGCATCATCAAGGGCTGCAATCATACATCATTAAGACCAAAGTATACACTACAAAAACGGTGTTTAGATTTTAAACATGTTTAGGTCTAAACACGTTTAAAACCTAAACATATAGGTCAGTTAGGTGTCTCATTGACTACACATTTAGGAAATAAACACTTTTATTCTAACTACATAAACATTTTTGCTAAGCATGTTTAGATGTTTAGAGTTTAAACAGTTGAATAATAGGTGTTTAGCTTTAAACATCAATATGTTTAGATACTTGGATGTTGAATCCACACCAGGTAGCAGCACTACCCTTTAATGGACTATCTTTACACAATTATAATCAATGTTTGTGACAAATGTAACCAAACCCCATGTTTATCATAGTTTCTATTCATTAAATGTCATGAGAATATAACGGGCAATAAAATGTTTACTAGATTCACCTTACACCACCATCACTAACATGAAATAATCAATAAGCTCAATGACTGACACCTATTTCATGTTATTCTGGAATAGACAAAGCAATTACCTTCCTGCCAAGCTGTTTTACTTTCTCAAGTCTCTCATTCTGATGCAGTGTGTACATACATGCACTTGTAAATATGTGTGGCTGACATCTTTGGAGACTTTGAGATTTAAATACCGCCCCCTCCAGTAAATGAGAAAACAAACAAAAGACATCTTTTTTTTAATGTATACATGTCTGCACACCCTAACTCTCCGTCAAAGCATTTAGACATCTAAACACAAAAATTCATAAACATCTAAACACAAAAATTCATAGATATCTAAACACAAAGTTTAAACCTTAACACCTAGATTTCTAAACACTTGAGCTAAGCACATTGTTTGGCTAAACATGTGTAGGAAATTAATGTGATTACAAAAACGTTGCAAGAATATGTTTAGAATTGTGTTTAGGATCTAAACACCATTTTTGCAGTGTAGACTGCATTAAAGTACTATGCAGCCTTTAACCCTTCAAAGGTTTCTAGTGCATTAATGCATCATGCCCATTGGTTACCATGAAGCATGAATGCAGTCCTGGGAAGTTACTCACTAGGGCCTCATTCATGCATCATGGTGACTCCACCAGGTTGGATTTTGCTAAAATCCTGGACAGTCGGCATAGCGCACCAGTGAAGTGCTGGTGAGCAGAGACTTGCCAGGACCTCCCTGGTGCATTATACCAATGATTGACTGGGTCTTCTAATTGTACAGCATAAGATAAACGAGTCAGGACTTGCGAATTTTAACTTGTCAGCCCTGGCACAGACTATTTATCGTGATGACTTTAGAAGGTGTAGGGGGTCACATGGCCATACCTGTCGAACCTAGAGTGACATGCCATGGAGTTGTCAACCTAGCTAGTTAAGTTGTCAACATAAAGAGTCTGTGCCAGGTATGACAGTTAAATCTGAAAGGGTTTGCCTTGTTTATTTCATGCTGTCAACTTTGAAGACCCCATTTTTTCAGTGCATGCCTGGAGGTTGCTGGGTTTCACTACTTTTTCCTGTGAAAGGACCCGATCCCCTGCTGTGCCTTCACACACCTGCATAATGCATGCATTGTTAGCCATCACAGCAGGCGAACCTGTACATTCCTTTCCCTCTAAAGGCGGCTAATGCATAATGCGGATTGGTCGTCATGATGCATGAATGCCGCCCCGGTGAGTAACTCACCAGGGCTGCATTAAAGCATCATACCGACCATATGGGATCGATACACTCCAGGAGGGTCGGCATGTTGCTCCAACTTCATTGGTGCATCATGAAGACCAATGGGCATGATGCACTCATTTATTAGCACACCCTAAAGGGTTAAAGACCGCCATAGCCTTTGGGAAGCCAGCATGGGGCACCTTTGCATTCCTATAGAACTAGCCAAGGGGTAAATCACATTAAAAGCTCACCTGTGTCATAGACAACTTCACATCCCTGATTTGGCATGGCAACAAGGGGTGCTTGTTTTGTGTGTTGAGGTGTGAAGCCTTTGATATCAATTCACAAAGTGTGAGGTCGCACTACACAATGTTAGATTTACAAACACTATATTAACACAGAAAGGTGTTCTGGTATAGATGGTGGGGCAACTACCATAGAAGCTGATGTGTGAGACATAAATTTGAGGTCGCAATTCACATTATTAGGTCAACAAACACTGTATTAACACAGAAATATATAGATGGTGGGGCAACTACCATAAGATCTCATGTGTGAGGCATACTATATGCTTTATATATTGCAATGCCCTTAACTTAGGATGCCCCTTATACATGTAGATGAGCC
Organism: Acholoe squamosa; assembly: GCA_949317995.1. Classification (NCBI taxonomy): domain Eukaryota; kingdom Metazoa; phylum Annelida; class Polychaeta; order Phyllodocida; family Polynoidae; genus Acholoe; species Acholoe squamosa. Next base: position 73,095,113 of record OX439042.1, read on the forward strand.
ACCTTTACTATTAAACTATACCAAACCTTCAGAAACCTATCATTAAGTATGTTTTTAACAGGTACCCTTAGTTCAAGAAATCCTATTGGGCATATCTAGAGAAATATTTAGGCTATTTTAGAGTTTGAACCGGTGACTGTCACTCAGTGTTAGGCCCCACCCAAACTACATAATGCTGCTTTTGATTTATCTCCATCATTGGAATGCCATTTTCACTGCGAGATACAATAAAAATATGACTGATTTAAAATGGAGCTTTATAATGTTAAGCAATCCTCTGCATTTTTTTTAAAACAATATTTCAGTCGAGTATTTTTGTACACTTTCTGTATGTATACTATCGCAACTCTCCGCATTACTTGAAACTGAAGCTAACTGTATGCCCCAGCCAATCAGCACTATTGAGTATCAAACACTACTTAAAGCTGGACAGACTAGCCAGCAGGTGGCTGTCAGTTGAAAAGGAATGTTATGGGCTGTCCAGTAAAGAGGATTGTGTTCTGATTTGACACTTCATTTTAAGGCACATTGGATAGTCAGTGATGGGAGTGCTATAAGCATGCTACAAGAGAAGAAACCTTTCAGACTTATATATCTTTGCAGATTTTAGGGGTACTCCATACCCACTTGTCATAATGATAATGGCTGCAGCACTGATGATAACTTACTCAACAGGGCTGCTGCATTCATGCATCAAAGCAACTGTTCATTCCTGATGCACTCCCAGCCCATCATAATGATACATTAAAGCAAGAAAAATCGGGATAGTCAAACTTTTTTGAAACAAGCACTTGGCGAGTAACTCATTAGGGGATAATTCTAAGTATCATGACATCAATTGAAGTCCAAGAGCGGCATAATTCTTAAAGTGTTAGCGAGCAGGACCCTAATAGTCTCATTACATGAGCGTCTACTACCGCTGGCCACCATGCCACAGACAAGCCTCTAATCAGAATTAAGGATCTCAATAATAACCCCTTAATGACCTAATAGGGATTAAGTGCGCTATGCCCTGCGGTCATTGTGATGAGCGAATGCAACGATGGCTTCACCGTGTCAAGCCTATGGGGTTGATGCACTCCTGCAGGGATGGCATGATGCATGAATGCAGACATGGTGAACAGATTTATCAAGCCTGCATTTATGCACTAAGCCATATAGCTATAAATGGGGTATTAATGCATTACGCTGCTCATAGAGGGCTGAGGATCTTTAGGCTAATCTGAGCAAATCTCTTCCTTACCCGCCGCTGGCCATTCGTTGTGAGCATTTACCAACTTCACCTGACTCCCATGTTTAATTAACCCTTTCAGGGCTGGCCACTGATGCAGGAGTGTATCATGCCCAATGGTCGGCATTATGCACCAATGAAGTGCTGGTGAGTCTGCTTACCAGCACTTCTTTGGAGCATCATGCCGACCCTCTAGGTATATATTAGCCCTGTAGGATCGGCATGATACATGAATGTAGCCCTGGTGAGTTACTCGCCAGGGCTGCATTAATGCATCATGATGACCAATGGGCATGATGCATTAATACATCAGCAGCCATTAGAGGGTTAATAATCAGCGTCCATTTCCTTCCCCTGCCCTGCCTGAGCCATCTCTATCTTAATTAGGATCTCCTCAGAGCTTGCCAGTTACTGATTAAGCCATGTTCGTCTATAGGAAGCCTTAAGTCAACAGCCAATTGGCAAAACTTTGCAGAAAAGCTGGTTTGGATGGCCATAACACTCATAAACTTACTGAAACCCTTGGATATGGATCTTCACCACAAATTCGCCCAAAATCTTCCCTTCTCAGGATTTTGAGAAGGGTAGGTTAACCATAAGACGTCCACATACTTTGAGAAAAGCACCCAAGGGGCTTTAAAGTTGGATTAGTTCCGAATCAAAATTATCAGTTCAAATGTTTAGCAAAATATTTTAACAGCAAACCTATTCTTATGGATATTTCTATGGGGGGTGGGGACGCCTGAAGGCATGTGTACTGTTAACTTACCCTGACTCTATCAATGCCTTTATATACGTTAAGAGCATCTGATAAACCACTACTGAAAAAAAGTTGAGACATTGAATATTTGCTTCACTATTCCCCCCCCCCATAATAATGTTCCCGAGTGAGACATAAATTATGGTTTCATGAGAATTGATTATAATCCATCGAGCCACTTTCTCCCAGTAGGACATGCTTTTCTATGTCCATAGAGGACGTCCACTTCTTTCAGTGCATTCACCAAGTTTCCCATGTTTCATTGTTTGGGCCATGATAGGGCTACACGGGCACCTTCGGTGCTTTAAACCTTTAGGGTCCACAGGATTCCTTCACATTTAAGTTATGCGATTGGCATGTTGCACCAATGCAGTGCTGGCGAGTGCACTGCAATGTCCTATCTAAGCGCTGGTTATTTGAATGAGTGGCAGTCTCAAATAAGCGCCATGGGCATGGTGGCTTTTGTTGTTGTTAAATCTATTACAAAACCTATGTCTTGAATAACGATTCGGGTATAGAGAGGTTTTGAAATTCATAAGTGCCTTTTGAAATTCATAAGCTTAAACAGGCCACTGCGGTGCTTTCATAACTGCACTGGGACATCATGTGGAGTCTTCATGGGTGTCTGAATCTCGTAGCGTTTGCATGAATGCAGCCCTGGTGAGTGACCCACCAGGGCTGCATTCATGCATCATGCCGACCAAAGGGCATCATTCTATAAAGTACTAAGTGGACACTGTGGGAGCTGGAAGGGGCCCATGAGTCTGCTTCATGGGAAATCATTGCCAAACCTCACGCCAGCCTTGTCAGTACACTTCTTCTTTACACCCACCGTCTGGCTCTCATGGCAATTTGCCATAAGCCTTTTAATATTCATCAGCAGTTGGCAAACAGTTACTGCAACCAATAATTTGCTCTTCAAGGACATCTTGATACAAACTTGATATCATCTAGATATTGGGGGATGAGATAGACTTATTAGAAATACAGACTTAAAAGTAATCAGAGTTTTACAAGATATCTTATGAATATAAATTGCCTGTCAGAAAGGATAAGGTACACTATGAAGACTAGTCACTGAGCTCAACACTCATACAGTCCTAAGTCCTGTTGAAGTATTCAGGATTTAGTGTATTCATTTTATTATCAAACAGCATATGCAAAGTTACCAATGAAATGGATTTTGCTACCATTACTTAATAATACTAATAAACCTTAGTGATCTAGCTATCTTGAAAACAAAATGACACAGATACTACTAAATGTCTCAGGTATTGGTAGACCCACTGAACAGGACTTTAGTTGGGAACGTTCACAACTTGGGCAAGAGAACGTGATTACCTCCGGAAATTTGGACACGCCTGAACATCTTATACTCGAGAAAAAAAACCATGTCCCGTTCCTGGGAATATCCCGAGTATTTTCCGAGAAATTCCTGAGCCATTCTCAAGATCTAGACTCGAGAACTTTCTCAGGTATGAGATGTTATGGCATGTCCAAATTTCAAGGGAAAATCACATTCTCTATTCTTGTTGTATTCACAAGTCAGGACTCGGGAAATTCCTGAGTAATTCTCGAGATCTTGTTCAGTGGGAGTACCTCTTGATAGTGGTATGTTCTACAACAATTATGCATGACAAACCAGATATATCATCACGTTGACATGCCTCTGACATGGCACTGACCCTAGTCAACTCACAGATGCCACGGCATTTTAAGGCATGTCAAATCAAATGAGATCTGAAGTGTGCTACATGCGTCATGGGGACACATGTGCATGTATCCAAATGGTGCATGCTGCCTGTGTCAAACCTAAGTTGATATGGGTAAACACGTCATTTTGTCAGAAAGGATTTTTTTAGTGTACTCCTGTTTCAGTGGCCTTTAAAATAATTTAGAGTATCTTCACACACACTATTCCCTAATGCATGCTATCAGCTGTCAGCGATGCTTGTGTGAAACTTCTAGGAACGTGATTATATCTGTGATGGACACTAGATCGCTTACATGATTCTACAATGGCTGGTGCATGCAAACGTAATGGCCGGTTGCACCAAGGTGTTAGCAGTTTGTCATTTGGGGGATTGGCTCATGATACTGCTTTGGCATTGGGGTAATAATACAGGACGGGGAGGAAGATGGGAATTAGGAGAAGGTTCAGAGGAAGAGGTTGCTAATAACCATCAGATTCAAATTAGGGAACCGGTACAGCAAGAAAGGGTTACTTTTCAGAGAAGTTGTTGATAAAGTGTTTAGACTTCTCTTAGGTTACCCCTTGAAAATGAGAATTTTGATTGACAGGCATGTCACGTGATCCCCATTATCTGCAAGTTAGTTGCCTCCTTAAAACCTTGATGTCAGTTGTTTGTATATGTGGTCAACACAAGTACGGTGATGAGCTTTCCACCAAAATTAACTTAAACGCAACTCTATCGATGAAAAAGTCACCCTTTCTCGCCACATGGGTGTATGCATATTGCAACTATTGGGCAATGCCTACTCGTGAATAAGGTATGAGAGTGGCATTATAAATGAAAAGGGAGGCTGTTGGTGCCATTATGACTGACAACAGAGGATGTCAATTTTCACAACCTCCGAGAGGGTGGGCTGTAAGGCGGCAGTTGGGACTCACACTGTAAAACATAACTGTTAAATCATCATAAAACTTAACAGTCAACCATCATAATTTCTTTTACAGCAAACTAGTGTAGCATTATAAGAAGCCACAGATGGCAGTACGGTGGTGCTAGGAAGAAATAGAGACAGATCACTGGCAACTTTGGGACAAGGATTCTGTCAGCATTATTTTACAGTGTACCCTGAAGCCACAAGTAGTTGCCGTGGAGGATAGTGTAATTCATCAGCACGGTCTTGCAACAGGACCCTGGTTGTATAGATAGTTGCATGCAAAACTCCAACCAGGGGGCGTTTCGCTGCATGCTAACGACCATTTAATGTTTAAAAAGTAGGTGGATCTCTTGGCAATGATCATCAGGTCTCCTGGGAGCTGGGCATTCAGCTTCTAACTGGTATTCAAGGGAAAATGAAAATACTATTAAACCTTATGGGGAATTTCTATTAGCTTTGGTGGGAACATGGGGTATCATAGTACTGCCCTTGACAAAGGGAACCAACTGCCAGGCTACCCACTGAACAGGACTCGAGTTGGGAACTTTCACAACTTGGGCAAGAGAATGTGATTTTCCCTGGAAATTTGGACACACCAGAACATCGTATACTCAAAAAAAAAACCATGTCTAGTTCCTGGGAATATCCTGATTTTTTTTTACCGAGAAATTCCCGAATATTTCCCAAGAAATTCCTGAGGAAATTCTCGGGATCTAGACTCAAGAATTTTCTCAAGTGTAAGATGTTATGGCGTGTCAAAATTTCCGGGTAAATTCACATTCTCTATTCTTGTCATATTCACAAGTCGGGACTCAAGAATTTCCTGAGAAATTCTCGTGATCTTGTTCAGTGGGATGTCAGTAACAAGAATATCAATATTAGACCGCTACAGTGCATTGTGAGAGCAGAGTGCTGATGCTATATACCCAAGCTCGTCTGAAGTATAGTTGGACTTATATGCCCGAGGTGCATGCATGGGACATCACACTGTACATGGTACTCCACCCGAGCTATCCTATACACAGGACCTTACCCCGAGCTATACAATACACGGGACCCATGTATGGTATAATTCAGTTGGATCCCATGTATGAAGCTCAGACATATAATAAGGGCATATATAACAAATAGAGGTGCACTAGGTGATTCTATGGGCAGATAAGAAGCACGAGGCCGTAGGCCGAGTGCCTTCTTATCTAGCCCATAGAATCACCGTGTGCACCTCTATTTGTTATTTATGGCATTTATACCATGGTTTCCACCATTAGATTAAATGTATTCACCTTAAAAAGCCATGAAAATCAATGTTATTTGTTGTGATTCGACCTAATCCGTCCTCCGCCATCTTGGTTTCTCGGTGAGACGACAACACTGCCTGGACATAAAATATTACGTCAACGTGTGTCTGAGGGGCATTTTCATAGTAGAACCGCTGGTAAGCAGTGCGCGTGACGGCCAGAATACCCTTAGGGCATATGCCAACGTGACAATTTGTGTCTCGCCGCGGTAAACAATCCGTCCGCTAAGCAGTCAACATGACGGCGAAAATTTCGCTCGATTCGATTTTTCTATCTTCAATCCTGTTACATATATCGTTCAAATCATGGTGAATTAAAGGTAGGTGAAAGAATATAATGTCTTCTAGTGCTATAGTTTTTATATTATCAAATTAAATTGTTCACTGTCAACTTGCTGTCACATCGTCTCGTCTCAAGTGTCAACATGGGTTCATTTAGCACATACTATTCGAACTTCAATATACAGTCCCGGCACCGTAAAATCGTTCAAGAACGTGATAACCATGGTATAAGGCCTGCTATACACCCAAGGAGCTCGAGTGTATGGCATTGGGCAGAGCAGAGCAGAATCAAGGACAAGAACAAAGGTGAGTGAGTCACTGACTGAGGGTTTCTACAACCATCTAATACAATGTACGGCCAGGTACATCAGCAGTAGCCTGATGGAGAGTTGCACTGAGCTGGCTGTGGGTCCATCACCTAATAACGTTAACAGGTTCATCGTTCACCTCCTCCTGGGTAGCAGCTAATTAGCCCCCACTGACACAACCTTACCACCAGGGGGCAGTATGGTGGGCACCAGGCCAGTCAGTAGTGCTGATTGACACCACTAGTCATGGACTGGGTACTTCACTAATCTCACATCCAGGCGCAATCTAGGGAATCCCCCTCTTAGGGATATAGAGTTTGAAAAGGGAAAAATAGTTCCCATTTAATGGGGAGGATTACTATGTACGGTACCTGCCTATCAAGGGCATGAACATTCTTTCCCCCCCCCCGGAATTCTCCCACCGGAAATCTCCCCCTGGAATTCTCCCCTCCAGGAAATCTCCCCTCTGGAATCCCCCCCCCCCCCTTTATCCATATAGGACATATACTTAATTTGTGTTGATGTAAGTTGAAAGTAAATGCAGGATGTTATAGGGTTAGGGTTTGGTTTAGGGTTAGGGATAGGGTTATGGTTATGGTTAGGGATAAGGTTAAGGTTAGGGTTAGGGTTAGGGATGGGGATTGGGATGGGGATAGTGACAGGTTAGGATGAGGCTCACTGTGGTAAAACTTGATAGGGGAGAAAGATTCCTAGGGGGGGATTTTCTAGGGGGGAGATTTCCTAGAGGGAAGATTTCCAGGGGGGAGAGTTCTGGGTGGGAGACTACCGGGGGGAGAATTCCAGGCGGGAAAACTCCTAGCACCTGCTCCAATGAACTGATGTCTATCATCTGCTATTGGTGATACAAACAAAAATCTGTGTCACAATTGGCAACATTTTAATTTGCCAAGTAATATGATTATTAGACTAGGCAAGGTAACCTTCATCTGTCTAACTAGTCATGCTGAATAATGGTGTGCTTTTCTGCATTTACAGGTCTCACTAGCAAACCTTTTGTCTCCCAGCCCTCTATAGTGCTCCAGCCCTTCACCTTTGCGCAAACACCTATTGAACCCTTTAAGGACTGCATACAACCTCAAAGTTCATATTCCTTCTTCTTAACTGTCTATCAATGCAGTGCTGGTGACTGCATCCTGCCAATACAAGCCTTGAGGAGTGAGTCAACAGCACAGGGCCTGCATAACACTTGCAGTTAAATGCAGCTCTGGTGATTATTTTATGTGAATAACTTCTTCCCATAGAGATAGCATTGCAGGGCCGATCCGCACACCCCCAGTGGCGTAACGTGTGCCGATCCACCACAGCGGCCAATCCACCACTGCAGCCTCGTTCTGGGTGCATGTAAACATTCAAAATGGTGGACCGGCGCTCGTACGAGGAACTACAGTACCGGATTTTGATAATTTTTCCTTATTTAAACCCTCTAATAACATAAAATAAATATAGAACTAAACTCCCCTGGTGTCCTCGGTGGCCAATCCACCCCTCGGGGGTGGGGACGTTCCCCTCATGGTGGATCGGCCACCTCATACACCACGGTCGTTTAGTTCTATCTATGTATTCATAAACTCCAGGGTTGCACAAGAAAGCACTGTACACCCCCTCAACCATTTAAGGTCCAATAGAACAATAATGTATTAATACCCATTGGTCTTCATGATGCATGAATGCAGCCTTAAATAATAACTCACCAGGGCTGCACTCATGCATCTTGCTCACTCTAAAGGGTTTAGGTTCACTGCCTGAGGGTTTGCATGATGCACCGATGAAGTGCTTGTGAGTCTGCTTGCTGGTGCATCATGACTCCAAATAGGAATGATGTCAGTGCATCATGATGACCAATGGACATGATGCACTCCTGCATTAGCAGCCCTTGAGGGATTAAATGGTTAATAATGTAGCAGTCCTTGTGAATGTCAGAGGAGGTGTTGGTCCAGGTGTGAAGGTTCCATCTTCCTTCCTCCTGTATATGTCACCCTGTGTGTCACCCCGCCCTGGAGGAAGCTGTAGCTGGGTGATGGCAGGATGCTGAATGGTGGTGAAGGGGGAAGGAGACAGGTTCCTGCACTGTAAGAAATGATTGCTGAATCTACCAGGGATCCTTGTAAAACTGAACAGTGAGCCACCGTAATTATAAAAGAAGGAGCCAGAGTAGTTTCTTTTCCAAAAACCCCAGGTGGCAGTGCATTGGTACAAGGAATTGCTGCGAAAATAATGATGTCTTTGTGAAAATAATGACAGATCACTGGCAACTTTGGGATGAGGAATCCACCTTTATTTCGACAACATTTTTTTAACATTGTGGGTAAGTGCTGGTTACACAGGCAGAATTCGGTTGGACTAGCTCTAATCTGACAGTTTATGATATTGCAAATATATAGAAAAAAAATCGGTCTGATTAGCGAAAATTTGCCTGACTGATGGCAGTGGAACAAGCACTTGGAGCGGGTTTTCCACTGAAGCCAATTTATTCCCATTTTTCACCTGCTTAAATGCTCTTTAACCGCTTAATAGCGCATCATAGTGTATGTATTACCGTTTCCAGATCCTACTGATATAGAGATAACTACATTATCGAAGCAATAACTAGTTGGTTCGAGTAGGAGGACTTGCAAATGCATTTTGACCTTTCTTATGCCTATAGTCAGTACCCCATAAGGTGGTAATGCTCTCGCTTAGATAACTGTTAGGCCATTTTGAGATAATGTCAGCCTACCAGCTCAGTAGGACTGTGAATCCCGATCATAGGAGGACGGCAGAATATATACCTCTCGTTACAGTTGATTGGTACCGCACTGAGCGCCCTGTGGTCCACCCCCCTATGTCATACCGCCTTGAGGCCACCAGTGGTGCCATCTTGCGAGAGACATAGGAGATGCTCCCGAAGAGCGCCTATCCTACTACGATATGGTACATAGTAATAGTCTCGAATACATACGGACCTCGATACACAGTAGTTACGATTCCCTACAACAGTATAATCCTTTTGTCACCTTTATTCCTTTAAAATTCAGCTCTGAAGGCGAATACATGTACATTAATGCATCATTCTAGCCCCATGTGTTGATGCACTTCTCCCGGCACTTCTGAATGATGTAGTTATGCATTTCTGCAGTGCTGGCTAGTAGACTCACCATCATTGCTTTACGGTTGCTCTTAACTTCAGGATAAAATGGCAGCAGTCTTTTCTCTTAAACTTTTGATCAGTAAAAAAAGTGTTTCTCCCTTTTTATTATCAGCAAACGGAACAATCAACACACAGCTCTTTGTTGGCCATTTCTACATAAACTGTCTCTTCTTTTCCTCAAATAATGTAAAGTGTTTCACGTCTTTTGTGAAAAAAGAAATTCTCATTTTTGCAGAAGGTTGCTGACCTTAGAGTGATAAATTCAAGTTTTTGCAAATACCTGAAATCAATCCCTGTTTGGCACAGTGTTTTCCAAATCATAAATCTGTTTCATGCAGGAAACTTCATACAACAAGTTGCAATCATAAGCTGTACCACATCTGATGAAATAATTCGGGACACAAGACACAAGTTTCATTTCTTTTAAAATCAAGCTTACTCAAAATCTTTAAGGACCGCTGATTCATCAATGAACTGTACACCTATTGGTCGGTTGACATGATGCATGAATGTAGCCCTGGTGAGTACCTCACCAGGGCTTCATTCTACAGTAGCGGTCTCTTCCCCCAATTAATCGTTAAGTGGCAAATCCCCTGCCATCAGCCCATCTGTCTGTACATAGCCCGCGCCTTCTATATTTACAAATTGTCCTGTAGCCTACATCAAGAGCTAAGTCAATGATAATTTTTTAACAACAGGGGGAGTTGGTGGGTTTGTATAAAAAAAGAAATTGCCCCCACTCTAGGGGGTCAAATTCTTCTCTCGAAAATTATGTGCAAACTTTTTCTTTTTAACATTTTCTGCTGATAACAGGTAAAATTATCTTTGCCTCATATAGGGGTTGAAAAAAAATTGTCCCCACCCTTGGGGGATGTAGTTATTTTGGCCCCTCCCCTCCCCGATCGAGAGGTAAAAAAGATTTTGGCACCCACTCAAGCCCACCATCCCCCCTCTAAAGTTGAAAAATGAACATGCCCTAAGTCTGATTTGTTTAAGCATATGTCAGTGAAGAGACTGCAACCCTCAAAGTTGTCACATTGATGTATAAATTCAGCCCTGGATGAGACGATATGTACATCAATGCATTCTTTCAGCCCCATGGGGGTGCTACCCTTTTGAATGACGCAGTCGTGTATTTCTACAGTGCTGGCCAGTAGACTCACCAGCACTGCATATAAGGTAGACTACCTTTATGGTTGCTTCCAATTACAGGATGAGATGGCAGTAGTTTTTTCTCTTAAACCTTTGATCAGTAATAAATAAGTGTTTTCCCCTTTCATTATCAGCCAAAGGACACAATTAACACATGGCTCTTTGTTGCCCATTTCTTCTTTATTTGACCCATATTGCCCTCGTCACGTCTTTTGTGAAAAAATAAATTCTCATTTTGCAGTAAGTTGCTGCTCACCTTACAGTTGTAAACTCAAGTTTTTGCCAATACCTAGAATCAATCCTTGTTCGACATATTGTCTTCCAAATCATATGTCCGCAGCCACAAGCTGGTACTGCATCACATCCAAAGACATGATATGGGGCACTTGACATATGATTCCCTTTTTTTAAACCAAGATGACTCAACTTCTTTTATCACTTAAAGGGCCACTGATGCATTAATGAATAATGCCCATCAGGCAGTCGTAATGATGCATGAATGTAGCCCTGGTGAGTAACTCACCAGGGCTACATTCATGCGTCATGTCGACCCAGGGCTAATAAACTCTCAGTGTCACCATGATGCTCCAATGAAGTGCTGGCAAGTGTTACAGTACAAACTCACCAGCACTTCATTGGTGCATCAAGCTGACTAATGGGCATGATGCACTGCTGCCTTACTGGCCCATTCCCCTACCAAACCATTTAGCGCCAAATCCACTGCCATCAGCCCTTCTGTCTGCACATAGCCAGCTTTTTGCTGCCCAGAGTATATAACAAAGCAGTGTGCTACAGCTAACATGTCTGCTGCTTATAATTACTTCATGATTGATAATGCTTGGTGAGAGAATACCTCTTGGTACGATTGAGTGCTTAACCCTTGGAGTGGTGCATGCTGTACTAATGCCTTCATGTACGTACAGGGCCACTACACTTCCCAGGGCTTAATTCAAGGATTACTACTTGCCTATTTAAGCGCTGGGGTCTCAAATGAGCGCCAAGGATTAGGCACAGTATTCAAGTGAGCATCTGTCTTAAATAAGGGCCGGGTGTACTGAGGTATTGAATTCAACAAGCACTGGAGCGCTTAAACAGACTACTACGGTATACTTTTAGTTCACTTGTGCAGCTTGCCAATTGTACAGTATGATGCAGCAGAACTTCATACATGGGATCCAACCTTTTACTACATGCAGTGTCTACTGCACTGCTTTATGGCTTACGAGGATCCCTGGTAGATTCAACAGTTATATCCCAGAGTGTTGCTTCTAACTTCAGGATGGAATTGCAGCAATCTGTTCTCTAAATCTTTTGATTATAAAAAAGGAGAGGAAAACAATCAACACATAGGTCTTTGCTGCCCATTTCCTCTTTTGCATCAATGCATCATGCCCATGGCTCGTCATGATGCAACAATGGCACACCAATCATTGATGCTGACCCTCTGGCGGGAGCATCAACCTGATGGAATCATCATGATGCATCAATGCAGCCCTGGAGAGTTACTCACCAGGGCTGCAGTCATGCATCCTGAAAACCAAGAGCCACAATGCATCAGTGCATTAGCGGCCTTTAAAGTGTTGAGAGCTAAATGAGGCGAGCAGTGAGAATACTAATCATCTCTCTACCTCCATAAACCGGTCTGAGTTAATTAGGAATAGCAGGTTCTACGAGTTGCAAGAGGACCTCTACAATGGTAAAACACAAATCTTAACCTACCTCACGCCAGGGGATATTACAGCAACATTTACTCATATTTAATGACTACGCTGTAAATAGTTTACCACATTGGCTCGTTAAGGTGTCCGGGTCTCAAATAAGCACCGGTCTCGAATAAGTATCAGGGGTATAGGGGGTATTTAGATTAATCTTAGGCATTAACAACAATTTTCAAATAAGCACCAGGGTACGGTGGGATTGAAATCAATGGTCGCCTGGCCGCTTATACAGGCCACTACGGTATTCGCTGCGGAGCTCCCGGAGGGGGCAGGTGGTACCCATCTGATAGCTTCAGCAATGGCAGCACCTATTGGACAATCCGCTATCTTGGTATAGCAACATGTACTAATATTTAAGGATTACACTGTAAATAGTTATGTACATGACTAGTGTGTGCTCCTTTATGGTGCCCCAATTTATTATATGCGAATAACTTCTACCCGTAGACTTAACGTTGAACCGCCAATCGGCACTGCAGTAGTAGCGTAATATGTCTTGATTGCCACTGCATGCCGATCGCCACCGCAGCCTCATTCTGGATGGATGACATCTTTTAATTTTCATTTAATCAAACCCTCCTAAAGCATAGAATAAATAGAGAACTAGACTCCCAGGCGTACATACTGACTTATCCACCCCTCGGGGGTGTTTCCCCCTCGTGGTGGATCGGCCAGTATGTACGCCGTGGTTGTTTAGTTCTCTCTATATATGAAGTAATCTTTAGTGGTGGAAGCTAAAACCAGTAAGCCCAGAGCATACATAGCCAAAATATCGTTTCCAGAAAATAAGATAAATATTTAGTTCTAAGACAATCAATAACCCTAAAACGAGGTGTTTGTCCATTAAGTAAGGTTATTTACGATTATGAGATAAAAATATTTGGATGTTTTTAATCAATATAACAAACTGGCTAAACAACATTGAGCAGCATTTTTTTAATGTTGATTCAGCATTTATCAATAGTGATTCAACCTCAAATGCAAATTCTGCCCACTGGGAACGGTGTGTCGTGGACACATAGAGGCTTTTGCTATAGGGTAACCCATTGCTATGGCATTGGCATTTATGAACGCTCAGTACTATAGGACTATTTATAAGAAAATGCGAAATTCACATAATCATTAAGATGTGTTTAATAGGGGACAAAGTCTTACTAACAATTGAACTATATTAGCAGCAAAGGGAGACTTCGGAACTATATAAGAAAAATAAAATGAAAACAGAATACAAAAGAGTAGATAGTGAATGAAGAGCAGGCCCCTGGGGCATATCACATTGATGTATAAGCAGGGCCCTGGATATTGTTTTTCTATAGTTACCGAAATAGAGCTGCAGTATTTATAATGAGATTGAAAAGAAAAAAGTGGTAACGATTCTAGGTGCATTTTCACTGTTTTTTATTTAAGGCTATGTAAATGGTAAAACCTCACAAGTTTTCAGGCAAGTCTCATTTATAAATCTCTAAATCCACCATCAGCTGATGGCAAGGTGACAATAAATCAACCTATTGCACTCCCAGAATTATCTAGAGGCTGTTTATAAAATAAAATTTACACACACACTGCAGCTTTAATCCTTGAAGGGTGCATTTATGCGTCGTGCTCATTAGTCGCTTTGTGAAAAGAATATAGTCTTGGGTCGGCATACTGCACGAATTCACTGTGAAAAGATGCTGTCAGATTATTAGGTCTTCTTTGGTATCTTTGAGAAACAGATTCCGAACAGTTATTTGCTATGCTGTCATCTGGGGCTTCATTGGAGACACTGCACTGCTTCACCGCATTAGAATGACAATGGATCATTGTTCTATTTTGGGAGGATCCCTTGTAGACCATTTGATAATGCTCATAACACATTGGGTTTATGCATTATACATGTACATTGGGGGCCATTGAAGGGGGTTACGGTATGTCACTCAAGGCTTCAAACTTTCCTCTGTGAGATTTCGGCAAAAGCCGTGAGAGTGGACCAAATCTGCTAATAATTAGATCCACATCCTTGCCATATAAATGTTATCATTACCCCATATCAACGTTATCATGCACTATATTTCTGGCTATTGGTTATTACTGTACCCCAGGGCCTGTGGTACCAGTCTATGGGACCTTATCAGAATCATGGTTGAAAAGAAGGGAATGTAGAAGGAAATTGGAATAAGCCAAGAGGATAAAGAGAACCATATATCAAGTGTGATATTTTGATAATATTTGGAGGAGAAATGAACCACAGTAGTTCACCTTGGAATTTCAGAAACCCAGGCTTTATTTAAAATAACCTTTATTCAAATGTGACTCTCCAGCACGGTCAGCAGCCCCATTCCTAGAACATAATGATTGTAATTTGAGGACAAATTGAGGCCAAGTCTGGAGGCATAATGCAGAGATGCCAGGATGTTTTGAGTTCCTATGCTACAACATGTATACATGTAATGAAGACCCTATACAGTGTAAAAGAAATGTCATTGAAATATCAGCAAACTCTTTGTCCCAAAGTTGCCAGAGGTCCATAGTTATTTTCACAGAGATTCCTTGTACCACTGTTCTTCCATCCAAGGTTTCATTGTAGAAACTGCACTGCAATGCAATTACTCTGGTTCACTGTTCAGTTTTACAAGCATCCCTGGTAGACTTAACAATTATTTTTTTTTCCAGTGTAGTATACAACCCACGTTACATCATCATGTATAATTATCTAGCCATAGGATGTCATAATGCCCATATATACTATTGTAGTACTCAGTACCACAGATATATAACCAGACACTTACAACGAAGCAGTGTACTACAGCTAACATGTTTGCTGTTTGTAATAGTCTCATGATTGATAATGTTTAGTGAGAGAATACCTCTGGGTACGATAAGCACCATTTAACCCTGGACTGATGTATGCTGTACTAATGCCTTCGTGTGGATACCGGGCGACTACACCTCTCAGGGCTTCCTTCAAGGGTTACTCTACTGCCCAATTTAAGCACAGGGGTCTCATATGAGCACTGGTCTCAAATGAGCGTGGGGGGGATACAGGGGTATTGAAAACACGCTTAAGCATTAAATACAGTATTCAAATAAGCGTCTCTCTTAAATAAGGGCCGGGGTACAAAGGTATCGAAATCAATCAGCACCAGGGTGCTTAAATATGCCAATTAGGTATAATGTTTAGTTCATGTATGCATCATGCCAAATATTCAGCAAGATGCAGCAATGAAATACTGGTGAGTGTGTTCAATTGTGCATCATGCCGATCCTCAGGGAGTGTATTGACCGTGTAGGATCGGCATGATACATGAATGCAGTCATGGCGATTCACTCACTATAGCTGCATTCATGTATCATGCCGACCAATGGGCATGATGCATTTATTTTATGTGAATAAATTCTTCCCATAGAGATAGCATTGCAGGGCCGATCGCCACATCCCCAGTGGCGTAACGTGTGCTGATCCACCACAGCGGCCGATCCGGTACCGCAGCCTCGTTCCGGGCGCATATTAACAGTCAAAATGGCGGACCACAGCTCGTATGGTGAACTACAGTAACGGATTTTGTTAATTTTCAGTTAATTAAACACTCTAAATACATAAAATAAAAAGAGAACTTAACTACACCGGTGTCCTCGGTGGCCGATCCACCCCTCGGGGGTGTCTAACGCCCTGGGGGGAGACATCCCCCCTAGTGGTGGATCGGCCACTTCGTACACCATGGTAGTTTAGTTCTCTCTATTTACGCACTATCCGCCACTAACCCTTTAAGGGCAGCTGATGGAGGGGCACATTATAACCTTTAGGATGCACCAATGAAGTGCTGGTGAGACAGTTCACCAGCACTTCATTGGTGTATCATGCCAACCCTCCGGGAGTGCATCATGCATCAGCGGCCCTTAAAGGGTTAACACAATAAGTACTTTTAGTTTCTATTCCGGTGACTGGAGACTCACAGATTGGCCGCAGGGGACACTAGGTGTACTTTTATGCTGATTGCAATTTTATTTGTAACAACACAGCGGCCATTTACATGAATTAGAACTAGAACAAATTAGTCAGAGAGAGCCTTTCAGGCAATACTGCCTCAACACTGCTGATCTAGTAACAATGTAATTGTTGTATAGGGATGTGGTTGGCCTGGAGGCTGTTGTGAAAAGATTGGGATCTAGATTCTCACTGTAGCTAACTCACCTTTCAGTTCCCTGTGATTCTCCTCCTTGAAAAGCCACTTCCTGGTTGGGGGTTCTGATTCCATGGACACTTCCCATATTAGGTATGCCAGGGAATAGCAGGAAGGAACTATCCAGGATTTGGTTCTTACTTTGCAAGTATTCACCAAATCAGGACCGCTCCTGAACCACATTTATGACAAATTACCTTTTGGCAACACAACATGTAATTGATTCTCTGAGGTTGGTCAGTTCCGTTTTGGGAACAACACCTCCGACAGAACTCAATTCCTACCCACTTGGCAAAAATCGTTTTTAAATGTTTTTTTATCCAATTTTCAACCAAATAACCAATAAGGAATCCAATAAAAACATTTTTAACATAAAAAAACACGTTTTTATGCCAAGTGGGTATCCTTTTACAACACCCTCCTGCTGCAGCAGCAGGGTAGCAATAATATTAGCAGAATGCATGCCAAACTCTATGGGCTTAAGCCACTCCTGGAGTGCTGGTGAGTCTGCTCACCAGCACTTCATTGGAGTATCATGGCGACCAATAAGCAGTCTCTAGCATCAGCAGCACTGAAGGGTTTAAATGAGAAAGTAAACTTTTAATTCCCAGCCTAACACTAGACATTCTCTTACTCTCGTTACTGCTTTCCTCCCCCAAAACAGGTAAACTATTTATTTTACACCTGGAAGGTTATCAAATTGACGCTAATAGAATCAAATCAAAGGCATTTCTGCCTTCTAGTTATCAAAATTTAAGACTGTTTACGAGAGGTAGGCACTACTGTAGTATATTGGATACCTGCCAAAAGTTTCTATGTAATATGAGACTCTGACTGCTAATTTTAGCCCTCACCGGACAGCACGGCAACTGAAGGCTTCATGTTCAGTTGTCACAAAGTTTAGGCATCAACAGAGGTCCTATCAAACTACCCACTGGCATTATATTTATTACGGAAGGTGGGCAGAAAGGATTGCCTATGAGAAGGTATAACTAGTATCCTTTCTGCTTACCACCTCCTCACAATTATCAGTAAATCATCACTGATCATGCAGACACTTCTCAATGAAGTCAGTTCCCCAGCACTACTGCTGTTTTTGGGAGTGGTCTTGTATATTTTCTTTAGCATTAGAGGAATCAATCTCAGACTCATCCTTTTTTTTTTTTTTTTTTTTTTGGGGGGGGGGGGGTGTTTGAGCAGGAAAAACCCTCATGTTACCATGTAACAAAGGGGAGAGGGGCAGAATAAAAATATGTTGGCACACTAGAAAATCCACGCCCCACTCCACTCATCAAAGGATATCCACTCAATTACTCGCCATGGTTACAAATGTGTTGTACAAGAATTTGATAGCTTCTTAAAATGCATGAAAATATTATGCAGCTATTAAGGACTTAGATTGCCTCATTGATAATGTAAGCTGTTTCCGATATCTGCTAATGGGCGTCCATGTACATCACTTACCTTATGAAGACATCTGGAGGTCATTTCATAAGGCACTACTTCACACAGCCACTAGAATAAAAAATTCCAATGATAATGTCAGAGTGAGTGACTGTAAACTGTAAAATAAATGTCGTCGAAATAAAGTAGGATTCTTCGTCCCAAAATTGCCAGAGATCCGTAATTATTGTCACAAAGATGTCGTTATTTTCACAGAGCTTCCTTTGTACCACCATGCTGCCACCTGGGGGTTCTTGTAAAAACTACACTAGCCCCCTGTTATATGATTACAGTGGTTCACTGTTCAGTTTTACCAAGATCTTAGTAGATTCAACAGTTATTTTCTACAGTGTAGGTAGTGCCCAACAACTGCTCTGTATGATTATCATCATGTTGTCACTGCATAGAGTTTGTTAAGGCAGTTGTGGCACTGAGGCACAATGCCACAAAAGTGGCCAGTACCATTGGGCTGTAATGTCACTAAATCAAGGGTCCCCACTGTGATTTAAAGGTGAGAAGCCATGACATGTTAAGAAATGGCCTCTTGAAGTGGTTTGTTACAAGGAAAGTTGACACTATTTGATGGGACAACAGAACTTAACTCATTAAGGACAGAATAGTATCCCAAGATTTTATGTGCAATGATGCATTAATTGAATAGTGTATCAGCCCTATAGGGCTAACCTTATTGAAGAATCGACTTGCTTGGGCTTAATATCAACGAATAGGCAACAATGCAGCACTTATGCATAAATTGTGCGAAGAAAATTGTGTACTTTAATTTTATTTGATAAAAAAATAGATATACCTCAGACAACACAATTTCTTCTGCACTCACATTCAAATATTAATTGTTAAGTGTTTCACAGTGCATCAATTAAACACACTATAAAAAAATGATTGTGGAATCTACCAAGTATCCTCGTAAAACTAAACAGTGGATCACTGTAGTTGTATGACAGAGAACCGGTGTAGTTTCTAAAAGAAGCCCCATGTGGCACTACAATGATAAAAAAAATGTACAAGGAATATCTGTGAAAATAACAATGGATCTCTGGCAACTTTGGGACAAGGATTCCATTGTTATTTTGACAACATTTGTTTTACAGTGTACGGTAACTGTGTGAAAAGAGATAAAATCTTAATTCTGAAAGAATAGCATAAATGAATTAGGTTGATTGTAAATGACCTAATTGGGCATCTTAGTGTCTCACTTGAAGGTATATCTCAATTCCTTTGTTTTAAAGTGCCATGTAGATCTAAATTAAGCAGATTTTACAAACCATTAAATCCCTGATCTAGAATTAATGTCTTCCCTAACTCTGTTACCCTCCAATGGGGCTGAAATGAAAATGGCCATCACCATCAACGAATCTAAATATTGTCAGAGCCCTTAAGTGCTTGTGGGTGTAAATATTTATTTTGCAGTAAAAAGGCCCATTGCCCTTGTTGTATCAAACATGCAGAACTACTCCCCTAATGGAAGTAGGGCTCAAAAGGTCCACCTGCTTGGCCAATGCTTCCTCTAAAAAGAGGTCAATCATTGGTTCATGGTCAGGATCCTGTTTCAAAAGCTTGGTCACTATTACACTGTAAGAAACGTGTAGTTGAAGTAACGATGGATTCCTTGTTCCAAAGTTGCCAGAGATCCGTAGTTATTTTCACAGAAGTGTCGTTATTTTCATGTAAAATCCTTGTACCACCATACTGCCTCCTGGGGGTTCCTGTAAAAACTACATTGTCTCCCTGCTTTATGATTATGGTGGTTCACTGTTCAGTTTTACAAGGATCCCTGGTAGATTCAACCATTATCTTTTACAGTGTACTCTAGTGGCCTATTTGAGTGCCCCAACGCTTATAGATAGATTTGAACAACCCTCTACCCCAACCTCATTTGAGACCAGCTTTTTTTAGTAGCCCCCTCACCCCGACTCTTATTCAATACTGGATTTATTTGACACCTGAGCACTTACACAAGTTTTGAGTTTGCTTTCATTCTTTAGTATGTGTTAAATGTACATCGCAGTGAGACTTGATAATTAATTATAAATGGCTAAATTGTTGAGATTCAACACCAGATTCCTAATTTAGCTTAGGCAAAGCACACCAATGAAGGGGTTAATGCATGTGTGTGAAGTATGATCAAATCGGAACATGCTCTAAACATCAAGCAACATTTTGGGGTTCCATGCACCTTTATTAACACTGATAATCAAAGCCCTGTTCTACTTTCGCTCACTTTATTCACTTGCATTAATTTCATCTGGCTAACATGAACATTTGTACACGCTCTGATAATTGTTAAGTACCGGTGTGCTCACAAGGTTCAATATGATATTCTACTCTGACAAAGACATCTTACCGTAATGGCCTGTTTAAGTGCTGGGGTCTGAAATAAGCTCCGGTCTTGAATGCCCGAATTATGGTAGTATTGACATTGATCTAAAGCACTAAAACAGTATCTAAATTTAAGCACCTGTCTTGTACATGCACTGGGGGCACAGTGGGAGTGAAATCAATGAGCCCTGGGCGCTTATACGGGCCACTATCGAAAGTCCTCACACAACACCTGCTCCCCCACCATCAGTAGCTTATCTTGGGTTCTGACGGGTGTCCTTTGAGCACCCCAAAGTGTCACCGTCCTATCACCACGCGTGTCATCCCGGCCGGAAGTCGCCCAGCGCCATCTTAGCGCCTCACACCACATCCGGCCTGCTGGCGCACTGGGAGTATGCAGTTACAGGCCCACAGATGGCACCCCTTGTCCTGAGCGATAATGAGGGAGTTTACCAGCTTTGTCACCCAGTGCGCCCCCTAGTGTGCATTGTATACTCTGTTCCCCATAATATGGCCAAGTCAACAAAAGGACGCCCCTGGAGTTGCTATTGGTCAGGTTATTTGTCCAGCAATTTCATTATGTCAAAGTGCTCCCTTTCCATTGCCGCCATGTATATGGATTTTTTCCAAGTCATTACACTTTATCACACTTTATCCATTTTGTTGTGATTTGTTTCATGGTTTGAAGACCCGGGTTGAAAATTATTTTGGAATATTTGTGAGAGGGAAAAAAATAAGGTGGATAATTTGTGGACAACGTCATGAAACAACAGAACTGCAAGTGTCATATTGCTTATAAGGGACATCCCACGTATAAGACACACCTAGACTTTCCGGAATTTTGAAAAAAAGCCCACTTCGGTTCTAGTCCACTTACTCCCCCCATTTCCTAATACCAGTATAGAGGGTGGGGGTGCATTGGACAGACTCTTGAAAAACCCCTTCCCCTCCCCACCTATAAAGTGTTACAGGCGAATTACTTGTCAGTTCAGGCTTCCCTAGCCCAATTAAAAGGGTCTATATCTCCTGATGTAGTTTTGCCATGAATATGACATTAGGTGTCGAAATGGAATTTAAAAACATCTATTACTCACTCACTTAAGGTAGGGTTCCAGGGTAATTCAGTTTGATACATGTTAGTGCATTATTTGTCTCAGGTATGATGGAATTACATGTGCCATACACCAATATGACCGTAGTCTCATTCATAAGAGTTCCATTTTATAAGGTGTTGCTAGGCATGGAATGAAAATGGAACAAAAGAAGTTGCTTAGTTACTAAAAAATGGTAAATTCACAAGGAAAATGGGTGAAAGTCGCACCTCTTTAGTAACTAAGCAACTTTGAAGAACTCTCCTGGCCTTAATAATTGGAATATTGACAGCAACAAAAGAAATCCAGGAAATGACTTCATGATAATTCTCAAATCATTAGAACTGATAATTAGGTTGTATTTCCATCACATAATGCCATTCTAAGAAAAAAGAAGCTAAAAAAGATTTTTTTTTTGTTCCATTTTCATTCCATGCCTAGCAACACCTTATAAAATGGAACTCATATGAATAAGACATCAACTATGGTCATACTAGTGTACATTACATATAATTCCATCATGCCTGTGACAATTATTGTACTGAAAATGTGTTTAGCTGAATTACCCTGGAACCCTACCTTAATTAACGGTTCAAACAGGCATTGTTATATTTATTCTAAAGCTAAGAAGTGAAGAATTGCCAGAATAAGCCAGGCAATGTATAGATGGGACTGTGATGGCACATGCGCTCTCAGTTCTGGAAACTCTTCAGTAGGGGAGGCTGGGAAAAGGACACTTGTGAAGGCGGGAAGGTGTAACATGAATGCATGCTTGTAGGTGAAAAGGAAGGTGAGAGTGTGTATGGGTGTGTGTGTGTGTGTGCCAGGGGGGTGTGGGGGCTAAACATTTTAGCACAGCGTTCAGTATTCAGTGGGAGATCCAGGATTTGGAAAAGGAGAGGTGTTGCCCAGAAACAGGAGGCGCACCTCCTCTTTTTGAGCATTGGAGTCTTATATAGGTGTTCAATATACATTTTCTCTTAAGTCAAGGTTTGCCTTATAGGCTGGGTAATATCTGAAGTAGACGTTAGATTGGTCAGGGGATGGGTAACGGGTCTAGAGAGTGATAATTGTTTAACAACACGGGATGGAAGGTTTAAACCCACCGAACGGGATTAGAGTTGGCAACGTTCACAACTTGGGCAAGGAGAACGTGATTTTCCCTGGAAATTTGGACACACCAGTACATCTTATACTCGAGAAAAAAAACATGTCCAGTTCTTGGGAATATACCGAGTCTTTCCTGGGAATATCCTGAGTCTTTCCCAAGAAATTCCCAAGACATTCTCAAGATCTAGACTAGAGAACTTTCTCGAGTATAAGATGTTATGGCATGTCCAAATTTTCAGGGAAAATCACATTCTCTATTCTTGTTGTATTCACAAGTTGGGACTCGAGAAATTCCTGAGTAATTCTCGAGATCTGGTTCAGTGGGAATTGTCCCCCTTCTCTCCAAGGTCAAAATCTTTTTGCCTCCACCGTGGAAGAGCTGTAAACTGTGCAGAAGAAATATGATCTTTCAACCTGTAGTAACACACAGCTTTTTCACTGACAACTGGTAAAATTACGTTGCTCACCCCTTCTTAAGGGGGTCAAAAAGTTTTTTGCCACCCCCCAAACCTACCACCCCTTCCCCATGTTAAAAAATGATCACTCCCTTAGATATCTGGGGGCCAGTTGGTGTCACTGGAGATAACAGCCTGCAGCCCATGCCATCAGTGATTGTGCCACAGGGCCTACATGCTTTGAAACCCAACCTACTTAATGCATTGCAACACGAGGAACCCCATGAACTAGACACTTCTATTATTTCTATCAGTGTAATTCCTCCTAACGATGGAGTCCTTTCAAAGGGGAGGTGGACTGTCAAGTTTTTTAATATCTAGTTAACATGCCTTTAAACTATAGACAGGTTTAACAATGCATGCAAATCCTGAGTTACAGTTTGAGATGGTCATATTAACAGTCCCAGATTTATTTCCAAATCAATGTTGATTTAATGTAGATGAGGTTTGGTTATCAATTTTTCATGCAGGATTGAAATATGGTTCAATTTGAGAGTTGATTTAACAAGATCAAATCATCCGTGATTCAACATTAATCGATCAGTGGTGGTACAACATGTGTTGGTCAATGTGGCATTGTTTTAACTTTGATGTTTGTTGCTCAATTGAACATTGATTTGTGAGTGCCGAATCAAGAGTACGAAGGAAACTATTCAATGGTGATTAAATTGATGTTTAGATTGAAATCAATATTTCAGCATTGGTACACATACCATTACATGTAAAAATCAGATGTTTAAACAAGTGACGGTTAACAATATTGAAATGGCATCATTGAGAAAGTGTTGAAAAAAGGTTGATCAACATTGTCAGCATAATATTAACCAGTAGTATTAATTCAAAGTTCTGTGCCCCCCCCCCTGGGATTTGAAAATCACCTAATGCTTTAACCCTCTAAGGGCCGGTGGTACATTGATGTATTATACCCATTGGTCGCCATGAATGCAGCCATGGTAAACAACGTGCCAGGGCTACATCCAGGCATCATGCTGAGCAAACAGGGTTGATGTACCCCTGAAGGATCAGCATGATGCTCCAATGAAGTGCTGGTGAGCAGTCTGTCAGCGACCCCTCTGAACAGACATCACATGCCTCTAGCCAGCACCACTGATTTTATCTCTATGCTTAACGCTATGGGGAATGAAATCAGTGGTAGGGCTACGGGCAGGTGATTACAATCAGACTGCTGCTACAGGCGGGTGATTTCAGCGAGCCTCGTCTTGAGGTCTAACTAGGTCATGAGGTCATGAGGTCACACAGAGTAATGGTGGCCGGCTGGCTGCCGGGAGTCGGCCGGGAGTTGACCGGGAGTCAGCAGTGATAGTGGAACCAAAAAGCTTTGGGATTAATAGTGAACCAAATAATCATACTCCAAGCTCTAATAGAACTAGAAACAATTAAAGGGCTAAGGATACTGTCTTGTCACCTGCCTCCAGCTCGCACCACCGATTTCATATTGGATCTGTGGGATTCTGAAACCAGTGGTGCGGGCTAGAGGCACATGATGTCTGTTCAGTGGTCAGCACATCATGGGTGCATCATGACGACCAATGGGCATGGTATGCTTCTGCATTAATGGCCCTTAACTCTGTGGGAATTGATCATTGCATAAATGCAGCCTTGGTGAGTAGCCTACCAGGGCTATTTCCATGTATCATGTTAACCTTTGGGAGTGCATCAACATCAGAGTATCAGAGTACATCATCAGGACTGCATCAATTCATCATGACAACAAAAAAACATCATTATTTGCCTACCGTATTGGCATGTATTAGCGCAAGGCCTTGAATAAGCGCCGGCCTTGAATGAGCGCGGGGTATAGGGGTGTTCAAATTCTAAAATACATCATAATCTAAGGCGGAATAAATAAGCAAATGTCAACGATCCTAAATTATTCACTGTGAGTTGACATTTGCATTTATTATATAGCCCACGGGTTTAAATTGCTTTTAAATAAGGGATTTCAACAATATTTACTGATTTTGAAGACGCTGAGTCGTCTCGGTTTGTTTTGATCTGCCATGACAGCTTGCTAGATGGAAGTAGGTCACGTGATACGGAGCTAGCCACTGCTTTTAGTTTTGATATAAATGTTCCTTGTGCAGGGCAATATCTTCTATTTTTAACATGGCGCTTATACTTAAATATACCTTAAACAATTCATAACATTATTCAACTAGTTCAATCATTCTTTTTTTGCGTAAAACTTCTAATAACCATACCTAAATATGAAACTAATTAGCTCTGTATAAATTTCAAAATGGCGCTGCTGAATATGCAAGGATCATATTCCACCCCCCCATTGAATACGGCGTAAGTAGTACTAATCTATAGTGTCGTCATGGAATAAGCACTGGTCTGGAATAAGTGCCGGGGGTAGAGCCCATTGAAATCAATCAAGGCTCATTTACTCATTTTGATTTCTCAATTTCTCAAATGGTTACTTTTTTTTCTGGAGAAGTAATAATTCAGAATTATAATTTTTCACCAGGAAAGCATTTCCCAAGATGGTACGACTAGACCCCCTTCAAATTGTACTGGGATCCCTTACTCTAATGCCATTACCAAACCCTATGTGAATACTAGATAAAGTGCTAATCATACAGAACAGTTGTAGGACATAACCTAAGATCACCTGCTTCAAGTCATAGTGGCTGGGTGCAGGTGTACCATGTTGAGAAATGTTCCCCTGACATATTGCAGTTATTTTGATGCATCGAGTGGAATCACGGTGGATAACCCGCAAGAAGTGCATATGACAAAGGAATATGGCCCTGCAGTAAGAGTGCAGTCCCAAAATGTGTAGACATGCAGGCTAATGCAGCCACCACAGTGACTTGAAGTGGGTTACATTAATTTCACTCTAAAACCATGCATATAAGCCGCGCCTAACAGACCATTTCAGACGCCTGCTGTGGCTTATATCAATGCTCTGCGCACAGGGTATTGCTCATACGCGGGGGTTTAACCTTACACAAATTAAATATCATCAAAACACGGGCACTGCTTTTACCGTAATATCTCACATATAAGACACACCCTGCATATATGACACATGCTGAGTTTATGCCAAACTTATACATAAGGGGCACATACATTTATATTTTGGACAATTTAGTACTGTTCTATAGGATGAAAACCTCACCTATGCACACTAAGAAATAATGATACGGGCGTATATGGGAGCTACTACGTTAGTTTTTTTTCTCAATATTGTGGTACACCTTATGTGCTGGTGTGCCTTATATGCAGAGTTTTACGGTGCTACTCATGTATCGATAACCCTTGCTCTAATGGCGGCTCGTTAAAAAGCTAACCCGCAACCCGATACCGTACCATGAAATCATCTCATCCGTCAGTATCACATGGCATGTCCACCCCTTACATCATTGGTGCACAACCCAACCATAGAAGCTTTTTCTCCATGTTATTGTCATGCTAGTCTGACCGATTTGTGGAGACAAATCGGTCAGACTAACAGCTCTGTAGGGAATTTCAAATGATATCTATAGCTATCGTTTTGAAATGCCCTCCTGGAGGGTATTGCCTATAGACATCCCTGAAAAACTCAACATTTTAATAAGCGTGTATATCTTTGGGTGAACTATTTCAGTCTCTATTTGTTGTCTTTCAAAAATAAAAAGAAGAATTAATAAAAGATAATAAGAATAAGAAAGATACCTGTCATGTCTTTATTGAAGTGAAACACATCAGCTAGTGGAAAACATGTTGGACAGGATGAGAAATTCTGTTAGCAACAGTATTACAAGCATGTCTCCTCTTGGTAAAAGCCCTTCTTGAATATTTTGTATGTGTTTTTTTTACTTTCCATATATTACTAGTAGTAGTATTGTACAACCCAAAATGTTTTAGCCTAATCAGCAACATCAGTGGTGGGTCACGATGATTCCTTCATCAACAACCCAGCACCCTAGCTGTACCTCCCCCTATATATAATGAAGCTTTACACTACTGTCAGCAAACTTTAGTTAACCCGTGCACACTCTGTAAAATATATCATCAAAATAATGATGGAATCCTCGTCCCATGTACAGTTGCCAGAGATCCATCGTTATTTTTAAAGAGATGTAATTATCTTCACAGAGATTGCGTGTACCACCGCACTGCCACCTTTGGGTTCATGTAAAAACTACATTGGCTCCCTGCTATATTGTCACCCTGATTCACTGTTCAGTTTTTTTTTACAAAGGTGGGAGTATTAAGGAACGTAGATACATATATGTTATGACTGACGATCCTTGAGACTATCAAAATTTGTTTCAATGAGCAGGTTTAGTAAAGGGTCATGAGTCAGTACAACATCATGTATTTAGAACTAGCACTAGTTCTTAATCCCTGTGACTAGTTCCTGTGAGAGGTCCCCCTATTTAGTCATACAAACACTACTATACAACTAGACCTTGTCCCTTAACCCTTTAAGCACTGTATATACCTGCATAAGCGGCTATTCTCAACTAAGTGCCCGTCTTAAATAAAGGCTGGGTTAGGGCGTGTGCGAATCAATTTTAAGTTCTAAAACTGTGTGTCAGATGAGCGCCGGTATCTTAATGAGGGCTAAGGTACAGAGGTGTTGAAATTGATAAGTGCCGGGGTGTTTAAATGGACCATTACGGTAGTTGCTGCGAGTGGGTCTACTACCTTGCTGTACGTCTGTTGACTGTACATGTATACAGGGAGCAGCTCATTGCTACAAACAGCTGTTATTTATCACCATAAAGTGACTACTTACTCTGTGAGCTGCTCACGGCTACAGGAAAACGCCTGTGTAGGTGCTTTAGGTGAGCAGCTCTAGATAGCCTGCTGCTCCCAACCACACTACAAACGTGTATACTCTGTCTCTGTGCTATTGGTAGTTCATACGGGGGGGCATAGGGAACCCTGCCACAGCCACCTTGAATTGTCTTCTAAAGCGCGATGACGCCGATATATATCTATATAGAATTTGTACAGAAACGTAATTTTAGGTGAATTTTAGATCTGATTTTAGGCTCAGCACCCATTTTCACTATCCCATTACCATATCAATATAAATTAAAACACAAAGTTCTTGTCAAATTTATTGTGAATTTTTTGCAAACTTTCGGGGGAGGCCCAGACATACTCAGCCCCCCCTTCCTTATGAGGGGGGCTCAGTATGTCTGAGTATGGGAGGGGGGGCAAGCTCCCCGGGCCCCCTTTTCAAATGCCCCTGACATGAATTGTCTCTCTGTATTGGTAATGCTCATCACATAAGTATTACAAGGTAGTATCTTTTCTATATGCTACTAGATGGGTATACCATACGACACTCTACAACACAGTCCACAGTACACACTGAAAACATGGAAGATCCGGAACTAGTCAGCGGTGACCACTTTAGGTCCTCAAGTTGATGATACCTAAAACTACAACTTTAGGTAGTCAAAAACGTAAAGTTATTATCCTGACGACCTAAGTCATCAGTAAGACGACTCTGTACTGGCAGTATTGTCATACTAATGACTCAGGTTGTCAGGATAACGACCTAAAGTCATCATTTTGACTACCTAAAGTTGTAGTTTTCGGTATCGTCAACTTGAGGACCTAAAGTGGTCACTGCTGACTAGTTTCGAATCTTCCATGTTTTCAGTGCAATTTACAGCCTATATAGTGTTGTTCAACTAATGTTATTAAGTCTAGTAGTAAGTAAGGCGCACTCCCCAGGGTTTAGTCAAAATTTGGCACAAAAGACAAAAAAAAATACACATGCAGCTTTATTGTGTTGGGCTGTATTTAAGGACACATTAAATTGTCACATATAAAAATGTTACCTGTCCAACGTCAACGAACATAGGAACAAATTCATAAAACAATTCTTCCAATCACTTGCAGAAAGATCTCATTTGTAGAGGCAGGGCCAAGGAAGGGAACACATAATTGATTTATGATATCGACAATGAGCGTGCGCACCAAGCAACAACTTCTTTTTCTTCACATCTCGAGTTTTCGCTCTTCAAGGGCCGCATGATGCGTCCCTATTCATGCTCCCTTTTCGGCATGATGCTTCAATGCAGTGCATTGGTGCATCATGCTCATCCTGTATGATTGTCATGATGCCCGAATGAAGCCCTAGGAAATGTTGTATTTATGCATCATGACCGCTTAAGAGCACAATGTGCCTTTGTATAGCTAAAAACGTGACACAGGGTTTAAAAAATGACTGGTGTGACCTAAGGGACACTTCCTCCTTTTATTTTATGCTAATAACTTCTTCCCATAGGTTAAATGTTGAACTGGCGATCGCCACACCCCGAGTGGCGTAATGTGTGCCGATCCACTACTAGGGCCGATCCGGTACTACGGCCTCAATCTGGGTGCGTGTAAACAAACAAAATGGCGGATTGTGGCTCTTACGAGGAGCTATGGTAATGGATTTTGTTAGTTTTTAGTTAATTAAACCCTTTAAAAGCATAAAATAAATAGAGAACTAAACTCCCCTGGTGTTCTCAGTGTCTATCCACCCCTTGTGGTAGATCGGCCACCTTGTACACCACGGTCGTTTATTTCTCTCTATTGGTTCCCGGTATATTAAGTCTTACAATAAGTTATGTGAATAAAATGTGACCATCCTTCCTAAAAATGACTGAATGACAGCCTGAAAAAAAATGGCCACCCATGTATAGACACCACAATGCATTACAATACGATGCGGGCCTTAAAGGGTTAACGAACCAACCCCCCACCACCCCTCCCCCTCTAGCCCCTCCCCTACAGGTCCCCCCTCGCCACCACTGATTTTCATGTCACACTATTCTATTAGCCCTGACCACTCGGCTTCATTAATTTGATTTCGACCTACATGCATAATTGATATCGGCGGCAATGTTTTGGTCATGAATGTTGCACTGCGGGGTGCGGCAGGGGTCGTGGTGGGGAGATGGGCTCTATGAGCTTCATTGTGTGAGCAACTGGCGAGCAACTGTGAGTCGGTCGGATTGGGTTAGCCGGCCTTTGTCCACAAATGCCACGCTCGTGTAGCCGACCAAAAAACGTCAATCATGCCGCAAAAGGCGGCGGATTATTCCCATTGTAAAGACGAATCATTGGAAGTCACGCACACGACAAGGGTCGGATTAAAAAAGTATGCGAACTCTGGGTGTAATAGTCGGGTTTCAAGGTGCCGCTATGTAGTGGCGCCACTAGTTGTGGTTTGTCGTGATGTCAATATGATCATCTAGCTTTAAGTATGAATCATAAGACAGCTTCTATGCATCAAGCCCAATTAGAGGGCCCTAGACAGGGTGGTCCCACATCCCGGGTGCCACATCCATGGTCAATTCTAAGAAATGTCTCTCGTCTCCCAACCCCATGCCCCATGCCGAATTTAAGGATTGGCCTTGTCCCTTTCCAAGCTCATGTCCCTTATCAAATCTAAGAGGTGGACCGTCTTGGGCCCTAATCGTCGTCATGATGCATGAATTCAGAATGCACCTTTTCTGTTCCAACTGGCAGTCTAGGCTTGTACCTTTTTTGTCGGTATGATGCACAGATTCAATGCTGATGAGTTCAGCACTTCATTGGTGCATCATGCCCACCCCGAAGGAATTCATCAACCCTACAGGAGAGGCATGTTGCATTCAGAGCCAAGATAATAGACCCCATGGACATGCTCTGTACAATTTGTATACTTTTATATATTAGAGAAAACTCTTGTATATTTGGCATACAATAGACTTGTCTCCCACCAATACATCAAAATCAGACTGACCCGTACATGCCACCTACAAATGTATTTCGTCTGACAGTGTTTTTACTATTGGATGTTATACATGTTTGGAGGGCAGCTTGTATCGATAATTTGCATGTATTGACATTGAAAACCTGTAAGTTTTACGAGTGGAAATGTCCTTACAAAGGATGTTCAACTGGGGGCTTTGAAATGTCTGAATCAAATGTTTGTGATCAGAGTATGTTGTGAAAATACGTTTGTTTGAACTTTAATTTGATGCTATCGATTTGGAAGAACCAAAATGAATACAAGCTTCAGAAAAGTATGTACTATAGATAGAAGGTGAATTTGTTGACCTGGCGAGTGACTATTATGTAATATATGAAGATTAGAAATGATTTGAAAATCATCAAATAGAGTACCTGGGCTAGTCATATTGGCAACCCAGCTTTCCCAACAAAGGTAGTCAATTTGAAGACTTTCGGGCCTGGTACTCTCCGTGGTAGCAATCAATTTGATGACCTAAAATCATCTGCACAGACTACCTCTTTCACTATCAGGTTTTCAGTGCAGATGAATCTTACTAACAAGGGACCCTTTTATTTTCTTAGTACTTACAATTGGAAACAATGGGTAATTTGAATCCTGCAACAAAATTTTAGTGAAAATGTAGTTACCTTCAGCATATGGTCAGGGTCCACCTTAGGTTGGCCAATGACTATGATGTACTATAACACTTTGAGACCCTTCAAAGGTCAACCCTTTAACTCCCTATACTGCACATATGCAGTATACTAAAGTATTCTATATGTGAAATACAGGGATTCAAATGGTTAAGGTACACTGGGTACATTTGAACAATAAGCTTATCCCATAATGTAATGACAGACTGTAACTATAATAAATCTACACACATACATGAATGTGTAATGCACCTTTGATGTCCTCTCTGTTTCAAATTGTGCCAGCACCTCCTGAGATTAACTGCCTTATGTCAAAAGACGCTTATTCATAAGAATGGATCTAGATATGATCACAGTGATAAAGAATAAATGAGCTACCCTATCAAAGACCAAACAAGTCAGATGCTCTCTTTATGATGACACCCTCCCTGAACATGCTGGCATTGGATCTATCATTTCAATACATATTCATAGGATGATAAAAATCCCATCGCCTTAGTGCAATATGGGTTCATTTTACGATGTGTCGTTCCTCTATGCTGGCCTGCTTCTAGCAAGTTAAAAGATTTTGTCCTTGGACCTTATCTGCTAGATCTAGTAGGATTGGCAGTTTGGGGACAAGCCGGAGGTTTAGAAAGTGCTAAAAAATACATAGCTTTCTGTGCATCTAAAGCAAATTAGGACTATGTGTTTGTATTTAATATGGATGTGTGTCACGGACACTGGGTGACTGCTCATGTCAGAAAATCTTTGAAGTGTCCATATAGAGGGCACTGTTGGCATGTGGGACCTGTTGGTCTATCTTGGTTCTCAGGCTGAAATGAGCAAATAGAATTGTGTCACTAAGAGTCAGTATTTGATTAAGGCAGAAATCTCAAGGATACCATGACCCATATATCACATGTTTACTTACAACAACATTGTAATATGCCTATGCTCTAAGAAATAATTGTTGAATTTGGCAGGCATCCTTATAAAACTGAACAGTGAACTATCGCATTTGTATTGCAGTGAAGCAGTGTAGTTTCTACAATGAAGCCCCTGATGACAGTACAGTTAAGCACAGTAATAAAAGTAATTTCTGTGGAAAAAAAATCTCTGGCAATTTTGGGACAAGGAATTCACTGTTATTTTGACGTAGGTATCATCAGTCAAAATCTCATTGACGCTCTATGGGGGCATCATGCTACCCCCTGAGACTTGATGCATAAGTAGAGACCTTTACACCAGTATACTCAGTGCATTTTCTTCAGCACTTAAAAGTACACCTGGGGCTTTTACCTTCTCTTTGTATTTCGTCAATAGTTTATTTGCCTTTTTGAAATCAAATTTAGAGGCTAAATGAAGTGTGCACCTGCTCCTATTTTAAATCTTGTATTAACCATTTCTGTCTACATAGTGCAATAGCCCCCTGGTATGGGTTAAGCTGAGCAGCTCATGTTTAGTTCTGAGTAGCTCTTGCTGCAGCATCCTGTGGCTATCCACTGTCACACAGAGCATATTGTATAGAATGTGTCGCCCTGCTGACACTGACATGTAAGCACTAATGTGCATATCGAATAGTACTTGTGTACACAGCCTGCCATAAGCTGAAAGGATACAGTATCCCTTATTAGGACCATATTTTGGATACATTTTTATATGACTACATGCAAGCATAAGTGAACTTTTTTATTTTCAGGATATACTATTACTTTAAAGCATGATGTCCAATGGCGGCCAAAGCGAAATGGTAGATTATTTTGATATGTAGTTTCTCTAATTTCAGGATGTTTTCTCTACATCAAAGTAAAAAACTGCTCTTTTCTTTTGGTCATGTATCTAAAACATTTGCAGCTTTCATACGTATTTCCAGAGACAGAGATAGTGATGAACACTATATTATATATTACAGATGTCTATAGATCATGGAATTCAGTGGATTTTAGGTCACACTGACTTTACGAGGATTATTAAGACTCTTTTATACATGCTCTGCACTGTAAGTTGTAACTGTTAAATCTACCAGGGATCCTCATAAAACTGCAAAGTGGACCACCCTAATTGAAAAGCACTAAACCAGTGTAGTTTTTACAAGAAGCCCCAGGGGGCAATACTTTGGTCTACACATGAACAAGAAATCTCTGATCTCTGGCAACTTTGGGATGAGGAATGCACCAACATTTCAAAGCCATTTAGTTTTTTTTACAGTATGCTCAATAAAAAGAATAATTAAGTCCCCTTTTGTGGACAGTATCATGAGTAGAAGCACCAAATCTACCCGAGGGACATCATTTATTTATGTAAAGCTGCAGGCTTAGCTTTTTCGGATACATATTTGTATGACTGGATGCAAGCACAAGTGAATTTCTTATTTTCAGGACATACATTTTACTTTAAATTATAATTTCCTATGGTTGGCGAAGTGAAATCTTTTTTAAATGTAATCTTATCTCTCATCTCAGGATTTTTATCTCTTAGATTTGATAGTGCACATGTGCTATGGTTTTTTTGAACACAAGGTTTTAGCTAGGATGAAAAGATGTGTTTATGTTACCTAGATTTAAGGTATATTAAACTATATTGAATATAACAGATATCTACAGACAGAATTCAGTGGATTTTAGGTAACAAATACTGATGTTTACTGAGATTATTAGGACTCTTTGACACATGCTTTGCACTGTACATAACAGTTTTTAATTTACTGTTGAATCTACCAACTGAACTGTAGACAAATGTTATTAAAAAGCACTGAATCAGTGCACATATGTACAGAGAATATCTAAGAAAATCTCTGGCAACTTTGTGACATTACTTTGACGGTGTGCTCAATAACCAGAATAATTAAGTCCCCTTTGTGGGCAGTTCCCCCTTTGTGGACAGTATTATGAGTAGAAGCATCAGGTCTACTAGAGGGGCATCATGTATTTATGTTAAGCTGCAGGCTTACCTTCCTAACTGGCTTCTGTCACTTGCCTTCTGAAATGCATGGCCATAACGCTATACACTGAGCACATATCTAGAGCTGCTAGTAATCATTTCAATACGACAATATCTCATAGATTTTCTTTAGCTAGTGACCTTTTTCTCAATGTCTGCCTGAAAGGCCAAAGTTGAGCTAAATCCTGCAATGTGACGCTAAGAGCCATCAGGCGCATGCACTGCACCTTATATGATTCCTCCTATGAGAAGTACACTATAGAAAATTGCTGTTGATTCTGCCAGGGATCCTCGTTAAACTTAACAGTGAACCTCAGTGATCGTATTGCAGTGAGGCAGTGTGTTTTTTACAAGAAGCCACAGGTGGCAGGGTAGTGGTACAAGGAATATCTATGAAAATAACGCTTCTTGCTGTTATTTCAATTGTTTGATTCAACTGCAATAGCCCAAATTGATCTCCAACTATGTCTGACACAGTACTGATCATCGATTACATTGCTGACTAAATCAGCCTATTTTCATAGGTTTGCCAAAATTCGGGCAGAAAAAACTGTTTCTTTACCCAAATAACCCAAGTATAAGGCACAGCTTATGTATACATGAGGATAGAATTGTACTTTGCCTAAAAAGGATTGACCAAAGTTTAGGATGTGGTTTATAGGCAATGATAATACCCTCTAGTTGAGTTTGAAAAAGGTTTATTGGCCAACAATATCTTAACGTACTGAAGCTTTTACAATTATCAGCCAAAAAAGGAGGATACAATCAAACATGTAAGATTGCATCGATACATTCAGTGGTGTTAAATAGGTGGTTTCCATGAACAGTCACATATCACATAGTAGCCATATATATTATAATTCAATATATTTCAAGTATTAAGTCAGAGTCATAGTAATATGTCACGTAAATACCTCTTAAAATTTTGCAAGTTATCTGCAGACTGTACATGTACCGGTAGATTTTCCCCGATAATATTGCCTCTTTATAATGGACTTGATCTATATAATTCAATTCTAGGTCGATTTACTCTAATTTTTATTCTGTCATTACCCCTAAGAGGTCTTACTGGGGTTATTCTATTCTCCGGCTCCTGTATATATTTATACATCATACATGCAAGTACTCCTTTCCATCTAGAACAGTACTAGTCTGATATTGGCAAATTCAACCCTAAATTGCCCCTTCTAACATTCTCTTCATGCCGGGTGTGCCTTATATATGTGAAGTATTGCAATATGTGTCTTAAACTGGTTGATTTAATTTGCTATATTATAGTGATCTCATATAGTGATGATGGGATGTTGTAGAGTGATACTGTAATGGTCCATATAAACTCCCAGGCCCTCAGAGACTTCAATCCCACTGTACACTGGCAGTCATACAAGGCAGGTGCTTATTTGAGATAGGGTTTTCAGTGCTTAAGGCTTAAGTCTTATTTCAATATCCCTGTACCCCTTGCGCTTCCTTGAGACCAGTGCTTATTTGAGACCCAGTGATTTTAAATAGGGGCCATTATGGTACCGAAATGGCTTTTTTGCTTGACAGGTAGCATTACTGGAAGCATACCTTATGCCATTAGATCATCTATAACAATAGGAGAGGAGCACTTGTATTTTGTGGACATAGTGCAGGATTGGCCCATAGGCAATTGGCATGCCATAGGTATGATGAAAGGGGAATACATAGGGAACTAAGTAATTGCCAATAATTCCCTTTAGAAACAATGTAGTAGGGATGCGGTGGCATGCACTTCAACATAGGGAGTGTGGTTTCCGATACATCGTAATCAAAAAGTACTGTCTGGGGTCCTAATCATTGTCATGATGCATGAATTCAGAATGCAGCTCTTCTTCTTCAACTGGCAGTTTAGGCTTGTGTTTCTTTGTCGGTATGATGCACAGATTCAATGCTGATGAGTTCTGCACTTCATTAGTGCATCATGCCTACCCCTCAGGAATGCATCAACCCTATAGGAGCCACATGTTGCATTGAGAACCAAGACCCATATATGTTTGGCACAAAATAGTCTTTTCTCCCACCAATACATCAAAATCAGGGTGACCCTTACATGCTATCTACAAATATATCTCGTCTGACAGTATTTTGGCTGTTGGATGTTGTACATGTTTGGAGGGCAGCTTGTATTGATAGTTGGCATGTACTGACAATGAAAACCAGCAAGTTTTACGAGTGGAATCAGTGTTTGTGATTGATTGATTGATTTATTGTACAAGAATCGCCCTTAGAAGTGGCGTTCATTGGCCGGGGGTGAAAGATATGTTTAACCCTGGCTAGGTATGTGATTAGAGTATCTGGTGAAAATATGTTTTATTGAACGTTTGAATCTATCAATTTGGAAGAACCAAAATAAATGTAAGTATGGGAAAGTATGTACTGTAGATATAAGGCGAACTCATCGACCTGGGAGTTAACTGCATGCATCATATGTGATTCTATAGGGTACGGATACGCTCCCAGAGCAGCAATGCAGCAATGACATGCTAGTGAGCAGACTATCCAGCACTGCATTGCTGTATCATGGCAACCAATTGGCATGATGCACTCCTGCATTAGGGCCCTTAAAGGAAAAGACAACCCCCGTTTCATGATTACTCCTATTAGTAGGCTTTTTATCGAATAAAAAGATTCTGACAAATTCATAAGCACATCTGCTATTGTAAGGGAATGCAGTGAAGCTTCTTTAATACAGGCTATGACATCACAGGAGACAAGATGCACCTGAATGCAAAATGCACAACCCTAGCTTTTTTCTTTATTGTTTCTTTCTTGACAATAATAATAATCTTGAGGAATGATCTGCAGGATTGAATGGCCTTTAAGGGGAAAAACCTTTAAGACTGCCATAGCTCCCCCCGCACACAATTGTCCTACCTGTGCATTGGGTAAAATAGATGTTCTAGATGCTGAAGGGTGATGAGCATATTCTCGGATGGTTATTTTAGTTTCATAGATGGATATGACTAACCCGGGACCTGTATATTATTATCTTTGTACCTGTCGGAAGATGTGATTTGAAATTGGTGAATATGTAGTATACGGTACTTTTAGCCTATGGGCACAGTCAACCTTAGGTTGGCCAATGTCACTATAACAAAATGAGATCATTCAAGGGTTAAACCTTTAACTCCCTATATATATTTATGCAGTATACTATAGTATTCTGTATTTGAAATATAGGGATACAAAGTGTTCAAGGACACTAGGTCATTTTAGCACTTAGCTTTCCCATCATGTAATGACACAATCTCACCATAATAAATCTACACATACATGAATGTGTAATGCACCTTTGATGTCCTCTCTGTTTCAAATTGTGCCATCACCTCCTGAGATCAGCCGCCTTATGTCAAAAGACGCTTATTCATAAGAATGGATCTAGATATCATCACAGTGATAAAGAATAAACGAGCTAACCTCTCAAAGACCAAACAAGTCAGATGCTCTCTTTATGATGACACCTTCCCTGAACATGCTGACATTGGATCTATATTTCAATGCATGTTCATAGGATGATGAAATTCCCAACGCCTTTGTGCAATATGGGTTCATTTTATGATGTGTCCTTCCTCTA
Organism: Acholoe squamosa; assembly: GCA_949317995.1. Taxonomy (NCBI): domain Eukaryota; kingdom Metazoa; phylum Annelida; class Polychaeta; order Phyllodocida; family Polynoidae; genus Acholoe; species Acholoe squamosa. The sequence continues at coordinate 73,133,141 of OX439042.1, forward strand.
TGATGGTACGATTCTTGTGAGTTAATGTGTTTGTCCTTAGACCTTATTCACTAGATCTAGTAGGATTGGCAGTTTGGGGACAAGCCGGAGGTTTAGAAACTGCTAAAAATACACAGCTTTCTGTGCATCAAAAGCAAATTAGGACTATGTGTTTGTATTTAATATGGCTGTGTGTCGTGGGCACTGGGTGACTGCTCATGTCAGAAAATCTCTTTGAAGTGTCCATATAGAGGGCACTGTTGGCATGTGGGACCTGTTGGTCTATCATGGTTCTCAGGCTGAAATGGGCAAATAGAATTGTGTCACTAAGAGTCAGTATTTAATTAAGGCAGAAATCTCAAGGATACCATGACCCATATATCACATGTTTACTTACAACAACATTGTAATATGCCTATACTCTAAGAAATAATTGTTGAATTTGGAAGGCATCCTGATAAAACTTAATCGCATTTTTATTGTAGTGAAGCAGTGTAGTTTCTACAATGAACCCCTTGATGGCAGTACAGTTAAGCACAGTAACAAAAGTAATTTCTGTGGAAAAGAAATCTCTGGCAATTTTGGTACAAGGTGTTCACTGTTATTTTGACAATGCAGGTATCATCAGTCAAAATCCCACTGACGCTCTATGGGGGCATCATGCTACCCCCTCAGATTTGATACATAAGTGGAGACCTTTACACCAGTATACTTAGTGCAATTTCAGAATTTCAGCACATAAAAGTACACCTGGGGCTTTCACCTTCTCCTCTTTCTGTTTAGTTAATAGTTTCTTTTCCTCTTTGATATCAAATTTAGAGGCTAAATGGTGGGTGCACCTCCTCCTATTTTAAGTCCTGTATACACCATTGCTGTCTATATAGTGCAGCAGCTCCCTGGTATGGCATATGCTGAGCAGCTCATGTTTAGTTCTGAGTAGCTCATACTGCAGCATCCTGTGACTATCCACTGTCACACACAGGATATTGTACAGAATATGTCGCCCGGCTGACACTGATGTGTAAGCACTAATGTGCATATCGAATAGTACTTGTGTACACAGCCTGCCATATGCTGAAAGGATACAGTATATACCCGCTTTAGGGCCCTTTTTTTGGATACATATTTGTATGACTGCATGCAAGCATAAGTGAATTTCTTATTTCAGGATATACTTTTACTTTAAAGTATGATGTCCAATGGTGGACAAAGCAAAATGTTATATTTTTTATATGTATTTTCTCTCATCTCAGGATTTTTATCTCCTAGATTTGATCGTACATGCTATGTTTTCTTCAACACAACGTTATAGCTATGATGAGATTTAGGTATTTTAAACTATATTGATTCTGCCAGGGATCCTCGTTAAACTTAACAGTGAACCTCAGTGATTGTATTGCAGTGAGGCAGTGTGTTTTTTACAAGAAGCCCCAGGGGGCAGGGCAATGGTACAAGGAATATCTGTGAAAATAACGCCGGATCTCTGGCAACTTTGGGAAAGGATTTTGCTGTTATTTCAGTGGTTTTAATGGCATTGGCTCAACTACAATAGCCCAAATTGAGTTCCAACTATGTCTGACACCGTACTAATCATTGATTATATTGCTGACTAAATCAGCCTTTTCTCATTGGTTTGGCGAAATTTTGGCAGGAACAAAAACTGTTTTTACCCAAATACCCCCAAGTTTAAGGCACAGCTTACAATAATGGCCCGTTTAAGTGTTGGGGTCTCAAATAAGCGCCGGTCTTGAATAAGCACTGGGGTACAGGGGTGTTGAAATCGATCTTAAGCATTAAAACAGTGTTCAAATAAGCGCCTGTCCTGTATAATCGTCGGCAGTAAAGTGGGGTTGAAATCAGTGAGCGCCCAGGCACTTATATGGGCTACTACCGTATGTATTCATGAGGATAGACTTGTACTTTGCCTTAAAGGATTGACCAAAGTTGAGGATGTGGTTTATAGGTAACGATAGTACCCTCTAGAACAGTACTAGTCTGATATGGGTAACAATCAAACCCTAAATTGCACCTTCTAACATTCTCTTTAAACCGGGTGCGCCTTATATATGTGAGGTATTATAATATGTGTCTAAGACTGGTTCTTGATGATTGGTTGATTGGTTGTTGTAGAGTGATACGATTATGGCCTTTATAACCTGGTTGTTATAGCCCATTGATCTTGCCTATGGTATATTGGTATATGTTGTTTTGTGATGGTTGTGGAAAAATGGCTTTTTTTTTTGCTTCACAGGTAGCATTACAGGAAGCATACCTTATACTATTAGATCATCTATAACAATAATAGAGGAGTATTTGTATTTGTGGACATAGTAATAGATTGGTCAATAGGCAATTGGCATGCCATAGGCATGATGAACGGGGAATACATAGGGCCTTAGAAAGAATACAGTGGGGTTGGGATGGTGTATGCCTCAACATAGGGAGCATGGTAATCAAAAAGTATTATAATCTTAGCTGTACACCTGTCTTAGGGAGTGACTATTCTTTCAACAACAAAGGGGGGATTCTTTTTACCCCCTTTGACAAGGGGTAGGGGGGGGTAAATTAATTTCACCTGTTTTCAGTGAAAAAGCCAGCACATTATTACTTTTGAAAGAACTCCATGCTTCTGTACCCCAGTACATTTTATAGACCAAAATCAGAATAATGAAACAAGGACTGCGATACAGTGTGGCCATTGGACATAGGCTAATAATCAGTTAATTCATGAATGCAGTCGTGACGAGTTCCTAGTCAATGATGGATACATAGATATATCGTGAAGAACCTCTATTTTTTCTTTCATTTCCGCATTACGACATGAAAATAAATCCACTCACAGGTAGCACTGATCAATTGACAGGCATTGCTCCTGTAACTACTGTAGTACTGGAATTATGGCAAAAAAGACAGAGACAAAGATACCAAGAATAGTATAGGTTGAAGAAACATCAATATCCATAGATACGAGTAAAAGTTTGTGTCAAAAGTGGGATTCGAACCCACACCCACATAAGTGGCAATAAACTAACGGCCGACTGACAGCCATCAGTCACTGAGTGCCAGTATCCTTAGCCTAAGGCTTAGGGTTCCTGGTTCTCTAGTTCTATAGATCTTGAAGTTTGTTGTTTTGGTTCCTAATTCAGCCCAAATCTTTTAAATTCCATTTTCACTGCACACGGGTGGCCGACGGTTGGCCACCATCACTGCATGTGGCGTTGTGGCCTCATGCTCTATTTTGCCCATATATTGTTGCCTCAGTGCAACAAGGTTGTGTCTGCATACTTCAAGTTCCGCAGGAGAGGCAAAAGAAGTGTAGCAATTACTGTAGCACACAGTGGCCACAACCTTATTGCTTGGGAGCCTGTGGACACACACACACACACACACACACACACACACACACACACACACACACACACACACACATATATATATACATATATATATATATATATATATATATATATATATATATATATATATATATAATCTATCATCGGCTCCAATACTTTCATAGGAGGTAGATAAGGGTCAATAGAAGTTAAAACAGAGGAAAACTTAATTTTGCCAAAATGCCATTACAATTTTATTGCACTGAGGCTACGATATGTGGTCACTTGACCTCCCTACCTGCATCACCAGCCTCAGAGCACCTGACGGCACCGTCACCGGTAAGCCTCAAGCAAATGACAGGTGTTCATAGGGCTGAATGTAGCGCCTCAGTCCGCTCAGCCATCCTGACTGTATTAGTGCCATTATTATAGATTTTGATATGATGTAATATCATGTATCGTTCAAGTTGTGCCAGAACGTTTATCAATTCCAAGCCATGTTCACAGTCCATTTATCGACACGGGCCTTATTTCACCCCAGGGAGGAGCAGTGGGTCATGACAACCGATTGTCACTCACTTAAACCTTGAAGGGTGGCATTGATAATCATAACAACCCATTAGGACTAACAGGGCAGCATAATATATGCTTCAATGTCATGGTAATTCTGATCAGCCAAGCAGAAAAGGTACACGGGTACAAGGATATCAAAATTTTAGAATACACTTAAATCTAATCACTGAATAAGCGTCGGTTTTGAATAATGGTCGGGGGGTATGGGCTGGTTGAAATTGATAAGCATTAAGGTGGGTCACTACCATTCAAATTGAGCCTACTGCACAGGTCCCTGCGCATATAGGTTTACTTCATCAGAATGACACTACTTTTGGTGTGCCCATACATATACATGCCCTAAATCCCCACACAAAAATTCAAGTAATCCTGTGTATTTTATGACATTTTGAAATTTTGGCATATTTACATCTAGATTTTTTCGTTGTTCTCCAACAATCTTTTGTACTTTATAATTATAGCCCCCATATGATCAAGACAATGCTATAGAAGTGATAGGCTGTTCACAGTGACTGAAGTCATATCATGGAGCAATTTTTTGCCAAGAATGTTTACATTTTACCCATCATGCAGTGCTTTTGTTATAAAATAATAGAAAATTTACCCATCTCTTTTCCGAAAAATGAGAAATTTACCCAAAATGCCATGTTATGGACTTAAAATAAGGATATCAGACCGTTTACCATGTGAGGTTTCATATCTCGGTGTTAAATAGTTCTGACAGAAAAAAAGATTATCAAATCTGAGACACATTTTCTCTAATTTCTAGGTGAAGATTAAAATACTTTTATTTTTCAAAAATCTGAAGAAAAAAAGGTAACTTGGGACCTCCTACATTTCTTTTCATATTCTTATTCTAGATAATTTTTTTATACTTCTGGGAGAAAAATGAAGAAAATCTAGGATCTTTGATTCAATGGTAGCGACCCACCTTAAGGGCCCCTTATATGAGGCCATTATGGTACTTTTCTCTCTAAGGGCATATATCCCCATTCATGTGACCTACAGAGGGTTGTCAGGGACCTGACCACAAACTAACGGTACATGATCCAATACCGAAGCCAACAGGGGGCGCATCGATCACCATTTCCGGCTGTGCTGATGACATCATAATCGGAGGGAGCATCCATTATTTCCAGGCTTACTTTTATGAGGCCCTAAAACCGTAGATGCTGATAGCTGGTAGCTGGATGGGGGGGGGGCTATGGGGTGTCAGGCATGGGAGGGTGGGAGATGGGTTACTACTATTTTTATTTTTAATAAATTCAAAATAACTGTTTTTGAAATTTAAGGCAAGATTAGTTCTATGGCGTAGGGACAGTATCATTAGGGTTGTCGTTTTTTTTTTTATTCTATAAGAGCTTGGAGTATGTTATCATGGTTTTAACCCCATCTCTAGATTTCTTTTTTTTATAACCATAAGGGGCCCCTGGTCGGTACAGTTCGTAGACCGGGTAGAAACGTAGCGGGTCCATTAGCCACACCTTGGGGTTGGAAAGGTCTACTTTAGCACTAAAGATGTTTCTTACTGACTCTTTTTATGTTGTGTTGGCGTTTGCACTGGTAGAAATAAGCGTGGGATTTACTTCGAGGCAGATCTACAAGCTGTACTGCTCAGTCTTGCCTCAGAAATGGTCTTTAAAACATGGGTTTACAGTAGGTTGGTGGGGGGGGGGGGCTTGTAGGTGCTGATAGGCAGATGATAAATATGTAGTTGGAAGCCCATCAATGTGACACCCCCCGTTCTTTCGTGTTAAACCTTGAGGGGCATTGGTGCATTTTGGTCTGGTTGCCATGGAGCATGGATGCAGCCTAGGGTAGGCTGCTTGCCAGAGGTGCTGTTAAGGCCGACCCTCTTGTCGTGTATCGACCCTCATGGGTTGAAGGCCATTTCTTAAGATACTACGACTGCACCCTCCAAGTCGTACCGAAATTCCCATAGGAATAGCATTGGAATTTCAAGTCGTAGTGCTGTGTGCGATCGTAGCCTCCTGAGCAGGGTGCATGAAGGCTACCTTAGCCTAGGGGGTAGGTTTGTCAGCTGTGCATTCATACATCGAGACACACAAGAGATATAATATATCAGAGCACATGTATCATGATGACCACCTAAACACAGTGCAATAAGTCAATATGTGGTCCTGAAAGGGTCATAATCCAAGGGGAACCCACTCCCATTATCCTCCCGTTATCAGTAACTGTGACATGTACTGGGAATGGGGACCTTAATGCAGCATGCACTAAGGGCCCTTTTCGCAGATCCTGTCACAGTTGGTTATTCATTGCTGTGCAAATGCCAACAGGTCTCGATTAACTACTAAATAGGATGAATAACTTGGTTTAGAAGCATCCAAAAAGTGCAAATATTCCAGATTCGATTTTTACTGATTTTGAAGGTGCTCTCACTTTCCAGATTCCACTACTGATCTGACCCTGAAAGAACGATAGACAGAACCCCTAAATAAAATCCTGTTGCACCAACGGACACCCTCCCCTCTAATAAACATATATACCTGTTGTTGTTGTTGTTGATGTTGTTGTAAGGACTTCTATTGGCTCTTTATATCTATACATGTAGTTCTCCAACTTTAGCCAAGTTCATCAGCAAACATATAGGACACAATCATACAACACTTACTGCACATGATGGGCAGGTTATATGCGATGATTTAGCTCTAGCTTTGCCTAATATAAGTTATAGAACTAATGTCAGGGTACACTTTATAGGTGAGGACTCTTTCAATCATAGAAAAGTATGATAACTCTTAAAATGAGGTCCTTGAGTACCTTGTCCTGGTGTCTTGCCTTCAACTAAGGCTGCACCTTATCATGTGCAAGGTGTGCCTTATATGCAAGGTGCACAACCCTTCTGCTCCCTTCGTCTATGTTCAACCACCACCCCTTTCAACCCCCACAACAATACAGGGTGAGGAATGAGGGGGAGAATCTGACGAGAGAGCAGGATGGGAAGTGAAGAATGGAGTAGCATGTCCAAGCATGGTAAACCATGTCTTCTCTATGTTTACGAGCTGCTCATGGCACAAATAGGCAATTGGAGCTGCTGAGTTAGGAGCTAATCACACACATTTCACTTGATAACCCTTTAAGGTCCGCTGATGAAGGAGTACATCATGCCCATAGGTCAGCTCGATGCACCAATGAAGTGCTGGCAAGACTGCTCCCCAGCACTTTATTGGAGCATCATGCCGTCCGTCCAGGCATGTATCAAACCCATCGGGTTGGCCTTATCCTTGAATGTAGCCCTGGCGAGGGATACATTCATGCATAATAATGATCAATTGGCATGATTCACTAATGTATTTGCAGCACTTAAAGGGTTAAAACATAATGCCATTCTTAAAGGGTTAAGACCAAGAACCTGAAACCCACTTAAAATACCCCCACCCAACCCCAGCTACCCATACCACTGTAGAGGTACACGTTACTAAACCATAGGAGTTGGGTACCGTCTGACGTGGCGGGTGAGTCGAGTCGTCGGACGTTCCTCAGGTTCCGGATAGGTGGCAGCACCGATCCGGGTCTGTGGGGACATCTGACGACGAACACCTGGGTCCGTATATAAAGCCCAGGGCTCAGCCGCTACGTCAGAGGCCCTTCTGGCCTCCACACCATGTAAACCACTGTCTTTTAATATTAGCTGCCTCTTTGATATCATCCGGCAGCCGTGAGTGTGCGTTAAGTAATAAACCTAACCGTTGGCATACACTTGGAATACTGTCTTACTCTTTCTTTCTGAACCGTAAGACCCGAACCCCCCAGGTCCGTAAGGCCACAAACCCTTACACTGGTGCCGTGACCAGTTAATTCTGGTGTATAGCCCGGACGTTATAACGTCCGAACGGCTAGTACATGGGTTAGACACCCTTAGGGAAGCTAACCCAGCAGGGCAATCACTTGCTCCAAGCCCATTCGGACTCGCAAGATGCGGAATCAGCATCTTGGAGAGATCCCGGACCCCACTATAATGATAGTGAAGAGAATCTGCCAGACTCTGTACGACGCGAACAGTCTATCCAGAGACATAGTAACTTAATAGGCCAACAATCGCTTGTTGACGAATTAAGTGATTCGATGTTCGAAGTTGGTGGTAGTACTAACCCGGAACATCCGGCACCAATGCGAAAAAGGGTAACATTTGGAGAGCTGCCTTACAGGTTACCCAGGCCCGAATTACCAATATTAGATTATAGCGCTATAGATGGCGACTTAACCTATGCGGTACCGGAAGGTGAGGAATTAAAACGACCGGATGTCCTGTTGTTGAATGAAACTTATGTAACTTTGAACGAGAATTTAAATACCTTGGTCAAAGCTAAGGATGAAGTATTCCATGAAAAACTTCAGATGGAAGAGGACCTAACTGGCATGCGAAAGGAATTCGAAGCCAGAAGGAGCGAGTACATGAAAGAACTCGAGAATGAAGAACTAAAACTTCAATCTATGAGAGAATCATTCAATAAAGAATATGATAATAGGCACATTCGTATCCAAACATACATAGATACGAACGACCAACTAAACCTTGATAAGGCAAAATTCGAATCCGAAATTCGCCATTATCAGGACGAGTTGGATAAATTGAAACTTCAGTGTAGTAAACAAGCTGAAGACAATGAAACCATCCGGGTAGGCATCATAGCTTACAACAAACAACTGGAGGAGGATAGACAGAAACTCACAAACGAGCTTCAGGAATTGCAGACTACTGCAATAACTCTAGATAAATATGTAGAAGCAGCCCAGTTAACTATAGGTAATATAGATCCAGCTGTGGTATCTACAATGTTGGGAAAGACATCTAAAGATGCAACCCCAATTAGATACAGCCCATTCGTTGATGATGGGGCTGACAAGAATGTGGTATCCGGAATCTACAAGAAACCGGATAATGCTGCAGTAAATGGAACCGCATCTAAACCAGTAATTCCAATGCTGGATACGATAGGTCCGGCACCACCCATACCAGATTTGAGTCACAAAATCAAAGCGACTCACGACGGTGCTACAGGGAATAATAATAATACACCCGTGGCACAACCAAGAGCACCCGGACCAATGAGGCATATGTTGACACCACCTTCATATTTCCCCCAACCCGGCCACAGTACACCAGCAGTACCAAGATTATCGAATCCAACCCCAGGTTCTGGTAATGGTCCTACTGATGGACGTTTTCCGAGACCAAACCCGCCACAAAACAATATTAATGGCGGTACGTATCAACCAAGAACATCTTCCTATGGATATAGAAATAATTATAATCCATCAGGAGGTGGTAATTACCAAAATGGTAATAGCTATAACCAGGGATGGAATCAAAATGATTCTTACCCTAGATATGCGTCTTCTGGAAACACCGGTTACAATAGCGGATGCCCTGGTGGTTCATCCGGAAGCTATAATAATAATGGTCCACCAGGAGGGAACCCTCCAGGCGGCCCAGGAGGATCCGGATCCGGAGGATCAGGATCAGGAGGAGATGGCAGGAAACCAAACAGGAGAACTTCTATGCCTGCAGGGATGCAAACCATCTTTGATAGGAGCCAATGTATCCAAAACCTTGGCATTGACTGCTACCGAAAGGGAGCGGACGGCATGGAAGTCATGAACTGGAGCATGCGAGAAGCAGATAGACTACGCGGATGTAATAATCCGGCACGTAGGCAGGCACGGATACCCCCTCCATATGATTCTAATGATCCATGGAAGGACAGGTATCAAGCTTTTGTCGACGAAGTCAATTGTAGTGGATGGACAAAAGAAGAAGCTCTGCCATATTTGATTTGTTGGTTAAATAAAGGCGGAAAAGTAGCTCTCAACCAATGGAGAGCAGCTTACGGAATAAACGGTACCTATGATCAATTGGTCGAATGTGCCGCATACCTTTTCGGATCAATCGTTAGAGAAGATCCGTGGGTAAGCTTTAAAAAGAGAACACAAAAACCTAAAGAATCACACAAAGTCTTTGGTTTGGAGCTACAGGACTTGCTTTCGAAAGCACGTCCAAATTGGGCTCATGACGATGATTGTTATCTACAAGAATTGTTCATACAATTCTATAGTGGATTGCGAGATCCGGATCATAAGCAAGTGGTGTGGGACTCCTGGAAAGATGACACTTCCTTCAGTGATCTGTTCATAGCAATTGATGGACATGACATGAAGAAACGTTTGGTAGGTCTTGGACCTAGTCCAGTAAGAGCAGCTCCTTTCCAATACGGAGGTACACCTGCTCCGGTATATGATACTTCCCAATTAGCTCCGGTTGAATCGAATGAAGTTAATGAGGAAGATGAATATGTCTCCGATGAAAACGGAGAATATATTGGTTCAGTCCATGTGGCTGGAAAGTATTACCGACAAAAGCGGTATAGGAAAGTACATTCGAGAGGGAGAGGAGGATCTGTTGCTGGTAAAACAGCTTCCGGATCAACTCAACATGGCAGTGTAGCCTCTACGGCGAACTCAACTGTAGCAGCCACTGTTGCTCCGACTAACATGATGGAAACATTAATAGCCGGATTAACAGAAGCTCTAAGGAGACCAAGAGTTGATAAATCTCAAAGGAGATGTTTCAGATGTCAGAAACTGGGGCATTTTGCTCCCGAATGTATGGCTGAAAAGCCTGTTCCGCGTAAACAGGAGAGTGTCTCTGGGATAAGTACAGAGGAAAACTAGAAAGGGATCTCCCGAGGGGCAAAGAAGGGGATCCCAGTGACAAATTTTGCCATAATATCACCATCCGTGACGATGGTTCGCATTTAGTAACAAGATCGCCTAACACCGAGGTGGTTGTAGACACCCGGAAGGTTAGGGAAGCTGATATAACAGGTGCCACGGGCGCACAGGGGAAACCCAATATCAGTAACGAGGCAGGCGGCTATGAATTAGCCAAGGTCTGTGGTGCCCACCTGCCCCCGGGTCATCCTTGTCTTGAATTCCTGAAAAGATGTGGATCGACTCCTGGTGTGAAAAATGACGTTCCGATTGTCACGGACATACCCTCTGTTCTAAACGGAAGGCGGTGGTATGTTTGCCTCACTGTTAACGGAAGATCTGCCGAATTCCTTGTGGATACGGGAGCTAGCCACTCTTGTATCTCCAGGGGTTTCTACGATCTTATACCGGATGAACATGAGACTCTCAAATCGGGAGGAAGTGCTCAGACGGCCGACGGCAGTACCTTGCAAACGTATGGTAGAACTTGTGTGAAACTACAGTTGGATGGTATCCATGACTATGTCATGAGCACCACCGTTGCGGATATAGCAGATGAGGGTATACTTGGGTTGGATTTCGCATCCCTGTATGGTGCTGTGTTAGAACCCCAAACAGGAGTGTTGAGTGTGAGATACCCGTATCCTGTAAAAGTTAGATGTGTACTGAGACAAGTGAGCAGTATGGCTAGTGTGGCACACACTGTGCGAATCCCTCCGGGAGTAGCCTGTGATGTGCTTGTAAGAAGTGATCCTGCAATGCGTAATAAGCCTGCAGTGATAGAACCGGATGTAGTTACGTTATCAAGTATCGGATTAAATTCTGTAGACACGATAGTAGCGAATGCATCCTGGTCGGTAGTACCTGTCTCCAATACTGGAAACACTACTATCTACTTGAAAAAGGGACAAGTTTTTGGAAATGTGACCCTTTCGGAAACTGTAACGGATAGTAAGCTAAGCTTACAGAAGGTAACAGGGGATGATGAAATTTCGGAAGACTTACTTAGGTTGTATGAAGAAACTTCATTAGAGGATCCGGAACACCGGAAAGAGTTCTATGATATGCTCTGTCAGTATCATACTGCCTTTGCCAAACCTGGTGAAAAACTAGGTACGACAAATAAAGTATTACATAAAATAGATACTGGAGATGCCGAACCCTTTAAGATACCGTATAGACGGTTACCTTTAGCAAAAAAGAGAGTAGCTGAGGATGAAATAAACAAGATGTTGGAACAGGATGTAATAGTCCCTTCCAATAGTCCATGGAGTAGTCCTGTGTGTATGGTAACAAAGAAAGACAGTACTATCCGTTTCTGCATAGACTACAGGAAGTTGAATGGAATAACGAAAAAGAATTCGTATCCATTACCGAGAATAGATGAAACCATTGACTCCTTAGGGGGAAACAGCTGGTTTTGTACCCTAGACTTGCAATCAGGCTACTGGCAAGTGGGAATGAACCCTTCAGATATGGAGAAAACTGCATTTTCGAGTCATATTGGATTATTCCAATATAATGTAATGCCGTTTGGACTGTGCAATGCACCTGCAACATTTGAAGCAATGATGGAAACAATTCTAAATGATTTATTGTGGAAAAGATGTCTTGTATATCTTGACGATGTCATAGTCTTCGGAAAAACATTCGAAGAGTGTTCTAATAACCTGAAAATGGTACTAGAACGTATTATTTCTAATGGTCTCAAATTGAAACCTAAGAAATGCCACATGTTTAGAAAGTCCATAAATTATTTGGGCCGCATCATCAGTGATGAAGGAATAAAGGCTGATCCGGAAAAAATCGAATCAGTTACGAATTGTAATAGACCTAAAACACCCAAGGAAGTGAGGTCCTTTTTGGGATTCTGTTCCTATTACAGGGAATTTATTCCGAATTATTCTAGAGTCAGTTACCCACTACAAGCAATAGCTAACTGGACTCCAGGAAGTACCAAGGAAAAATTTCCTTGGACGCATGAACAGGAAACCGCTTTTCAAAAGCTAAAAGACCTGTTCACGAGTACTCCCGTATTGCAATATCCGAATGAAACGGATCATTTCATACTGGATACTGATGCTAGTAATGATAGCATTGGTGCAGCTCTCTCGCAAGTCCAAAATGGGAGAGAAGTACCGATTGCCTTTGCCAGCAACACACTGAGCAAGACTCAGCGCAATTACTGCACAACCAAAAGAGAGTTGTTAGCAGTAGTCGTATATACCAAGAAGTTCAAACATTTTCTATGGGGAACGAACTTTACTTTACGTACGGATCATTCCTCTTTAAGGTGGCTACTGAACTTCCGAGATGCTGAAGGCATGTTAGGCCGATGGCTAGCCCATTTATCCGAATATGGGCTTGAACATCAACAGATTCAGCATAGACCCGGAGTTAAGCATTTAAATGCTGATGCTTTGTCTCGAATACCAATCCGGAAATGTGATAATCCGGATTGTACTGATTGTGGAGCTCATAGGGCAGTGTTAGCAGGGATTCGAAGACCATTCGTACCCCTAGTTGCCAGTATACTGGATTGGTCTATGGATCACATACGACATTTCCAGGAAGCTGACTCGATAACTGCGCAGCTACTGCAATGAGTACCAAAGGGTATACGTCCAGTTAGACCAGAGGTCTCTCTGGAAAATCGAGAAATGAGAAGGTTTCTTGCTCAATGGACCGAGCTTGAAGTCCGGAAAGGCGTGTTATACCGTTGGAAGCCATGTAATAATGGTGAGAGAATCATGCAAGTGGTGATACCACATGCTATGAGACATGACATTATGTACTTCTGTCATGGGCATCGGACCAGTGGTCATTTCGGAAGGAAACGCTCGCTAGCACGACTTTCCAAGAAATACTATTGGCCTGGCATGACACGGGACTTGCAAAGATGGGTAACCACCTGTCCGGATTGTTGTAAAAACAAACCCGGACCCGGGATGGGCAAACTTCCCCTATCCCAAGAACTTTTCGGAGTTAGATTCGCAAGAATCGGGGTAGATATTATTAGTGGATTTAATACAACCGCTAATGATAATACCTGTATGATGGTAGTGTGTGATTATTATACGAAATACACTAAAGTATTTCCACTACCGGACCACAAAGCAATTACTTGTGCCGAAGCTTTTGTAAAAGGTTGGGTACTAAGCTTCGGTGTACCATTAATGTTACACAGTGACCAAGGCAGAGAATTCGAATCAAATCTCTGGCAGGGTATGTGCGAATACTTAGCTATTTGCAAGACTAGAACCAACCCGTATAGGCCACAAAGCGACGGATTGGTGGAAAGGTTCAATAGAACCCTCATCCAAGTCCTAAAGTCACTCGTTAATGAACATATGGATGACTGGGATGAGCAATGTCATTTTGTGACACATGCTTATAACAGTACGGTACATTCAAGTACAAATTGTTCTCCGAAACTTTTAGTATTCGGAGAGGATTTGATAATGCCTGCTGACCTAGTTTTTGGAGTCGTAGGGATGGACCCTGAACTACCTTGCCATGTAGTTTTTGTGGAATGTTTAAGAGACAGATTTAGAAAAGCATATGAGTCTGTCCGAATTGATTTGGAGAAAAGTGCCAAATGGCAGAAAGTAGGATACGATACCGATCTAAAGCATCGGAAATTCCAATCCGGAGACAGAGTTCTCAGGTTACATGAACCGCTTAGACACATAAAATTAGCGTCTAATTGGGACGGTCCCTTTACTATAACACAAGTTATCAGTGATTGTACCGTAATTATTAAATCTGATCTTGGTCGACTTTATAAGTCAAATGTGGCTAGATTAAGGAAATGGTCTGGGAGGGAGACCTCCACAGAAATGTATGGTGAAGGTTCCGGAAAGATCCTGAACCAGAATCGCATAATAGACCAGGTAGAGAACACTACAGTGAAGCGCGGCCGTGGTAGACCCAAAAAGTGTTCCGAATCAGTGACACCCACGCCAACACCGATTAAGCGTGGGGGAGTTAAAAAAGTCTCGGCAGGTGAAGACAAAAAGAGGAGGAAAGGTGTTTCTAAGGCTAAGAAGCACCTAGAGAAAGCTCTTCAGACTGTCAGGTCCGATAAAGAACTATCCGAGAAGGGGAGATACGTTCGCCGCAGCCCCCGAATTGCCCAGAGGACTGCAGTGACCTAACCTGTATACACAACGAGTGTAATGTTTACATTTAGAGGAACGGATGACAACTGACCCTAAAGGCTTATTTGTCGCCCCCGCATGATGTACCAATGGGTAGTGGACGGATAATCCGGTGGATTTGCTTAAGCTTTCCATAATCTCCACTTAAATCCCCAGACGAGTCATCGGGGTGAGCGATAATTACCTAAAAACAATCAGTTTGTTGATGTACCGCCTGTAGCACGTGCGTTTCCGCATGATGTCACCGTGTCCAGTCTCGGCTGACCTCTCGTGACCCCGCGAAGCAACGGGGAAATGACGTCACGAATGCTGGCCTGTCGCCATATTGTTTTTCGGTAACGTCTAAGACGGTCGAGCTCGCTCCCTTCTTGGATTTTACCGGCTAAGCAAACCCCCCGCTGCTCCTCCAGAGTCTGTCTCCTGGTAGACAGACTCCGTTTGTGTCGGCCCCGGCGCCGTAAAAGCCGGAAAAAGGAGTAGTTTACTCCCGTGGGCGATTCCCCAGTCATGGCTGAGGAATCCGTAGCTGCAGCCAAGCTATCCGGTGACCCGGATAAGCTGACTCCGTCTGCAGAAGCTTTTCCGGAAGCTTTGTCGCCTGTTACACAGGAAGAGAGCGAGATGATGGACGTGGAGGAACCCACGGATCGCTCGTTCGAGGAGAAGCTGGCTTCATTCTCACTAAATGAGCCAGAGAAACTATTATCTCCACTCCCGGCCGAGGGATCCGGAGCGACTGCGAGTGCTGAACCCGCAGCGACAGAGTCCGAAACTACCCAAGTTGACGGACAGAAGGATGAGTGGAAGCCAGCAGTGGCGGAGCCTTTTCCAGCTAGCTACGATGGTCGCTACCTGTATGTCCACCCGGAACTGCAGGCACAAGTGACCTACGCGGACGGGACACCAGTCAGGATGGACCCGAAAGTCAGGATAGCTATCGAGGGCGTCATGGCTCCCGAACAGCTGACCAGGATGCCTCCCGAGTGGCTTCGAGACTGGCCGTGGTTCCAACAGGGACTTATGGTGGACGCTGGTTTCCGTGAAACCGTGTATGCAGCTAACCGAGCCTTCGAGCTCGGAGCGTATCCGAAGCCTGACAAATCCCTGTGGAATGTCAAGGCTACGAACATCAACTGGGTAGGCTGTGTCTGGGATACCGATGGCCAGACCTACCCACGCCCTAGTGCTACCCGGACGCCGTGCCGGACGACTAAGGAATTCCGGGAGGCCGCTGCTAACTTCGAGCAGTGGGATGACGGTTACTACATAACCGAACAGGAATTGGTGGATGTCCAGAACAATTCACTAATCGGATTGGACCGAGCTGCAGCCCTTCGGACGGTAATTGTCCGCCGTATGACTGCCGAGCAGGAGGCACAGGAAGAGGCTAAGAGGGCCGCGGAAGCACCCGCACCTCCTATCCCTGACCTGAAGCTTGCCACCAGAAGCTCCGCCAGTGCTACATCAGCTACCGGCAGCACTACTACCCCAGTAGAAGCCACGACCTCCAGCACATCCGGAACCCAGGAACCGGAGGAAGACTGGAAGGTCAGTAAGAACCGACGATCCGCTGCTCGGAAGCTCAAGAATCTCCCGGATTCTGCTAGCCGAGCCGAAACCCAGCACCTCAACCACTGGTAGTACTGCCATGGAGGTTGAGTCGTCTGACGAGGAGTCGGTGCACGAATCCTCGGTTGAGTATGATGAGAAGGCCACTCCATCAACTCAAACCGAGGCCGAACGTTGGGCTAACGCCAAATCCGGATTCAAAACCCGGATTCCGACGTGTTTCTCCGACTGTGCGTACGGAGTTAAGAAGGACGGCTCTACCCTCTATGCCTGTCCAGACTCAATCAATAAGAACGATGAGTCGGATGATGAAGATTGGATGCGTCTTTCGGACGAGGACCCCAATCTGAGCAAAGCCTATCGAAAGATGTGGCTTATGCTAAACCACACCGAAGGGTATTACACTTATACCCAGAGGAGGAAGCTGCGTTGGGCTTTAGAGAAGTGGTACGGCGACGATCAAAAGTCCTGTCCCTTCTCTATCTGCCAGGATGCGAGTGATGTCTCGATCCGGACCTGGAGTACTCCAGCCCGGTTCCAACGGCATCTGGTAGAGGCCCACTTCCACCATCACCCGGTTTACATCTGTGATCCGAGTTATGGTAAGAAGGGCAAGAAGTGTACTACTAAGGTGCAATACAACCGACGTAGTGATCTGGCTAGACACCAGAAGAAATGCCACGCAGAAGGTTTGGACGGGGCACGGAAGCGCATCATGGAGCTTCATCAGGAACTCATGAAGGAGTTCGACAGTCTGAGCGAGGATGCTTGGTCTAAGATCCGACCAGGGGACCAAGTCCTCTGCGAAGTTCCGAAGACCAAGGATTCGAAACTCCGAGCAAAGATAGTCCTGACTCCTGGAAAGGGTAAACTGGACATGCACGAGTCTCTCTGGCAGAAATGCGAGGAATCCGGAAAGGATGCAAAGAGAGCTCGTGAAAGGAGCAGGAGAGATCAGAACCGTGGCGGCAACGGTAATGGTCAGAGCACGACTAAACTGAAAGTCAGAGCAGAGGACCGTTCCAGGTCCCCTCTGGCAAGGCACCCCGCAGAGCAGGCTCAGGGCACTCCGGTGTTCAAGAAGCCCGAACCTGCCGGATACGCTGGAGCCGTATCTAAACCTGGGAAAGTGAGTTCTCGAAACTTTCCGTCCTTAAACCAGGGACCTGGACCTGAGAGCCAGACCTTGGTGGTAGGAAAGGATGGTCGCCTTATGCCAAGGAAGACCACCGCATCTGCTGCCGCCGGATCTGCATCCGCTCCAGCCGCCCCACCAGTTACCTTTACCCAGGAGCAGTTAAACATGTACCTGCAAATGGGACTGAAACAGAATGTACCACCTGCCTTCTGTGTACCAACGACAGGTGTGTCCGGAAGTCCTAAACCCGGAAGTGGTCCACAGGCCGCCTCGACTCCTCCCAAGGCTGTCGCTGCACCTGAGAAACCAAAGGACGCTATTACCATTAAAACCGGTAATGCGGAAGTTTGGTTCGAGAAGTCTCGCCAAGGGGAGGCAGATGTCCAGAAGGCCATCTACACCCATTGGGAGAAGTGCGTTTGTGAAAAAGCGATCGAGTTTCATCAGGGTCTCCTAAACGAAACTCTGTTGTGCATGAAACAGGTGGGCGACGCTGAAAAGCAACGTCTCGAGACTCTCATCCGGGACGATGTAAAAGCCCAGGAGGTCGCTGCCGCAGCTGCCCAGGAAAAAGCAGCTATGGATGTGCACGTGTTGGAGAAACGTGTAAAGGAGGAGATCACTCGGAACACCAATCTGAACACTAAGTTCATGAGGGTGTTCGGAGTCGACTTGGACGAGTGGGACAGCACTCCCGAGTCGGCTCTAGCTCTTCTGAAGAAGAAGCATGCTAAGAAATCTGTTTAAGCATGCTAGGGTTATTTCTCCCATAATTTTTTTCCAACACCAAATGACCAGATATAGTCTTTGCGGAAGGTCTGCGAATGTTTTATTCACTAGTGTATGAACACCTATGGTATGTGTTCCGGGTCCCTTTGACCAGTCTATTATATAATTCAGGTTGTATAACTTTTATTGCACCCTGAATAGCCTATTCGGATTTATAACTTCATCCATGAACAATCCGATAGTAGACTTGCTGCTGTGAGACGTATCCGGATGCCAGTTCCAGACTCCTGCTGTTACCCGTGCTAACCACTTACTAGGATGGACTTTACGATTTACCTCTAGAACTCATCTGTACTCCCGAATGGACTTATATCAACTACTACTATTACTTCCGGATCAACCTATATCGGACTATTATTTACTTATGTCAACTAAGCTTAAAAAGGATTACGTTCTCTACATAGTTGACACATCCGGACTATTATTCTACAAATCTACACCATTCGGATATACTACAAACTTTAGCACTACTAGAGGATTGTGGGTAGCTGCCCCAAAATCAACTACCGTGTTCACTCTATATAAGGAAACTATAAACTTTAGCACGTCCATCCCGTGGTTAGCTGACCACACCTACCTACTAGTACCCGGAGGATACAGCAGAAGACTTCAGCAGCATTTATAATTCCTGTATATTGTATATAATGTCATATCTCTATTTTTCTATAATATTATATGTATGTGCATATCCACTAGATACATATTATGATACGGGTACATAGATATTTTCTTGAAACGGATCTCTGATTATTATTAGTATTCATATTATAAGATCCGTTAAACCTCACCAGAAAACACATATTATTGTCCTGCGAGACAAATTGTATAATAAGTATATTGATCTAGTGCTATAAAGGTTATTAGATACACGGTGATAATATATCATTATTATATTCATTAACACACCGTGAGTTTTTTTCTTTTTTTCAAGTGTATGTTATAATTAACCCTATTCGTACTACTCACGAAATCTTTAACGGATTCGTATGATAATAATATACGACATGTCATTATATAGTGATGTTACTATAACAGTCTTCTTTAAGACTACATATTCAAATGTGGTGTTAATAACTATAAACACACATACGGATGTTATTATGTGATATATTTTATTATCGACAGTTCCGTTACACATAGCTGTCATCATCACATGTATACGATTCATATTACTTGTCTTATTAATTATACCTGAAATATAATACAATATTATGTGGTATAATAATTAAATAGACAGTTCCGTTTCACATAACTGTCTCTTCTTCAAGTAATTCGTATAATATTTCAACATCCTAATCGTTATATGTAACTACATTTCACTATCGAATATATATATATGACACCCGGTTCACAATTTATTTGGTGTTAATGTTATACCTATGGTTGTACCTCTATTACTAAAGGTTTAGACATGTAGAAATGTTATCCTAGTAATATTATATGTATAACACCCTCCTAAATGTCTGGGGGAGTGGTGTAGAGGTACACGTTACTAAACCATAGGAGTTGGGTACCGTCTGACGTGGCGGGTGAGTCGAGTCGTCGGACGTTCCTCAGGTTCCGGATAGGTGGCAGCACCGATCCGGGTCTGTGGGGACATCTGACGACGAACACCTGGGTCCGTATATAAAGCCCAGGGCTCAGCCGCTATGTCAGAGGCCCTTCTGGCCTCCACACCATGTAAACCACTGTCTTTTAATATTAGCTGCCTCTTTGATATCATCCGGCAGCCGTGAGTGTGCGTTAAGTAATAAACCTAACCGTTGGCATACACTTGGAATACTGTCTTACTCTTTCTTTCCGAACCGTAAGACCCGAACCCCCCAGGTCCGTAAGGCCACAAACCCTTACACCACTACCTCCGACCCCTAAAACCCATTTAAATCACCGCCGTGGACAAATTGACATGCTTCAATCACATGTTCCATTGACACTTGGCATAGTCATGCCTCGAAGTCACGTGACCCTGACCGTTACCAGAGAGAGGCCGGATTATTCATAGGAAGGGGGTCCCTATGTGCGCGCGCATCATTTACTGACACACGTGACATGGGAGTGATTCTGACACCTTAGCCACGAGCTCTTTACGCACTCACACTCTGCACATGATGTATCTGGTGGGACAGGAAGGGGTGGGAACGGGGTCATGTATTGGCTCGTATAAGAGCCAGGTTTTTGAAGGAGCACTGAGAATGAAAGTCTCGAATAAGCGTCATTCTCGTTAAAGTCTTAGGAACAACATAACCTAGTAAAGCTATTTTTTTTCCTCTTTTTTCTTTTTTACATGAAGCTGCGTTTTATAAATTACAAAGAACCACTTGTTTATACATTTGTCAATTTATTGATTTTGACGAATCATCGAATTACCCAAACCTCCATTTTGAATGAAGATAGTAATCAGATTTCTGAGTCTTTGAACAACAAAAATAGTTTTGTCTCATTCCAAATGTATTCACAATTTTGAGTTATTTAGGGGTCATTCAGGGTCACGTGATGCAACCAATGCATTATCGCTCATTCACAAACCACCCAGACTGCGGACTGACCCCTTCATGCCACAACTACCGGATTGACCTGTAAAAACGCCAGTTTTCTGAATAAGCAACGGATTGGAATAAGCAGAGGGGACAGGAAAATGCAGCTATAAATAAATGCACAGTATGATAATCCGGATCTGGGAGTTTAATCTGCAGATGACTCTCAGATTTGGGATATGGCTGCAGTCCTAAAGGAGTGCTGAAATAGGGACTGTTTAGAAATTAAAAGCACCCTGGTCCTTATGTAAATTATTACGGTGTTACCCCTTATACCCTACTGACCCCCTGCGACCCTTTGTCTCACCTCCTAACCTTAACCCCTGAAAGCCTGCATAATGCATTAAATTCAACATTATGACACATTAAATGCATAAAATCGTCGTGTCCTTTCATTTACATGACACATGAATGCATGACAGTGAACAAGCAGGTTGGATTACTTCTTGAAGGGTCGGCATGATGCACCAATGAAGTGCTGGCGAGCAGACTCCCCAGCACTTCATTGGTGCATCATGCCAACCAAGAAACATGATTTTTTTATGCATCATGCTACCCTCAAAGATTTATCCCCACTGCTGGAAGTGGCCCTGATTCAGTTTGTTGCGGTGGGTGACGCTAATTCAGTTTGTACCCCATGGGGACCTCTCCCAATGTGGTGGTACAGGGACATTTATCTTCATCCATGGTGAAAGATGTCGGCGAAGGTGAGAGAATCTGTGGAAGTTGCACTGTGAAAAATATAGATAGATAGATAGACAAATTTATTGCACAAGATTGCTCTTAGAAGTGGTGTTCTTCCACATACAGTTGGCCAAGATAAGCGGAAGATAAATTATTTTTTATGCCAGCCACGGCATATGTAACTAGTCTTTTGGAAATTTTGAAAATTATAATATGTTTACTACTGGGTGATACTTAGACAATACATAGGAGTAAAGAGAAATACATCATATTTAATTAATGATCAATGATCAAATAAAGTTGGCGTAGGTAGACATTTAGTCCTCTCTTAAAGATGTGAACAGTAGCACCTTTCTGGAGATACTCAAGCAGTTCGTCACAGGCTTTGACACCTCGATAGAAGGGGCTTCGTTGATAGCAGGAGGTCCTTGCCCTAAGGATTCTAAAACGAAGCTTTCTATCACCATGTGTCCTGACATCTCTGACTAAATGCTTTTCTTTACCTTCGTGATGTGTGGGTGTATTGTCAGTGGGCCATCAAGTTCAACACCTAGATAGCAATAATTAGTTGTTACTGGAAGCAAATCATTGCCTATGTACAGCTGTGGAACAGGTGCACGAGATAGGGAAGTCTTGGTTCCAAAGTTCACAATCATTGTCTTGTCAGTGTTAATGGTCATTTAGTTTTGTTAACACCAGGAATGTAAGGCATTAAGGTCATTTTGCATGCATTGGCAGGTTTCATCATAATTTGGGCCGGATGCATACAGAATAATATCGTCAGCGTATAGTACAACTTCAGTGTTATTTAGTGTGTCGCAGAGGTCATTGATATGATATGCAAATAATAAGGGACTGATGGTGGACCCCTGCAGTACCCCAACTTTGACTGGTAGGGGATTAGATAGGTGATTATTGGCCTTGGTACTGTGTTTCCTGTTGGATAAGTAAGAAATTAACCATTTCTTGATGACACATAGGTTTAATCTATTATTTTCATTTTTAAGGTAGGGTGGTGTATAGAATCAAAAGCTTTAGAATAATCGACGAAACAGGCTATTGTGATTTGGCTATTGTCTCTTGCTGTATATAAGTCATTAACCACATGCATTACGGCATCTCCAGTACTTTTTCTAGGCCTGAAACCATATTGGTTGCGATTCAGTGGGAGGTTTTCTTCAAGATGCTTACTGACTAGGTCATGTATCAGCTTTTCAATGAGCTTACCAATAAGAGGGAGCAACGTTATAGGCCTCCAGTTTTTTTATTAGTGTCAAATCACCCTTCCTAGGTATAGGTACTAATATGCCAACAGCCCAGGCTTCTGGAAACCCCCCACTTTTAATTGAGCACCTGAACATATGGACAAGCTGGTCGGTAAGTAGTAGTAGCGCATCCTTTAAGGTTCGGCTTCCTATGTATGGTATGCCTGAGGACTGATCAACTGATATATGTTTCACCAGCTTGGCTACATCCGCGTGTGTAATAAATCTGTTTAAGTCCAGTTCCAATAAATAGTCAATGTGTTCAAAGTCCCTAGGCTCCACATCATTAACATCACGTGGGAGATTGTGCTTAGCGACCAGAGAGTCATACAGTTTACTGCCAATGGTTGAAAAATACCTGTTGATGTAGTCAGCAGTATTTTTCATGTTCAACCTGAATGCCTTCATCAACCAAGGAGATATTTGCATTTTTCGCCTGCGGGTTAAGGATGGAGTTTAAAGTTTTCCAGAATTGTCTCGGGTCTCCCCTGCTTTCATCCAAAGACCTCATAGTTCCCTCAGCCTTAGCATGCATTTGCTGCCTACCTATTTTATGTGTTAGCCTGCGAGCAGTTAGCAAGTAATTAACATTCCCAGTAATGTCGTGATTATACAGCATGACGTGTCTATCATTGAGAGATTCAATTATTTCTCTGGTGGTGTAGGTACATTTCGTTTTTTTTAACACAATGTCTCTAACTGGACAGGTTGCATCTAGATAGGAAAATATAGCATTCTGCATTAGATCCCATTGCACATTAGGGTCTTCTGTCATAAAGAAGGGTTCCTAATCAAACTCAGCCAAAGTACCATAGAAATCATTGACATTGTAGTGTCTATAACAATGCGCTCTAAAGGTTTCACGGGTTGTAACTTCTCTGTCCTTTTTTCTTATGGCATAGACAGGATAATGGTTGGAAATTAATGCAAAAATGACCCCTTTTTTCTTAACTTTATCACAATCAGTCAGGATGT
Organism: Acholoe squamosa; assembly: GCA_949317995.1. Classification (NCBI taxonomy): domain Eukaryota; kingdom Metazoa; phylum Annelida; class Polychaeta; order Phyllodocida; family Polynoidae; genus Acholoe; species Acholoe squamosa. The sequence continues at coordinate 73,156,880 of OX439042.1, forward strand.
AATCAATGCAGCTCCCGGGTCCTCCCCTCGGGTTTGGGCGGGTGACATCATTATTTAGTGATTTTAAACCTGTTTCACGTAACAAAAAGTGTTTTACCGGGTATACGACCATAATGAAGATAATAACCAATAACAATGTGCAGAATAATGTGTTTGGGACGAGCAGTGGCAATCATTGTAATGAGCAATATATCAGAAGTTAGTAGCATGAAATATGTGACATAACCACAACCAATTATAAACTTATCAGTAATCGATATACAATGCACACAGAGGGCAGAACTCTGAAGTGTGCAACAAATCAAAGAAGCAGAGTTTGAAAAAAAAACTTATATTCAGCAGGATATGCACTATCTGCATACTAGGGGTACCCCTAGTTCCCTTATACTGGGGTGGCCCCAGGATCCAAGCTCAGAGGAGCAATGCTCAACACCGACACCTGTACTGTATAGTCCATGAAAAGATAAAGCTACACAGTACCCCAATTGAGTGCCCCTCTCAAAAGAACAGGATGAGGTTATTGAAATAAATCAATGCATCAATTTCAGTTCTCAAAATTAATACGTGTACTGGCCTGAATGTTTAAGCACACTTGCTTTATTAAATTTCAGCATCTAATTTAGACAGTATCTATACGAGACCTGTGCTTGTTTGAAGTCTGAAATCTGAACTCTGCTACCTGCGCTAAAACGAAACCTTAGATACTTTATTATGAAGCACCTGGACTAAAACCAGCTCTAGGTTTCATACGCCATTGGCAGCCTGATCCACTGAATCAAAGTGTCATTAAAATCAAACAGAAAATCAACAGAAGTTCATGAAAATTGCTCCAAACTGAATTTTTCTTCATGAGTTACAATCGAAGCCATATTGTATGGAGTGCGCTCAGTGGAATACGCTTTGAGGATAACGTGTGTACAATGTAGCAACATTTAGTTTGGAGCAATTCAAGTGAATCATTGTATCTATTTCATAATCGTATAAATCAAAACTTTCGGGTAAGAGGGTCGGTATGATGCATTGATGCATTATGTATGGTCCTAATGTATCAATAAATCGCCATGTTTTGCATTAAATTTTTTAAGATTCGAAGGCCATAGATCATGCCCATTGGTTGTCATGATTGAAGAATGCAGTCATGGAAAGTTACGCACCAAGGCTAGATCTGTGCCTCAAGCTAACCCTACAGGGTTGATATAGTCCAAGAGGGTCGGCATGATGCCCCAATTAAGTGCTAATAGGCAGACTCACCAGCAATTGGTGCATTATGTCGACCAATGGGCAGGCGTTAGCTGTGCGTAAAGGGTTAATGATAGCCATCGAAATGTCAAAATGCTCTTTATTTCCCAGTATGCTATTGCACATATATTCTCCATTATACCATTGTATCTATCGTCATAATAATGACAGCAAATACCATCAGTCTGCCCTCTGTACCAAATTATGTTCACAACTGACATTTCTCTCTTGGGGGAAACATAATGATTGGACAATAGCTGCCGCCAATATGTCATTATGTCTATGAAGAGAAGACCCCCTCCCCTCTCGGTGACCCATTAGGGACCAGGCCGCATGACACAATTATAGTGTATTAATTGCGCGAGTAAGCACAATGCAAAAATGCCTGATATATGTATTTTACTTCCTATTTAATTCCGTTATGTTCATGCATAAAAATATAATAAAAAAACCTGCATATAAGCAGATTTGAGGGTGCAGCTTATACAAGCGGTTTTTGATAGTATAGAACAGTACTAATATTGATATTTTCAATCCCAAAGTGTGGAGTAACTCGCCTGGGCGACACTTTTGTACATTAATGCACCATACTAACCCGACAGGATTGGTATGCTCCCATAGGGTTGGCATGATTTACCATTAAAGTGCCTTTTCCAAAGTTGTCTCTTCAAAGGGTGCGGCTTGTATGCTGGTACGACTTAAGGACTGCATCCACTGCTCACATTTAGACCATCCGTCTCCATTCATCCGTTTCTTTTTTATTATCCATAAGGGGTGCGTCCACTGCGGATGGATGGACCATCCATCGGTTTCATCTATATCATTTATCATTGATTTCTATGGAGAAAACAACGGATGAAGGGATACGGATGGTCCATCTGTCGCAAAGGATGCAGCCTTATAGAAAACAATAATAGATAAAAGGGATGAAGCCGACTGATGGTTCATCTGTCGATAGTGGATGCGGCCCATTATACACGGGTTTTTACAGTAATACAGAATTTCTATACTCTTGAGGAGTATAGGCATTATACACCGGTAGTGTTGATGAGAAAACTATCAGGATTTGCACGATCAGACCTAAAAGGGTTAATTGTCCTATACAACTTTAACCCCCAACACCCAATCTGTCAGCCAATAAAAACAGCTGATAGAGTCAGGAGTAAATGCTGACAGCACCCGGCCTAATTGCATTAATATATTAGTCATAAGTCTAAATGAATGTATTGAATACCCAATTACCTGGATTGGGTAGTTGGGGGCTGTCAGCTTATCCTTTAAGGCAGCCATGGTGAGTAACTGACCAGGGCTAAATTCATGCATCATGTCAACCCTGTGCGATTGATATGTTCCCGGAGGGTCGGCATGATGCACCAATGAAGCACTGGTGAGCTGTCTCGAGAGCACTTCATTGGTGTATCATGACACTATTTGGCATGATGCACTCCTGCATCACTGGACCTTAAGGGGTTAGGGATGCCTGAGCATCATCACCATACCATGTACTACTACCACCCCAATTAGCTCACTACTTACACCACCCCTGTAAGCTGGTAAGTGTAATATCCTACTGCCATGTAAAGTAGGTCTCCAAATGTGTTGTAATAACAAGAAACACAATGGTGTTTGCATAAGAAGATTTGTATGCAATGCATAATTCCCAGAAAACGGCTAAATCTTGTGGCGTTATGGGCTGGGAGTGGTTACGTGCCGAACCATTAGATCGTGATGAATTTGAAATATCAGATGTATCACGACAACCAATGGGTATGATGTATTTACATGCCAGAGATATCAATGCAGTCTTGGTGCGCTGTAGCATCCTAAAAGTTGGAGCATCCATAAGTTGACCCAAATTTTCAAACAATAATAAACTTATTTCATAAGTGTACAGCACAATGACAACATCATTAGGATTTTTTGGAGTTGCTTGCTGCGTAGCGGACGGGAGCGCAGCGACCATAGCAACTCCATTATGTTTTCGGATTTGGCCATGAGTGCAGCCGTGACGTCAGGCGACAGCTATGACCTGGAAGAGCAAAGCACAGAGCGCCCTACGGCTGCGTTTCTTAGTTACCACGTAGAATGTACTTCCAGCACGTCATTCACCAGGACCTACAGCTGGGCATGATGTAGCCTGGCAGGAAGTTTTGGGGTGGGGTCGGGGTGGGGTTTCTCGACCTATCTTACTCAAAAAATGAATGAGGGCTCCCAAGCAGCCCTGTCTATGAGAAAGGGCTGCTCATGGTGGCTGGGGGCCATTAAATCTTTGAATTTCATAGGCTACCTGCCTCAAGACCCGGCTCAATACTCCTCATTTATTCATACCCCCACACCCTTCTCTTTTCCTTCAAAGCTGAAGAAAAATGTGGCTTGGAAAACGGAAAGGAGTGGCAATTCCTATCCGTGGTCCTTGCCACATTTTTCTTGTTGTTTATACATTCAAATTCTATCAGAAGAGAGGTATGAGATCATGTTGTTATTTTTTTCAAAACATTGATTATTTTCATTGATGCTTGCGACCCAACTGAGAAAACTGAGCACTAATAGGCTTATACTGGAACTGTGCGTGCGAGGCCAACCTCTGGGATGCTTTGACTTCTGGGATACAACAGCACTAATGAAGTTTTGGTAAGCAGATTCACCAGTGAATGGGCATGATACACTGGTGCATAGAAGCACTGTGGGATTTATTGGACATTTATCTTGGCTAAACACTAAGACTAACGCTGCCCTATACATCTGTTGACATCCTTATAGGCCCATGCCTGCGTTGCTAGGGAAGTAACAAATGAAATATCTGTTTCGAGGGAAATAATGGCTAAGAAATAAAACGAATAACACTAGGACAACCCTACTATTTGATATAGTGATCACTCACAGACTTCAAACTCACATAAATCTTTTGGGTGGTTGCTAGGGAAATATACATGTTTGTACGACGTTGCTAAGCAACAGTATGGCATACCTGTAACATGTTGCTATGGCAATAAACAATAGGAATACTGTTGGTAAGCATATATGTGACTGAGGCTAGCATAGATAGGTCAAATGGTCTTCGGTGACATGACGGGCTTCCCTAGCCCACTTAAAAGGGTCTATTTCTCCTCTTTCCTATCCCCTCGGGATGTGTGTGTTGCACATATGCGCGGGCACTGACACATTCCACTGTGAAATTGTGTAATGTAGTTCTCACCATGAATATGACCTTAGCTGAAATAGCGTTAAACATCTATCACTCACTCTCGGTGACATGAGTTTAGGGGGTAGTAGTAGATGATCAATATACCTCTCTATAGGCCCATGCCTGTGGTGCTAGGTAGTAATAAATGAAATGTCTGTTGCTAGGGAAGTATTAGCTCAGAAATAAAATGGATAATACTTGAGCAAAGCTCCTATTTTTGATAAAGTGATGATTGGCAGGGCTATAACTCTCATAAATGGAGACTTTTGGGTGGTTGCTTGGGAAATCAACAAATATGTTAACTGTTGCTAGGCAACAATATGGCATAGAATGTATATCTTGCACAGAAATCAATTAGTCTCACTGACAAATGTTGTGCCATAAAAAGTAACATTGGACCCTATTAACCCCTTGAATTATAAAAAAAAAATATCATAGAAATAGGTTTCCATGGCAACTGTTTCCAAGGAGAAAAAATTCGAGAAGGGTCTATATTCAAAAATGATCAGTATATCCTAAAGTACCTCTGGGCCAAATTTCATGCTTTCATACTAAAATGCACAATTTTTTATTAAAAATGAACGGATCTACTGGACTACATAAGTATATCTTCGAGCACAACTAGGTGCCTAGAGGCCCTAGAGACCACACTCTAAGAAATGACTATTGGATCTATAAGGCATCCTCATGAAACTAAACAGTTTACCACCATAATTGTAATCCAGTGATGCATTTTTATTTCTGCAATGAAGTCCCAGGGAGTCATTGCGAAAAGATTGGGAATTGATTCTGTCAGAGGTGCTATTCACAAGATGGAACTGACTGATCCCAGTGAAGCAATTCCCTGTTGAATTGCCAAAAGTTGATTGGGACAGAAGTGGTTCAGCAGTGGTTGAGAATTGGCGAATGCTTTCCAATTCCCTGGCCTATGTACTTTGGGAAGCATTTAGTTGAAACTAATCATGGAACCAGTTTGCCCAATTTATCGTAATGTAGTCTAATTCAGAGCAAGTCAATTCCACTACAGTATAAGGTGGGAATAGGTTTGTTTGGGTGGAGAATTAGGGGGAAGTAAAAGGTGTGTTAGCTACAGTCAGAATCTAATTTCCAATCCTTTCGCAACAGCCTCACAACTGTTGGCAGCACAGAAAACTGCCATAAATTTGACCGTATTTTCGTTCACAGTGTATAAGCCTTGCCATGCATACACACGGAGATAGACCATATAGATAATAAGCACTGACTTCCCATAACCGTTTACTATTGGAAATTAGCAGCCTTCTGCATGGGGGCAGAGGATAAATCCCCTCAGCTCCCAGCTCCCAGCACTTATATGAACGACTACAAAGTAGACAGCCCACTGTACTTGGCGAAAATAGAGGAATTTTCAATATTAACCTAGGGTAAAAATGCTCAGCGTCATCAGAGGGTTTCCTGGAGTAGCGATCAATTAATTTTATCACCATCTAATGGGTTCCCTGTGTGACATGGGTTATTACTGATCAAACGCTGCCATTAAGAGGGGCACTGATGGGGGTCATTCTAATTACTGGGGCGCTGATGGGGGTTTATGTTCTAATCTAAACATGTATTATGGAGAAGGTGCTCTCTCGAGCAACCTTTCTAGGTACCTCCACAGAAGAGCTGCATAAGGTTTCAGACCATTATGTCCCATTCCTGCCAAGTATTCATGTTCTTTTCTTGTCAGACTTTAAGAAATAACTGTTGAATCTAACAGGCATTATCATAAAAATTAAGAGTGAACCACCGTAATTGCAATGCAGCGAAGCAATGGAAACCAATTCTGAGACATTACAGCCTTAGCGGACTGTCCCTCGCCAATTTTGTCACTCACATTGTGGGATTGAACCCATTATAAAATAATCATTTTTATTTACAGGGGTAAATTTGGCAGCTTTCTCCTGGCCATTTCCCATAGTCTCCGTCAGATGAGAGTGGAGTTTTCATGACAACCACCTGAAAGTAGTGTGAAGTTAAATGGAATCGCAGGAAGTTTTAGCCACCTGTCTACTTCAGCAGGTGAATAAGATGGAATTATGCATTGTAGTTATTATTTCTTCTTTGGATATGCTATTTCTTCCCATCATCCAATCCATTTGTAATAACATCTCAGGGGCTTAAGACACAGGTTAATGGGTGGTACATTAAACAAACTGCATGCTGGAGATAAGCTAAACTGTAGGGTATGTCCATACACTCTGAGAAGAGAAGGAGAAGTAGGAGCATGAGAAGGAGGATGAGAAGAAGGGAATGGAGAAGGAGAATGAGGATGAGCATGAAAAGGAGAAGGAGGATGAGAAGAAGGGAATGGAGGAGGAGAATGAGAACGAGGATGAGATGGAAAAGGAGGATGAGAATGAGAATGAGGATGGGAATGAGAATGAGAATGAGGATGAGAAAGAGAAGGAGACTGAGAATGAGAATGAGAAGGTGAAGGAGGATGAGAATGAGAAGGAGAAGGAGAATGAGGATGAGATGGAGAAGGAGAATGAGAGGGAGAATGAGGATGAGAATGAGAAGGAGAAGGAGAATGAGAAGGAGAAGGAGGATGAGGAGAAGGAGGATGAGAAGGAGAAGGAGGATGAGAATGAGAAGGGGAAGGAGGATGAGAAGGAGAATAAGAATGAGAATGAGAATGAGGATGAGAATGATGATGAGAATGAGAATGAGGAGGAGGAGGAGAATGAGAATGAGAAGAAGGATGAGACAGATCATGAGAAGGAGAGGGTGAAGGCATGAAAAAGAAATAGAATGAGGATGAGAATGAGAATGAGAAGGAGAATGAGAAGGAGAAGGAGGATGAGAAGGAGAAGGAAAACGAGGATAAGAAGGAGAATGAGAATGAGAAGGAGGATGAGAAGGAGAAGGAGTATGAGAATGAAAAGGAGGATAAGAAGGAGAAGGAGAATGAGAAGGAGGATGAGAAGGAGAAGGAGTATGAGAATGAAAATGAGAATGAGAAGGAGAAGGAGGATGAGAATGAGAGGGAGGATGAGAAGGAGAAGGAGGATGAGAAGGAGAATGAGAATGAGAAGGGGAAGGAGAAGAAGGATGAGAAGGAGATGGAGAATGAGAAGGAGGAGGAGAATGAGAAGGAGGATGAGAATGAGAAGGAGGATGAGACAGATCATGAGAAGGAGAGGGTGAAGGCATGTAAAAAAAATAATAACTTGAGAAGTCCGTTTAAAGCTTGTGCTTTTTTTGAAGCCATCATTATGTTTTCAGGTGTTAATAATGACCCCTAAAGGGTTAGTCTACACTACTGCCGCCAGGGGGATTTCCTTATGAGCCTCTTGTAGTGGAAGATTCAGAGTGTCGCAGAGACTGTGACACCTCTGTAAGTTCAGGTGTAAAACTGAGAGGTGTTGACACTGTCTTCTGACAGCCCATATGTATAGGTGTCACTCCACCTGTGTAAGTGTCAATGGACTCATTTTGTGGTCAAGGTCTTGGTGCAGATATATACTGCTAAAGGTCTAATTCATCCGGTGACTATTTGAGCCAGGTATTGAACAAGTAATCAATGGATAATTCATGACGAGTGTGTGTTAGTGAAGGATAATTACAGGAGGCCGTAGGCCGAGTGTAATTAGCCTTTGCTAACACACACTTGGATCATCAAGCAACAGTTTGTTCCAGTTCCAGATTAACTATCTCAGTTATTGTCAGTGACATCCTCCGTTGCAGGCTGTATCTCATCAGAAACTTTAAACCTTCAAGTGATAAACCCTATGCAAATTGAGGGCATTTTTTAGCATCAACATCATTAAATATTCAAAATGACTGTTCCAACCTTTTCTTTGGCCTCTTGTTTATTGATTTTAAGTCTAAGATTGTGTTTACATCGCCCACAAATTCAATAGGACAGTAGCACATCCAGTATTGCCCTCTAGTGGGCTGTGTGTCAATTAGACATAGGGGCAGTAATCAAGACCAGTTGTAATGTCACTCACAGGCCAATCATCCAGCTTGTAAGATCGATCACCCAGTTCAGAATATCTCTTTACCTTGTATTTTCATAAAAGAAAAGAGGTATTATAAAAGGGTATTTCATTTTTATATATGCCTGACATCATGCATTAAAAGGATTTGTGGAATTCCACGTATTGATATGATTTTTCACATTTGTGTGTACCCTTAACCTTCCACATAAATCAGCTACTTGATGTTTGTTGTATGTCACTCTTACACTGGCCCTTCACTCATAAGTTTCACTCACCATCTCCTTTCGAAACACTTCCACTGGTAGCAATAGGCCAATGATTGATCTTAGGATGACCATATGAGTGACATTGCTCCTATCATGCCAATATCACCCCTACATAGTGCTTGTGAAACAGCTCTCTGGGCTGCTGAGCTAGACTAACCAGAGATGGGATACAGCTTTTTTTTATTAGTCCCCAGCCCCACCCCCCAGTTTCAGTAGCCTAGGACGTTAGGTATCTACAGGTCAGCGTCTCTCCTGAAGGTGTGAACATTCCACACCTAGAGGTGTGATGAGTGATGGATGCTCCAAGCTAATCCACACCTTTAACATCTATATATATATATATATATATATATATATATATATATATATATATATATATATATATACCACTTTATTACTGATGGTAGGAATGCACTCCTATACTCTTTGGGAGTGTATACATGTGTAGCATGTCGGAGGAGGGCAATGAGGCAGTAAAGCCAGTCTATGCCTCACATCTCCAAGCAGAGCCTACAGATCATGCAGTGCCTGGAGAGTGAGATGCTTACAAGTAACCTCGCCATGCAATATCTCGCAAAAGACGAGAAGCATGATGGCAGCCACCACTGGTAGCCATCCGTCACAGGCTTATATGGCCGCCATATACCCTGTGTGGATTTCCCGCGAGGTTGGCCAAGTAGAATCAACTTGCCATGGGTCATAGTTATTGAAAAAATACCAACCTTTTACAGCAGACCCAACACCCTAGACCCCCATTTTGGGCATTTGGCTCCCTGGGTATAGCAAATTTATATATGTGTCAATATATTCATGTTTATTGGAACAGGCTCTAGCCTGTTCCATTGCAGTCACATGGGACGTCGATTGCACACGGAATCGGACAGTCCAACTTCCCATGAGTCGACCTGTGCTATTGTATCAGTAAATAGCACTAATAGCACTGACTAACTGCTGATAGATGGGCGATTTATGTCAGTTTACCACAGCCCAGTGCTGCGTCCGGCTGGGTAAACTGCCATAAATCGACCATCTATTTGGGGTTTTGACAAAAGTTTATCCCAGTCCAAAGTTTTATTTCGCCTAATTTCATAACAACACTTAGTCTACCTATGTCAGTAACTACTCACAATTTGTCAGATATTAGTCAATATATGTCAGTAAATACTCGCCATTTATCAGCAATTAGTCAATATATATTAGTTATTACTCACTATTTGTCAGTAATTAATCACTATATATGTCAGTACTTAGTCACTCTATAACATATATATCAGTATTTACTCACAATTTGTCAGCAATTAGTCAATATATGTCAGTACTTAGTGGGCTTCCCTAGCCCACTTAAAAGGGTCTACTTCTCATCTTTCCCACCCCCTCAGGATGTGTGTGGTGCACATATGCGCGGGCACTGACACATTCCTCTGTGAAATTGTGTAATGTCGTTATCGCCATGAATATGACCTTAGCTGTCGAAATGGCGTTAAACATCTATTACTCACTCACTCAGTACTTAGTCACTCTAAAACAGCAGTTACCAGTACATGTCAGTATTTACTCACAATTTGTCAGCAAATAGTCAATATATAACAGAGAAATAGCCATTGATTCAATTGTGCATCCTGCCTTGACTGGTATTTGTAAAAATATGTCAGTATCTATGGACTATTTGTCAGCAATTAGTTAATATATGTTAGTAATTATTCACTATTTGTCAGCAATTAGTCATGCATGGTAGTAGTTACTTACATTTTATCAGTATTTAGTCAATATATGTTAGTAATTAGTCTACATATGTCAGTAACTACTCACAATTAGTCAGATATTAGTCAATATTGATATATATTGACTATTTGCTGACAAATTGTGAGTAATTACCGATATATATTGACTAATATCTGACAGATTTTGAGTAATTACTGACATATATGGACTAAGTGTTGTTATATAATGACTAAGTACTGGCATTTATTTCATGTTGATATGCCCGAGATACTGACAGCCCATAGCTCTAGCACTCGAGGGCCGTATCGCACACCCCCCGTGCGATAACCCGCGAAAATATCACACGCCGAGGTCACATGACCATTTGATGACGTCATAGCTCCAAGATGGCGATGTAAACAATACCTATGGCGAGTAATTCTGGTAAATTTGATTCTATTTATCTGATTTAGATGAAAATAACATGAAATAAATGCAAAGGTTCACGAGTATGAGCAGTTATATAGTTATATAGTTACTGAGTACTGACATATATTGATTAATTACTGACAAATAGTGAGTAATAACTACCGTAAACTCCCGCGTAGAAGACGCGCTGCGCGTATAAGACGCACCCCAAACTCAGCACATGCATTTTCGCATATAAGACGCACATTTTAATGCTAATATTTGTAAGATTAGTACATTTCTATAGAAAAATTACCCCTCGTATAAGACGCACCCCCAACTTGAGAGAAAGCTATAAGACTCCTCAGCATTTTGTTTGGCGTAGAGGACGCGTCTTATACGCGGGAGTTTACGGTAATATATATTGACTAATTGCTGATAAATGGCGAGTATTTACTGACATATATTGACTAATATCTGACAAATTGTGAGTAGTTGCTGACATAGATAGACTAAGTGTTGTTATGAAATTAGGCAAAATAAAATTTTGGACTGGGATAAACTTTTGTCAAAACCCCAAACAGATGGTCGATTTATGGCAGTTTACCCAGCCGGACGCAGGACGCATTGACCGTGCGTCCCCGTCTTTAATTGGCTGACGGAGTGGCGTGATCCGTCACCCTCATGCATACTCGCCGTTTGATTGGCTGTTGGTAGTGGCCTGATCCAGTTTCTTCGCGCCAAAAGCCACGTGTTCGCTGGTACCGCTGGTATTGCTGCAGTAGCTGCAGCACCAGCAAAAGTGTTTACAGCGTCCCCGTCTTTAATTGGCTGACGGAGTGGACGGAGTGGCGTGATCCGTCACCCTGGTGCATACTCACCATTTGATTGGCTGTTGGTAGTGGCCTGACCCAGTTTTTTCGCGCCAGAAGCCACGTGTTCGCTGGTACTGCTGCAGCACCAGCAAAAGTGCTGTTTGTTTACAATGCAGCGATGTGTCCGTTTTTGGCCCAAATGTGATGTTATTTGAAAGAAATCTTGCTTTATTGTCGCAGTACACATGGATTATTATCACAACTCGTCCTTGTTTGCCGCATGGTACCGAGAAATTGCAGGAAATTGTTCGATTTGAACAAATCATGACACTGCCTGCTGCGCGGCCCCATTGGTGGTCCGAGAACAGGTCTGTATCATTCTTTCATGAATACCCTCAAAACATCGCTGTAGAGGCCAAAAATGCTGGGGAAAGGCCAAAAAGGCCTGAAGACAGAGAGACATCGTTGGGCGATAATAGGGTTCCGAGAGAAAAACGATTTTCCAGAGGAGTCCATAGCTGTTTGAATTTTTTTCCTACGACAATTTGGTGGAAAGTTATGGCCATTTTTGTGATGTCATAGCTTTAAAACATTGATAACTTTGTCCCCATTGTGCAGATCTGAAAATAAAGACCGCCATGACGTTCGCCAGCTCGAGCTACCCTTTATCTATAGGTCACACTATGGGAAACTCCTATTATTAAGGGAGATACGATTTATTTTGTAAAACTGCCAGTTCTTGGACCTCTCTGCCAGTGCCTGGACTGGCGTCTGCCCCCGCGTCCCAAAAAAGCCTATATTTCGATCCATTCCTTCCTCAAACTTACCCTTTTTCGCCGGTGACACTTAAAACAGATAGGTTTTGGCAGGAGGTAGGGCGCAGGTGGACCGGCCCAGGCCGAAAAGGCCGCTAGTTAAAAAAATTATTTCGCTTATTCTTTTCTGAAACAAATTTTTTAGGGGGGTATGTTCTTTAGGGGGACGAAACACCCCAGATTGATACCAAACATTCCATATCCATGCATATTATTTGCATAATTAGCATAATTATCCAGTATCTTCATACTTTTCCATATGTATAGATGTGTGTCATTGCTCCCTTATAGAATTCATATGCTTGCAATTATACACTACTGACACCTATTTGGGGTTTTGACAAAAATTTGTCCTAGTCCAAAATTTTATTTTGCTTAATTTCATAACACTTAGTCTACATATGTCAGTAACTACTCACAATTTGTCAGATATTAGTCAATATATGTCAGTAATTACTCGCCATTTATCAGCAATTAGTCAATATATATTAGTAATTACTCACTATTTGTCAGTAATTAATCAATATATGTCAGTACTTAGTCACTATATATATATATATATATATATATATATATATATAGTGACTATCAGCAATTATCAATACATGACACTATTTACTCATAACCTGTCAGCAATTAGTCAATATATAACAGAGAAATAGCCATTGATTCAATTGTGCATCCTGTCTTGACTGATATTTGTCAAAATATGTCAGTATCTATGGACTATTTGTCAGCAATTAGTTAATATATGTTAGTAATTGTTCACTATTTGTCAGCAATTAGTCAATACATTGTAGTAGTTACTTACATTTTATCAGTATTTAGTCAATATATGTTAGTAATTGCTCACTATTTGTCAGCAATTAGTCTATGTTAGTATTTGCTCACTATTTGTCAGCAATTATTCAATATATATTAGTAATTACTCACTATTTGTCAGCAAATAGTCAATATATATATCAGTATTTACTCACAATTTGTCAGCAATTAGTCAATATATGACAGTATTTACTCACTATTTGTCAGCAATCAGTCAATATATGCCAGTACTTAGTCATTATATAACAACACTTAGTCCATATATGTCAGTAATTACTCAAAAATTGTCAGCAATTAGTCAATATATGTCAGTAATTACTCGCAATTTGTCAGCAATTAGTCAATATGTCAGTATTTACTCACATTTTGTCGGCAATAAGTCAATGTACCTGTATGTCAGTACTTTGTTATTCCTACACTGTAAAAAATGTGTGTTGAACTTACAGTGAGTGAGTAATAGATGTTTAACGCCATTTCGACAACTAAGGTCATATTCATGGCGAGAATTACATTACACAATTTCACAGGGGAATGTGTCAGTGCCCGCGCATATGTGCACCACACACATCCCGAGGGGATAGGAAAGAGGAGAAATAGACCCGTTTAAGTGGGCTAGGGAGGCCCGTGTTGAACTTACACTGTCTTGTTAAAATGTCAGTGCCTAATCATTATTTGTTGGCAATTAGTCAAAATATATCAGTAATTAGTCACTATTTGTCAGCAAATAGTCATAATATGTCAGTAATAGTCACTGTTTTTCAGCACTTAGTTAAAACATGTCAGTACTTAGTCACTATTTGTCAGCAATTAGCCAAAATATATCACTACTTAGTCACTATTTGTCAGTAACTAATCAAAATATGTCAGTAGCTCCATACTATCACTGACCACTTGTCAATTGACAGTTGACATTTGACATTGAAGCCTGTTCCTTAGGACTGAGTCCTTCACCTGTGACATTTTATATCGTTGGAAAGGGACAATGGCCAGAAATTCAGTAATTCTAGTTACATCTTGATATCACTTGATTACATAAAGTCAGGGTTAGCTTTAAATATAAAGTGAAAACATGTGCTGGTCACACAGATTTAGTTGTGGACCCAAGAATTTCTATAGCTTCCCTTAACCCTTTAAGGGCTGCTAATACAGGAGTGAATGAATCATGCCATTGGTCATGATAAATAAAGTGTCGTCAAGTCTGCTTTACATTGAAGCATCATGCCGATCCACCGGGAGTGTATCAACCTTGTAGGGTAAACATGATGCAGCCCTGATGAGTTCGGGCTTCCCTAGCCCACTTAAAAGGGTCTATTTCTCCTCTTTCCTATCCCCTCGGGATGTGTGTGGTGCACATATGCGCGGGCACCGACACATTCCCCTGTGAAATTGTGTAATGTAGTTCTTGACATGAATATGACCTTAGTTGTCGAAATGGCGTCTATTACTCACTCACTATTACTCACTCACTCCCTGATGAGTTACCCGCAAGGGTGCATAGATGCAGCATTGAGGAGTAACTCACCAGGGCTGCATTCATGCCAATCTCACCCATTCTGCATTCTAGGGAATACCTCTCTCGTGTTTAGGCATGATGATCCCCATTTTCTGGGGAGGATTACTATGCAAGGTACCTGCCTACAAATAGGTTTTACAGCAACTAGCGGGCCAAACTACTTTACCCAGGTGCCAGTGGCAACTCAGGCTAGTGGTCGAGGTGGGGACAGCGTGCATTCATGCATCATGACAACAAAGATTAAAAATTTTGTGCAATGATATGCGCCATACTACACTGAAAGGGTTAAAATAGCAGGGCCGCCAGAATGACCTCTAGCATTGGTCATATACAGTGAAATCTCGCTGTAAGGAGTGTCTTGGGACCAGGAAGATTTTGCTGCTTATAATAGAAGCACAGTTTCCTATAACCAATAGTAAATGGATCCAATAAATGGTCAGTTAGGATCATAAAGGCACGCTCATTGCAAAAAGGCATTCCCTTGTCTCAGTCCATATATCTAGATTTCACTGTACTGCTACAACTGGAAGGTGTTGCACATAGTGGAAAAGGTAGTTTTGCCTAAGAAGTCCCTTTGTCACCCTACTATCTGCCACTACCAGCTATCTATGAACTATATTGGTATCATTACGTAATAATTATGTTTATTAATATGAATATGTGATACTATATTATGTATGAATGAATTATAACCATACAGATGGTAAATAGTCTGCAATAAGGACAAATACATGTGATAACAAGAATGTATATGAGTGATGCTTGTATATATTATGATTTATTGTATGAAATATGTAACAGATGGACTATGGACTTTATTAATCCATCAATAATGCTGGTGCCGCCACACCAGCATTTATAAGTTCTATGAAAGCCAGATGGATAATCCCCTCATGAATGCCAAGCATAAGCTCCACCATTATATTATTACCAAATATGGACAAAATCCATAAAAATTGAGTCAGAAAGCACTGACAGTGGCGGCATTCACAGATTAGTATATATATATATATCTTCATAAATGTTAAAACCAAAAGGTGCGATCGCTTTCACACCTCAGGCCTTGCCAGGCCGTGCTCCCTGTGGCTTGTTAAAGCTCCTGTTGCACCAATCAGCATCCATGTTATATTATTATGTAATCCTCCCCACCAATGAAATGCCATGTTTAAAATATGTAAATTATTAACTTCCGGTCACCATGGAGACACTGACTTCCTGTGTTGCTCCAGGGCTGGGATATAAGCCCTGGAACAACCACTGGTGATCATCAGTTGCATTCAGTTGTAACACCAGTAACATCACTCATCTCAAAGTGGTCACTTATTGATACACTTACTCAATAAAACCACATTACTTCAAGATCACGCTGTAGTTGGACTCCGATCATTTATAAGTGGCACTTCCATGCACACATCTTACCTGCAGCAGTCACTTCTTCTTTAGTCCTGTTTTTCGCATGTTGCTCAGAAGTGCTCATGTCAGTCAGGTCCAAGTACCTTTCAATGAAGATGATAACTACTAAAAGCAAGAGCACTGAAAAGAGAGTCACACACTAGCGTGTGCAATACACACTATTTTCAACCAAGGTGGGTGGCCTTTTAGTCTAATGAGATGGGTACAAGTTAAATGGTGATGCAGAGGATGACTTTTTAACGTGAGAGGGTACCTACTTAGTACTCTCTTTCGATTTTATGCAACAGCCTTCAGTAAGCCTTGTGGGGACACCACTATTGTTGTGTACAACCAGTCCAAACAAAGCTATCCCACCACAAACAAGCCACTGTCACTAACATATTTACCTTCTCTTGTGCTGCTAGGTTCTGGCCAAGGCTCTACAGCCACCCGGCCTTGGCTAGCGATTTACACTGTTATTTCTTTACCATTGTTCGGCCTGTTAATCTCTTGCCCTCTCGGTAATTGGCAAGTTCCCATAACAGCCGAATAGATCGGGCTAACGAGAAAATGCAGCTCCTTACAAGGAGAGTATAGTGAGGCTTATGAACACATCTAGACTGGAAATAACAAATTAAATGAAACCTCTGACCCTGTAGAGATGAGAAATACGCATCTTGTATTGATCTTATAGATGATGGGGGGGGGGCACTTTTTATTTCCCTTTTCACCAAAGGTGACCCTTCCTAAGAGGGATTTCCTTTTCAAAAGTGACCATTGATGGCAATTCTTTTGGTAAATTTCCAGAAATTGGCACCAATTTTGCCATGTGAGATTAAAATTTGAGAAAGGTGACCCTTGGTCAGAGGGTTTTGACAAAATATGACCCTTGCTGAAGGAGATTTGGGCAAAATTTGGACCCTTTGTTAGAGGATTTCGGCCAAAAAGTGGCCTTGCCGGCTGCTCAGCCATGTCAGTGAGTTTTGCCACCTTTAGAAGAATCAGACAAATTCAAAATGGTGGGCCCAGTGAGTCTGGGACTAGACACCTATAAACATACATGCTCTGGCCCTCACATCAAACTTTGACTTATTCATGAGGGAGCCAGGAAGGAGACGTCCTCACATAAATAAATACCAACCATGGGCAGAGGTGAATGGGCGGAAATGACGCCATCAAGGGACACTGGAACTTGTCTACCTCCGAGACAGGAGAGCCCCATGAGACCATGGTGACCTTTCACGACTCATCCCTCTGAATGGCAAAGTCCCATCACTGTCCACAATTAGACAAACTAGCCTACTCTCCTTACTATTATGACTCTCAACAGTTTGCTTTTATTTCATGCTGGATACAGAATGACATTAACTCTTATACACAGATCTGATAGTACCAGATACATTGAAAATAGCTAGACAAATCTGGCAAATCCAGTTGGTGTCTAGTTTTATTATGCATAAATCAAGTGGATTGTATAGAATATTAAAAAAAAGAATTCTAAGGTGATGATTTGATCAACCTTTCGGATTCATTAAGAGTTGTTATATATGATATGCCAGACAACGAGATTTTGCCAAATGTTATCTGTTTAGAGAGAGATCGATCTGTTTGGTGACTAGAAATCTAATGTAGGAAATAGATCAAGTCACTCTTCGATTTTTCCCCATGGCTTTTCACGAGGTTCCCTCATTGAAAAGTTCAGTTTAAAAATCGCCAAATTATTATATGTGTGGGCCTACAAGTGTACACTGTAGTAGGTTTCATCAAAATAAAGATGGTTTTAAAGCAACTTTGGGCTAAAGATTTCGCCGTTATTTTCAGGGAAATTTAAAGGAAAATAGTCCTTTGTTTACTGTTTCTCTGGGCTTCATTGTAGAAGTCACATTACTTCACTGCATCACAGTCGTTATGATTAACTATTCAATTTAAGTGCTAGTTCCACAGGCCTACATCTGTAGGAATAGCCCCAATCAAACGATTTATATTATAGCAAAAGTATGGGAAATATTGGTCAGATTAGCAAAATATTTCCCAACCAACGGTAGTGGAACCAACAATTAAAAGAGCTGGTTTCAGAGGCGTACTTGTATCGGTCGGAATAGCCCTAACCTGATGATTTATAACATATATGGTGTTCAGGCAATTTTTAGAAAACACAGAAAAATTAAAAAAAAAATTGAGTGGAATGGATAAAGGGGATCTAGAGAAATACAATGCTTAAAGAATTATGATTCTACTATCATTGGTTCTTCTTTAATTGATTATTCTTTGTAAAAAATGGGGTTTTGAGGTGGCAAACAGAGGCCCTTTGAGCTATAGCAAGTGATCTATACTTCTGGTCAATATCTAGGCCTAAGTGGATCTAAGCATGGAATACATGCATTAAACCTTATGAATGTATGTATATTCTGGAAGCTAATGTACTTAACTAATTAACTGTGATCATTTTGATAATAAGATGACTACAAATCCAAGATGGCAGCTAACTACTGCAATCAGGACAAGGGTATTATATTTCACTTAGTCAAAACACTGCATGGAGAAACATTTAATGCCATAACATGATATAGAAATGGTACACAGTGTCTCCAGATGCTGATGTGTGGATGAGATGTGTGATTTTGGACACCCTGCAGAAGGAATGAGAACACCCTGAAGAAGGTCTCCAAATCACTAGAAGAGGGATGTAAGACTCAAGGAAATTGTTGCAAAACATTGGGGAAGGGTTGGAAACTTTAAGGTAGAGAGGATAGACCAAGAGGGAAAAGATGGGGACCCTGGGGCTGAGTGTATGCCTACTTTTCAGAATTTATTGGGAGTATTGGGTAAAACATGTCTCTAAACCTCAAACATATTTTTGCTGAAACACTTTCACTTTGCCACAGTAGATAAAGGAGATATAGGGAATTCTAATGCACTGTCCTATGTATCCAATATCCTCCCCCTTGAAGGTGATCAAATCTGTTTTTGACAGCTTTTGATATCGCTCTGGTTATAGGTGTCCGATCAGAACGTAGCATGTCTCTAAATGTAGCTCTATATCATAGGAATCGAAAGCAATCAATTCCCAATTAATCAATTGCCCTGATGACCTCTGCTTGTTTTCTATATTTGTACAGAGTAGTTATCGGGGCATAGATTGAATACCATAATTGGGTGCCTCCACAGGCAGCACCTTTCACCTACTTTCCCTTACTCCTTCACACAAAAGTACTATTAATAGTTCACAAGTTACAACAAACACATCATGCTTGTGTAGAATACAAATATAGCTTCACATTGGTGTGCATATACTCTATCTTTAAGATAGCTAAGTTATGGTAAATCAGGATTTAGGTATGGAAGAGGAGAAAATACTCGAATGTCACTGCACTCAGTGACTGGTGTGAATGGCCTATATTATATATCAAACGTATTAAAAAAGTCGGTCGGAATAGCACTTATCCAACCGATTCTTTTACGCATGTGGAACCACTGCTTAAGTGTGTAATCCACTGCGACTGGTCGGCCGAATTTTCGCTAATCCAACCCATTTTTTCTATACTTTTCTATTATTAAAAATAATCGGACTAGTGAAGATTTGGCCTACCTACAGCAGTGGAATACCCACTTTAATGAGCTGGTCCCATAGGTGTAAATTGCTTGGATTAGGGCTATTCTGACCGCTTGTATACCTGTGGAACCAGTGCTTTACAATAAAACTCTGTTTAACAGTAATGTTAGTGTGGGACCCTAAACAGCAGCCACTTTGTGTGTTAGGTAGGGAGGTGGGGCAATTAGCAGTTTGTAATTACTCTGATGGGGTTATTTCATTGATAGGATAACAGGCCAGGCTGGGATATCATTACCTAAGCTCCACCCATGTGCTGCACACCAACATAGTTATACACATGATTAGATAATAGGGGGCAAGCAGAAAGGATACCCAAAGCACTGTGCGGAAGGTACTGTAATGCCCTTTATATAAGGCACGACTTAAGTGTTGGTTCCACATGCATAAATCAGTCAGATTAGCACAAATCTGACCAATTTTCTTTCTATACTTTTGATATATCAATGTGCAGTTCTTAAGGGTTTTTAAAAACGCATGACATCCAGGAATGTGCATGTCGGGAATAATAAGTCAGAAACCGCAGTAGCATGGACATCAGCTTCAAAACGTGCGTGTGTGCATGTGGGGTATGGGAGATTAAGAGATTTTGGCCTTTATTTTGGCACCTTGCTTATTCAAGATTATATTGTATTTTTAAAATTTCAACAGCTCAATACCTCAGCACTTACTCAAGATTGACACTTATTCAATACCCAAATCTTATACAGGCTAATACGATAATAGCAATGCATGGTCCTTTGGAATCATATCCACATCTGAGCGAGCAGCATGATAGATGAATGCAACACATAGGGAGGCGAAATCACGTCACATGCGGGCGGATTCTGAGCTCAGAATATTATCGCCCGCAGGCTTGAAGGATAGGGCAATATTTTAGGCCTAGCATAACTTTTTTAAGAATGAGAGTTGAGCCTTAAAATTTCATATGTGGTGGGTTTCCAGGTCAATTCAAATATTGGTCATTTTAGTTCCAAATCAGAAATCTTTTTACGACATAGTTTATCCCGAGACTTAGGCTCCCTATAGGTTAATAATCATCATGACTTGCATTCATGTATCATGAAAACAGAAGATTCTTGTCCTGGGGCAATATAAAGAACCATAGCAACCAAAATACTGTATCATCGCCTTAGTTCAAGAAGGTTTTCACTGACATTTTGACAATTTAAATTTTTTACTTTGGTGTATCCTGCAAAACTTGAAGAATGCAGTTACAACCTTCTCGCACTTAGGCGATGATATGGTATACTGATAGCTCTAGACAAGTAATACCATCGTGGTCTTAGATAGCATGTCCTGTTTGTGCCTTGCAGCTTCTTATTTACATGACACAACTCAGTGTTAATGCCCACACCCTATAGCTCTTTATGGACCACTAATGTATCAAGGTATCATGCTCAGTGGCCAATGTGATGCACGCTTGCAGCCCTGACGTGTCAGCCCTACATTCATTCATGGTTCTTCATTCCTGGAGTATTTTTGTTAATTCAAACATACCACGATGCAACAATGGAATGCTGGCAAGCATACTCACTAGCACTTCAATCACCGGGTCAGATGCACTAATACTCTAGAATACAGAGTTGATGCACTCGCGGAGGGTCGGCGTGATGCTCCAATGAAGTGCAGGCGGGTCTCATTGACGCATCATGATGACCAATCGACATGATGCACTCCTGTATTAGTGGCCCAGAAAGGGTTAACTAGGAGGGCTGTGCATGATTGCGGTTAGTACATCAGGGGATCAGTTACTGCTAATGGTGCATCCATGCTCTCTTGAAAGCTCCTACTTTGTGGGGCATATTAGAGATGAACATGCATTCCCATCTACCTACCACGTGGCGTCCCCCTAAATTCCCATTTCTCTGTGCTGAGTATTGGTAATTGGTGATCATTTTAAAGGCTATTGAAAGGTAGATACAGAATTCGGTCATGTGATATCATCAAATTCTACTGGGAATGTACATAGGTCCCGTTGTCTTTCCTTCTCTTGTTCTTTTCCAAATCTGAGAGGAACCACCTGCGAAAAATAAGAGGAAAACATATACATGTGTTCCATCAAACCTGTTGGTATGTCGTAATGGCCCATTTTTAATGGCCCGGCAATTATCTATTTCAATACCACCATACTTTCAGACCTTATATCTGAAATACCAAATTTAAACATCCTTCACCCTGGGAGGGAGGGGATATTTTCGCTCCTGGGAGATGGAATAAGGTTTGACCCCTCAAAATTATATTTAAAAAATAATTCCTTCAATGCATTAGTATGAAACAAAGGGACTGAGCGTCCAAATTTCATCTGCTCCATGTGGGCTTAAAAACTTGATTCTAAATAATGTGAAGCTCTAATTAATGTACAGTGTTCGTGATGTGAGTCACTTATCTTCACTCTGATACAAATTACCCCTGTACAGATTTCACCACCTTACACTCCATTAGATGCTACCATTTAATGATAAGGGACATGCTACTCACACCCCTCAACACAATGCAGTGACTATGAAAATCAAGTAGTCTGACAAGGTAAATGATTTTAGTAGTTAGTGGCTGGACTATAATCAATGTAATGAATACAAAGAGGATGGCGTATTTTGGTTATTCCATCTTTTAGACCGAAATCGTCTTCAACCCAGTTGCCAAATTTCTAGACAATATTCCCATTCTTCTTTTATTAACACTACATAATATTTATATCATCCATTAGGATTATAATGTATGCACTTTGTTTAATGAAAAGATACAATATTGCAGAACCCAATATGTATATTGTAACATGATCAGTGGTGATGTTATTTGCAGACAGACCCCATTCTGTCAGGGTCCCAGCAAGCACCAGTACACAATGATGAAAACATGCACAGAGTCAATATATCAACTATACCAAATAGACTGCACAATATTTGACCATCCAATCCCCAAGTGGGAGCTACATTCCCCTGTGGGGGTCATTGTCTGGTCATTGGGAAGAGGGGGTTAACCATTTAAATGCGGAGTAGTATGATGAAGCATCAGCCCTATTTTGGCGCCATGATACATGAGTGAATAGACTCATTGCGGCTGCATTCATGTATCATGCCAATTCTTTGGGCATGTATCAACCATCTTGGGTGGGCATGATGCTTGAATGCAGCTCTGGCGAGTTACTCGGCAGGGCTGCATTCATGCATCATAACGACCAATGGACATAATGCATTATTAGCCCTTAAATGGTTAAAGTATGACATGACATGACGTAGAATCTCTCCACCAGGGGGTGTCATCTACTCAATTACGTCCATCTGGTGAGTGACGTCACGGACGTGTGGCAAAGAGCCTTTTATTGACAGTCACTTATTGATTGACTCTGCTAATTGATCCCCTTATAACACGATCCTCTGTAAATGAGCTGTCTATAGGTTATGGTCTGTAGATTCCAAAGCCAGACTAGCAGTGTAGTAGTTACATGTATTTTGTTCATGTAGACAACTAGACTTCACAGGATCTTTATTCAAAACCTGTTACGAGTTCAGATCAAATTTTGTAAACTGGAGGTCAGACTGATGCTGTCTGCCTCAGGACTATGCCTTTCAAAATGTAGCCTTATTCCCCCTATATGTTTCTCCGCCCTTTAAAGGTTCTTTTATGCAGCAAAATGGCCTGTGAGCAACTGAAATTAAACTGCTCAAATTCACTTTGTTCTTAGTCACTGATAACAGGGACGACAATAAAAGAGTTCTTGGCTTCGGGTTTCTTTACAGAAAACTTACAAGATGCTGTCTTTGTCGGCAAGTTCCCTGCCAGGCCCGAGGACTTTGCCAGACTGCGGGACCAGATGTCCTGCTGTAATCTTAGGACATTGGGCTTTTTTTATGGATTGTAAATAGGGTCATTATTACGGTTTATACAGGATTTCTGTTTGTTCAGATTTAAAGACTAATTCTTGTTTTCTTTCCTGACAATGATAGTCTTGAGGTGTTCAGTCCTGCCAAATTCAACCCAGGCCTGCAGAATAAAAAAAAAAAGAAAAAAATATGCGGGACTGAATGGCCTGTAGGGGAAAGAGTTTTCATATTGGCTGTCTTTATCAACATAGGTGTAACTATCATTTCTGAATACCGAACCATACAATTTCTTAGTCCCTCCACTTTATATATATGAACATATGTATCAGAAACACCTATGCTCTTTTATCACTGTCAAATACCTTACCACCAACCCCATAAAAGCATCAACAGTGTTTGGCGAGCCCTGTATTCAAGTAATTAATTTAATCTAGTCTCAGGTGGTCAGCATAATGCACCACTGCAGTGCTGGTACGCAGACTCACCAGCTCTTCACTGGTCCATTACAGTGACAACTGGCAGCTATCTTGCAGACATTGAAGTGATTTAGCATCAAAATATACAGAGGAATCCCATTGAATTATCCAGAAGTCTACTTCATTATATAGCATAATCGCATCTCCATATAAAAAACACAGCTACAGCTAGACCTTAACTCTCTAAGAATGTCTTTATTCTCATCGTTTCATCATTTGTCAGCATGATGTACCAATGGAGTATATAGACATAGTTCAACGATGATTTGTCAGTTCAGGCTATTTCTCTTTGGATTTGGAAGGTAGCAAGCCGCGCATGCGCGAAACTCAAAGCGGTTGGAAAAGTGAAGAATTAGAAAGTGTTTCTCCACGCCCGCCCTGGGAATCGCTTTCCTGTACATTTCTATAGTAGACATGATATAAAAGGAATAACATATTAAGTGATGCATCAAGCAGAACCTTTGGGAGTGTATCAAGTCTGTACGGCCAGCATGATACCTTGATGAGTAAGGTTATGGATGATGCTTTAATCATGCATCATACATAGGGGAATGATGTATTTAAGCACGTTACTCTCCTGAAAGGGCTGGCTATAGCCACAGAAGCATCATTCTCATGGAGATGACTTAGAGCAAAATGAGCGGCCGGTGGTCACACAGGTGTAATCTATTGTCTACCTGGGGAAGGCTTTGTGCCTTGGTAACAATATAAACCCTATAAAGGCTACATCACGATGCCTCTAGTCTCATATATCCCTTTGTGGTCATGGTGCAACAAAGCATTGCTGATGCATCTACTCACCAGTGCTGCATTGGTGCATCATGCCGACCCTTTAGACATTTGCATGATAACACGATACAAGCGGCACCCTGTTTGCGTAAAGTCAGAAAGTATGTACCAAAGACATAAGGCCTACAATGTTATAACAAATATTACTACATCTGCTGCCTTTTGACTGCACATCCATGTGTTCTCTACCATTGTAGTTGCATCAGTGATCGACTGGACAGGTCTGGCTATAGAACCATATAGACTACAGGGTTATATTGTGTTATACCACGATTTCTTGGTTACTTAGTGCTTTTTGCTGGCTATTCCCATACACATATCTGTCGATATTGCACACCCTATAGGCTGTAACATCAAATTTTGAAGGCGTGCGGTTATCCATGGAAGGTGTGCGGTTATCCTGGATAACCGCATGCCTCTCATGTCCTTCCATGTCATATGTTACATGTTAAAACCCATGATAGACTTGACCAGGACAGGGCTCGAACCTGCAGCTTAAGATTCCTAGTCCAACTCCCTATGCAGTGCGCCACAGGGACTGACGAGAAATGCTCGGTTCGAACCACCTCTGGATATGATACAAAGCCGTGTGTGCTGTCGCTGTCCGCTGCCGGGCGAGGAGGTGTATTATACACAAACATAACAGCGAGATGCAGCTTTTTTTGCCGTGTGCGCTGTCACTGTCCGCTGCCAGGCGCAGAAGGAGGAGACGCGGTGGTCTAGCGGTTAGCGCCTTGCGCTCATCCGTGAGAGGTCCGCGGATCGCGTCCCGGTCTAGGAGCATCTTTTTTTCGCCATGTGCGCTGTCGCTGTCCGCTGCCAGGCGAGGAGGTGTATGGATTGATTGTACACAAACATAACCGCGAGACGCATTCAAAGCAAGCCAAGCCGAGACCGAGGTGTATTATACACAAACATAACCGCAAGAAGCTTCTTTTTTCGCCGTGTGCGCTGTCGCTGTCCGCTGCCGTGCTAGGAGGTGTATGTACCGATCGTGTTCAAACACTATTTTTCGCCGTGTGCCGCTGCCAAGCCTAGCCGAGACCGGGGCTGTCGCTGTCCGCTGCCGGGCACCGAGGTGTATGTACCTGTGTACACACACTATGGCTGGCTTCGAATCCCGGGGAGGGGGAATAAATTTTTTTTAAATTTGAATTTATTGGTATTATATTGATTATTTATTGGTTTCGTGGTATAAAATAAGTAGTCAATGGATAATTCATGACTCATGTGTGTTAGCAAACACACACTCGTCATGAATTATCCATTGGCTACTTGTTCATTAAACCAGTGGTATTTTATCCCAGTGGACTGTCTTAAGCCAGTCTCTAAATTCCAATGGTTAATGATTGATCTTGATATTCATTTCATGTTGGATTGGAAGCAGTGCAACATGATCGCTCCATAGGTCTAAACTAGGGGCTCCATATTTCACGTCCCATATTATCTCACAGCTAATAGGCCCTTTTTAATACTGACTCCTGAACATTTCTGACTCAGAAAACATGAAATAAATGCAAGGAGTAGTGTGCCTGATTCGGCTTCACCTCGTGAAATTTGACCCTCAGTCAGAGCGACTACTTGTGAACCTTTATCTATAATTTATATCATATCATGGTAGGTCATGCACATTATTCAAAGGTCTCTATGCTAGGATACCCGGAAGGGCATTTCAGTGATGCAAATTAACATTGTTCAGAAATGCCTACAGACAACCAACAAACGGTATGTTCTTTTTATGGGGCATCTAGTTTCTACATGATATATGACTCTAAATCAGGTTAACGAGGTGACTTTTATGACCATCCAATTCACGCAATGGCTACTCTCAATCCTTAAAGAATGTAAAATGCAGTGTTTCGGAATAGTTCATTATATGCCTCAATGGTATATGAATCCAGCCCTGGCAACTAAATGCCGAATGCTTCATTCAAAACTTAAATTTGTGATAATATACACACAAAGATCGGATGATGCATGAAATCAGTGGTAATAAGGCACTCATCAAGGCTGCGGTTGTGCATCATGGGAGTAGTGGAACATGAAAAGTGAGGCATCATGCTGACTTTATATATAGTACCCCGCATGGTCTATAGAGTTTACCTGAGTATAAGAGAAATGTGATTACGGCATAAATCTTACACCGAGCGGGCATCAGCTGGTGATATACAGCTGTCGTGCATGGCTGGGGGAAGACATCAAAACAAGTTTGCATGCTGATGCCTCATTGTCTGTCTCTTTTAGCCAGGGGTCCTTCCCATCACCTGACAATGCCTGCAAGGCGCAGCAAACCCTTCAAAGCCTCTAGCGTGTCATGCCCATTTGTTGTCATGATGCATGAATGTAGCCCTGGTTAGTTACTCACCAGGGCTTCATTCATGTATCATGACGACCCTATGGGGACAATACAATGCAGCAGTGGCCGATTTTGACAGGGGGTGGCGCAGGGGCGCACACCCCCTCCTTTTTGCCGATACTTAAGAGTTTAATTTCAAAATTTTAGCCCCATAATTTGCTCATAATTAAGGGGGGCGCCTTTTCCAAATCCTGGATCCATCATTGATGATGCTGTTGAGCAGGCTCCCCAGCACTTCATTGGAGCATCATGCCAACCAATGGGCATGATTTGTTAGCTGCCTTCAAATGGCTAAACAGGGAAGGGCAGGCTAGATCTCGTAAGAAGCCTGGTCGTGTGCAGTAAACCTTATACCATATTTCTAGAAGTGTCAAGCTGTAGTGTATGTGTGTAGTCGTAGAACATTAAGAAATGGGCTTCTGTAGTACATTTTCAAGCATATCACGTCTACCACACTTTAAGTCGTAGTGGGAGTCCTAACTTCGATGCATTACAGTGCTACAACTAGTGGTTACTATTGGAGAGAAGTAAAAAACAAAAATTTCGATTCTATGGTGATCCAACACTGGCCAGCCTTAACCACTGAAAGTAGTATTCAAAGTTATAAACACTGTCTCTAATAAGGCCTCTGATACAAGGATTTTGAAATCTATGAGTGCCCAGTTAGGTATTTCTCCATAATGTTGATTAACATTATTAGGAAATGTCATCCTGGCACTAAAATGGGCCACTTAACAACAGTATTCAAGACAGGTGCTTGACCAAAGACACCCTGATTTTCCAGCTACAGTTCTCCCTCAGAAGACCATTGCATTTGATTTCTGCACACATTACGGTGTGTTCTACTCATGAAACAAGGACGAGAGAAATATCGATAGACTTGAAAACATGTGCCAGTGCGGCTCATCTAAATGGATGCCTAAAACCAGGGAATTGAAAAGTTTTAGTTTTCATAATTATTTTTTAGAACAGATTCAACTTTAATGGTCCAAGTGAACATTTCAAATATAGGTTCATATAGGTTCATAATATGTCAACACGTAAATCTGATAAGATTGGTACAAGAAATGGTTTCCATACAATCAAGCCCATGTGACATGCAGTAATACAATAGAACCAATAACGTCATGGGTGGGGGCCATATCTAAGGATACTGTTATTAACCCCCCCCATATATCATCGGTAGACATATAAATAATTCCTTAATAACATTGTCAATATAAATGTAAGAGGAACATGATGATAGCGGCATAGTTAAGACAATTTAATACAGTTCAACATAATTTTGAAAAACCTTTAATTATCTAAAAATGAAGTAGAAAAAAAAAGAGTGATGGTCCATTCCAAACCCTTGCACAAACAACTTCTGGACCTTTTTCATATGCAGCAACTTAAGTAACTTTACATGGAAGTTAAAAGACATTTCCTGATCCAAAATTACACCGAGATACTTGAATGAAATGACTTGCTTTAACTCAGCTTCATCTAAAACTGTATTTGTTTTTGGAAGTTTCTTCAATGTCGGAGCTGCGGCAAAAACCATGATTTTTGTTTAGGACTCATTTAAAATGAGCTTGTTTGAACTTGCCCAGTTATAAAAATAATCAAGTGCATTCTTTAGCCTATCTTGAACAGTATTAAATAATGAACCTGCATTGTTATTAACTCAAATGCACCATTTTCTTTTATGTAGAAATTTCTCTAACAGAATTACACCATGCAAGTGCGTGAGTTATTTGATCAAAGTCTGTTGGTTCAGTGTGTCTATAGCTTACACCACATACATTTCCACCACCAACATTACGTAAAAGCTGGTCCCCATCATGCTGGCTGTTATCAGTCACTGTCTTGCAAGGTCATGGGCAGACACTATAAATAAATAATATATGGTATGTAACAAGGAACAACTTGTAGACCTGAATGTGCAAGACCTGATACCTCATAACGATGAACTGCCCTCTAAGCTAGTTGTCAGATGCATTGAACCTGTCCATGTTGAAGTCAAATTCAGGTGTTGTCATCAGATGTGGAAGTAACATATGATAAAACAGACAGAAATATCATCCGGCAAGTAATATCAGTCAGAGGCCCTAGGTATCTTATCATTGAAAATGACACCAGTGTGTGTGTACTTCTATGTCATTTTATTTTCCATGGATTTATTGATGGCTAGGTGGCAAAGTTTTCACCAATTTAAGAATGGCTGGTGATGGATATCAATGCCAGTGTACAGTATAATATATTTCCATCATGATATGATACTGCAGCTCCCTATGTGGGCATGGGGAAGTCCAAAGTTATAAAGGTACTTAAGTCCAGCAAGTCCTCCCTCAGCACAATTGGAATTACAAATGCTTCCCAAAATTCCCCAACAGGCATCTCAGTTTGTATAGGTGTGAATCAATGTCATATGCCTCCCACAACGACTGACTTAGCAAACTATTATAAAGCCATGTGGGCTACAAGAACTAAAAAAAATGAAAATTAGCACTATAGGATAAATGTTTGTAGAGCCCATTTTCAAGTAGCTTTATGGACTCATGCCAATAAACTTCAATGGGTTTCAATCAACTAGATCCTGCACAGTATTGAAGATGACTTATCAAATTCAGTGGTTCCCAAAATGCTTGTTCCAAGTGTTGCTCTTGCATGAGAAAGTGTTCTGAAATAGATAAGATGTTCTTGTGACAGTTCACAAGCCTGCAAATCTAAGAGGTGCAGTTGTCACCTGGCCAGTATACCTTGCACCACATTCTGTGTGTGTGTCAAGGAGAACAAAAGGAACAGCTTCAATGAGGACACTGAGGATGAAGAAGGCGTAGAGAGTGCTGATGAATAATGTTGGGGTCAGATGCCCACATGGCAACTAAAATATTTGTAAAACATAATCAATTATTCAGCCACAGCTGTATGGCCATACAATTTTGTAGATACCATACCGTAAACTTAGAAACACTTCTTTAGTAACAAGTATTTTAGCCCTTCACTTGATTTGAAGCAGGAGTAGTAAATTTTCAATATATTTCTAACATTACCAGGGGTAACACTCATTCAAAATGGCTGCCATAAACATGGTTTTAAATGGCATGGTTGGATTCCTGGGCCTCTGAAATGTATTCTTGATACTTTATTTCAATATATTTCTAGCATTACCAGGGGTAGCACTCACTAATTTTCAATTCAAAATTGCTGCCATTTACATGGTTCTAAATGGATTCCTCAGAAATTGACTTTTAGTAGTTTGTTTATTTTGTCTTTCTATGTTGATTAGAAATGAAGATATTCCTTACTCAATATCTTTATGGCATTATTTGAGGTAGAACTCATTACTAATGGCTGCCATAAACATGGTTTTTAAATGGCATGGTTGGATTCCTGGGCCTCTGAAATGTATTCTTGATACTTTATTCTGTGTGTCTATGTTGATTGGAAGCTGAGATATTCATTTTCGACATTCCATGGCACTTCGCAGGGTAGAACTCATTAATAATTCAAAATGACTGCCACATACAGGGTTTTGAATGGCATGAATGGATTGCTGGACCTCGGAAATGTACTTTTTTCATTTTGTGTTTCTATGTTATTTAGAAGCAAAGATATACATTTCTCAAGATTTTGATCGAATTCTGGTGACCATCTTGAATATCTCAATTTCCCCAAACCCGCCATGAACACATCATTGTGGATATGGTCACAGAGACCACATAGATGAATAATCAAAAGAGAAAAAAGTATATCAGAGAATTTAGGGTCAAGCTAATAATTCATGTTCCACCACTAGACTATTCTTGGCAAATATTTGTTCAAACTAAGTTAGGTATACACCATTCTGACCAGATTTAATGTTTCAATGAAGTAATAAGTTTCGTTTCATAATGCGTTGCTAGACATGGGATGACAATGAACCAGAAACGTAATTTTTCAGCTTCTTTTTTTTTGAAAAGTGTTCTGGGATGGAAACTTAACATGATTATCAGTTTAGATGATTCAAGGATTATTGTCCTTTCCTGAGGAGTTTTCTTTTCTTAATTTGTGTCGGTATTTAAATCAGTAAGGTTAGGAGAGCTCAGGGTGACAGCCCCCGAGGAGTGGAATGACCATGATGTATACACCTTGGACTTCAGTGCCATATTTATTTCAGGTTATATTGATGCAAAAATGCTCAAATTCAATAAAATTAGAATTTAAGTAATGAAAATAGCATGCAAAATGTAACCAGCAATGGAGATATACATGCATTCCACAGGGGGTGTCGCAACCGGCACTGTAAAGATACATCTATGGGAAGTTGTTATTTACACAAAATAAAGAAAAATATTAGTTTTCTTGTAGTATGAAATGAAAAAAAATCCTTAGTCATACCGGATTTTCACAAATCACGTTTTTGTGGAATTCATCATTGTTGACGTTTTTCATCTTTTCGGTCCAATTCAAAACAATAAGTGAGCAGCTATTACATGAACATGTGCACTGGGAACAGGTCTTATGAAAGTAAACGCTTACACTCTTTTAGGGCCGCTGATGCATTAATGCATCATGCCCATTGGTCGTCCTGATGCACCAAGACTGTTCGCCAGCACTTCATTGGAGCATCATGCCGACCCTCCAGGAATATACATATGTATCAGCCCCGTAGGGACGGCATGGTGCTCCAATGTAGTGCTCGCGAGCAGTCTCGCTAGCACTTCATTGGTGCATCATGACAACCAATGGCATGATGCACTCCTGCATCAACCACCTATAAAAGGTTAAAAGCTTCATGATGCCTCATTTCAGATAGATGATGCTACGGGTTGCTGGAAAGGTGCTGTTACTAAATTTAGAATATCAGTAGATTTCTGGTATTATGAAATGAGAAAGCCTAGACATACTCCATGTGATTTTGATATTAATATCATGGTTCTGTCTGTACATTAATTTAAAAAAGTTGCTGTCAGAGTCTGGTCTATGATGCGTTCATGCATAATGCCGACCAATGGAAATAATGCATTAATGCATTGGCAACCTTTAAAGGGCCAGAAGAGTATAAACCAAATGGAGCACTAAGAAGTTGACTACCAGAATTGTATTCAGAAATCATGCAGACCACCCAATAAACACTACAATATGCTGACAATGAATCTTTGGTTCATAAAGGGATTTTTCCAATATTTCAGTGATACTCCTGGAATTCATTATTCCTGAAATGTCTGACCTTTTCCCTCAAATTCAGCTCGTTTCCAAACAATAAAGGAACAGTTATTACAAAGTGATAGGTCACCAGGTTTTAAACTCGAGAGAAAATGAATAAAAGGGAATGTTGAGTTATCAGGACAGAGGCCTTATGAGTCATAACAGCTTCCCTAAAGCTATCCCAATAGCATGCAATATCAATGGAGCACATAATATATGCCCTAGTGTGGACATCCAATTTGTTGGTTATTGCTTGATTGGGCACCTTGTGAGATACTAGAGGCACTGATGGCGACCAGTTGGTACATGCACCCGATATATTCTGCAGTAAATGGAGAGAATTAGCCGATCGTAGTAAATGGAGGGAATTAGCCGATCATAGTAAATGGAGGGACTTAGTAGATCGGAGTTGATGGAGGGAATTATCCGAAAGTGTGGATGAAAGAGTGGTTGTAGTCTAAGAGATATAGCATGATTTTGGACTGACCTTGGCACTTTTGGCAGAAAGCATGAAAGTTTGCATATAGGGCTTTTTGAACGTGCTGAATCCATTTCTAAGTGGAAACATCACTTTTGAGAAACGTTTCCCCTTCTAAATTGACTTTCAAAAGAAAAAGTAAATAATTCATATTAAATAACATTAAAATTCATTGAGGATTTAATAGGGTGAGAAATAAACAGGAGGCAATAAAAGCATTTCCCATTGAAATGTATTATATTGAGTATGACATCACACACACAAATTGTTTTTCTCTAAAAGTGGGCCCAAAAGAGGTAGCCATTACTGAAATTCCTTATTTTTGCAATAACTCTGCAGGTGGTGATGATAGACACCCATTTCAAGTGTCTACTAGCACATTTGCAGGGTCTAGGAACTCATTTGTAACATCCTGATGTTTCTCAGAAGCATACTAAACCTTATTATAGGTCTATTCTAGGTCGCCATTACCAAACTTCACATTTTTTGTAATAACTTTGCTGACAGATAAGCATTCATCCAGTGTGGCATCGTGCATCATATTATTTTGTGGTACTGGTCCAACATTGTTTAAGAAACTGCAAATCGACTAATCAAGTCAAATGTACAGAATATATAATCAAAGTCTGTCCCAATGGTTTAGCAGAGAAACTTGTCTTTTTTGAAATGGCATAATGGTTATATATGCCAGATATTCTCCAGTTGCTCCGAGTCAATATCATGGACAGGGGCCAAGGGCCTTTTGGTCTCGTAGGAATATATCTTATATCCTTTATCCAGCCAATAGGAAATATCAACCAGATACAATGATCTCCAAATCATAACCTAAAGTATGAACATGCCATGGAGCAAAAGGAAAACAAACAAAAAAGCAAAACAGTAGAAAACGGGGGAAGAGACATTCCTCAAATTCAAACATAAAGGACAACAACAAAAAAACAATAGAAAGCAGGGGAAAAAGAGACAATCCTTTAGATTTTACACAGAAAGAAAAACAACAATAACCTAAAATTAATTAATGTTTGAGTATTTACTTCTAAGACCTTAAACAGTTTGTTATTTGTTTGGCTTGAAGTGCTACCTCTATCATATTAATGGTGTCCTAAATATAACCCTACTGGTCTGTTACTATGTCAGACTCTCTAACCCCCATACAGATGAAGCCTACTCAGGTCTCATCTAACCAGACATTTTATTGTTCGGGCCACAGATGACATGATCTAGACTGGTCATTTCTGGCAGTATTGCTGGCTGCCGCTGGTCTGATTGGACTCCATAAACTACCCTCACCTCCCACGGTCAGGGGACCATAACACGGTGGTCCAGATCTAATCCAACTCTTTAACCCTCTAAAGTGCTGGTTCCACTGTCGGCGAATTTTTGCTAATCCCACCAATTTCTTCTAATACTTTTGCAATGTTATAAATCTTACGATTAGGGCTATTCTGACTGATTGTACACCTGTGGAACCAGCGCTTAAGGGCTGTTTTTCGACATCAGATATGGCACCTATCAGCTGATAGGAGCTTCTGTTGGCTGATAGACAACCATGCTTTGGCATAAGTGGGCCGGCGGCGGCAGTGTGCTAAGGCTGTCAGCTGATAGGGCATGCATATCAGGTGGTGGACAATGGGCCTAAGGGGAGCTAATGGAAGAGTGCATCATGCCCAAAAGACACACATTGTATATAATCAGATGCTACATGATAATCAGATATGCATCATATTAGAACAAAGATGGAATGAGCACTGTAGTTTAAGAATAAGATTGGCACAGTAATGATTATGCAAAAGTGACACTTTTCAGGCCATTTGGGATGCCGCAACTGGCCAAAACATAAATGGTAGGATTATTGGATGGGTGTGTGCAACACAGGACGCCATGGTTAAACCTATGGAGCTACAATATGCCACTTGAAATGATATTTCATAAGAAATCAGCCTGCACAATGTAAAATCAGCCTGTACGATAAGAAATCAGCCTGTATGATAAGAACTCAACCTGCACAATAAGAAATCAGCCTGTGTGATAAGAAATCAGCCTGTACAATAAGAAATCAGCCTGTATGATAAGAAATCAGCCTATACAATAAGAAATCAGCCTGTACAATAAGAAATCAGCCTGTACAATAAGAAATCAGCCTGTATGATAAGAAATCAGCCTATACAATAAGAAATCAGCCTGCACAATAAGAAATCAGCCTGTATGATAAGAAATCAGCCTGTATGATAAGAAATCAGCCTGTATGATAAGAAATCAGCCTATACAATAAGAAATCAGCCTGTACAATAAGAAATCAGCTTGTATGATAAGAAATCAGCCTGTATGATAAGAACTCAACCTGCACAATAAGAAATCAGCCTGTGTGATAAGAAATCAGCCTGTACAATAAGAAATCAGCCTGTACAATAAGAAATCAGCTTGTATGATAAGAAATCAGCCTGTATGATAAGAAATCAGCCTGTACAATAAGAAATCAGCTTGTATGATAAGAAATCAGCCTGTATGATAAGAAATCAGCCTGTATGATAAGAAATCAGCCTATACAATAAGAAATCAGCCTGTACAATAAGAAATCAGCTTGTATGATAAGAAATCAGCCTGTATGATAAGAACTCAACCTGCACAATAAGAAATCAGCCTGTGTGATAAGAAATCAGCTTGTATGATAAGAAATCAGCCTGTATGATAAGAAATCAGCCTGTATGATAAGAAATCAGCCTATACAATAAGAAATCAGCCTGCAAAAAGAGAACTGATTCATCCTGCAAGGTGTACGATAGGAAATCAGCCTGCACAATAAGAAATCAGCCTATACAATAAGAAATCAGCCTATACAATAAGAAATCAGCCTGTACGATAAGAAATCAGCCTAAAACCATAAGAAATCAGCCTGTACAATAAGAAATCAGCCTGCACAATAAGAAATCAGCCTGTACGATAAGAAATCAGCCTGTATGATAAGAACTCAACCTGCACAATAAGAAATCAGCCTGTGTGATAAGAAATCAGCCTGTATGATAAGAAATCAGCCTATACAATAAGAAATCAGCCTGCAAAAAGAGAACTGATTTATCCTGCAAGGTGTACGATAGGAAATCAGCCTGCACAATAAGAAATCAGCCTATACAATAAGAAATCAGCCTATACAATAAGAAATCAGCCTGTACGATAAGAAATCAGCCTAAAACCATAAGAAATCAGCCTGTACAATAAGAAATCAGCCTGCACAATAAGAAATCAGGCGGCACAATAAGAACTGATTCATCCTGCAGGATGTACAAAAGGAATTTAGCCTGCACAATAAGAAATCATCCTGTACGATAAGAAATCAGCTTGTACGATAAGAAATCAGCCTGCACAATAAGAAATCAGCCTGTACGATAAGAAATCAACCTGTACAATAAGAAATCAGCCTGCACAATAAGAAATCAGCCTGTACGATAAGAAATCAGCCTGCACAATAAGAAATCAGCCTGCACAATGAGAAATCAGCCTGCACAATAAGAAATCAGCCTGTACGATAAAAAATCAGCCTGTACGATAAGAAATCAGCCTGTATGATAGGAAATCAGCCTGCACAATAAGAAATCAGCTTGTACAATAAAAAATCAGCCTGTATGATAAGAAATCAGCCTGTACAATAAGAAATCAGCCTGTACAATAAGAAATCAGCCTGCACACTGAGAAATCATCCTGTACGATTAAAAATCAGCCTGTACGATAAGAAATCAGCCTGTATGATAGGAAATCAGCTTGCACAGTAAGAAATCAGCATGCACAATGAGAAATCACACTGTATGATAGGAAATCAGCCTGCACAATAAGAAATCAGCCTGTACGATAAGAAATCAGCCTGAACAGTGAGAAATAAGCCTGTACAATAAGAAATCAGCCTGTACAATAAGAAATCAGCCTGCACAATGATAAATCAGCCTATACAATAAGAAATCAGCCTGTACGATACGAAATCAGCCTGTATGATAGGAAATCCTCTAATCCCAGTTTATGAAGACATATAACAAATTTAACACATTTGGAAAACAGCGAACCAATCGCGTGTTCTCTCATCAGGTATGAGACGTGACGAGAGTTGAGGCAGGTATCACAGCACTACTTTTACTCTATTGTTTCATGTTTAACATGGTTTCTGTTGCACTGTCACATGCTGAGTAGTGGTGTCCACAAGCACGCACTGCTTAAATGGTACTCTGACTAAAACCCTGACGCCTTCCATTAAGCCAAACCACTCCCCCTCCTGTCATGCATGGTTCTCATGAATTTGGGGAAAATTTGAAATAAAAGGTTTGGAGTGTTAGTTAAGGGTTTGAAATGAACAAAGTGTGAATGGTTTTGGAATGCTCCTGGATAAAGCTGGGTACATTATCCACCATCAAAATTCTTTTGGGGTGGGGATGGGGAATTTCTTTTCATATCATGAGCAATTCCCCCCCCCCCATGAACTGAAATGTTGCTTATAGGTGAGGTTTTGATAGAATGCAGGTTGAACTTCTTCCCCATAGCTAAATATTTTTTTCTCAAAAATCAGGGTAAGGGTCTGAGGTAGGCTCAGGGTCTGGGGTAGGCTTATAGATGAGGTTAAAATGACGGTACTCGTCTTATCCTATAAGAAGATGCCGTAAATTGAAGGAATTATGTCCTTGAGTGATACATGAATTTTGGCCAAACCCGTAAGAGTCCATCTGCTGTGTATGGGTGGCAAGCTGACCCCCAATACCACCAGCCCCCACTACACATGAAAAGAAACCACACCCAATCCCACGAGACAGTGATTGTTAAGCCCCCTAGTGGCATGATCCAGTTTGTTCCAAGGAAAGTAAAAGTGTCATACCCAGCAGGTGCACTGTCCCTGCACAGGGTTATTAACCCTTCGTGGACCGAATGATGCCCCGGGGTTCTCGCTCCTTTGATTTCGCACCGATGTATTGATGGCGATTCCACCTGCCAGCCTTGCATTGGAAAACCATGCTGACCTTCCTGGGAGTGTATCAACCCCATAGGGTTAGAATGATGCATGGATGTAGGCTACATTCATGCATTATGCTGACAAACCGGCATAGTGCGTTCAGATCCAATACAGCAGCTGGGAGTTAAAAGGCGCACGACAAGAAGTGTCTGATTGAAACACAATACTGACTTTTATTGCAATTGAGCAAGTAAATCCGGCAGGCATTTGACATAATGGCGGCCGATATTGTCGGGGGGATAGCTCATCTCAGGGGTATTGTCTTTTTTTGTGATATCTTTCTGTCAATCCACTCCCCTCACTCACGCTTTATAACACGGGAGTGGTCTTTTCCATTGACAAAGTGACAAAACTGGGACTTGTGAAAGGCTGGTGCAGGCAGTAGCCATTTTGGTAGCAGTGTATAGTGATTTAATGGCCATTCACTGTTATATTCATTGTGAACTAATCAATGACTGGATGTACCTGATGTAATATGTAAGTCATGGCTTACATGCAAGAGTGAGGAATCAGAGGATGGACCCCTGACGCACTATTTAAGATGGGCCAAAGATGGCGTTTAGATTCTTCTTAAGGGCTTTCCCAAAATTCTAAGTAGTGTGAGGTGAGAGGAGGAGGTCCTTTAGATACCCATAAAGTTTTGGGATTTTCAAAGTCCATCGAGGAGAGCAAGAGTTATATAATAATATATTTTTCTAGCCCACCCTCCGCAGAGAAAAACCCAACGCCTATACCCACTGAACATTGTGCTGAAAAATGGGCTGAAGAAGAAGAAGAAAGTGGCTATAACACCATGTTTTATTCAATCAGACACAGACACTGATGACGACATAAACCCACTACTTCCACCCATGATGACACCACCAACCAAACAACAGTTGACTCTAAACCAAAAACCACTACCACACCAACCTTACTGGATATGCCAAATCTGGCCAGCTTGGAAGCAGACCTTGCCACTAGTGACACAGATGAGGAGGAAGATGCTAAAAACTCACCAGCTACGGGTACCACCAAGTACGATCCTAAGAAGGAAGAATCCCAAAAAGACGACCCTGACTTACTGGAAATTGACACCACCATGCCTAGCAGATCGATTAGTCCAACCCTCAGTTCCATTTCTTAAAAAAGTAGTGTACATTCACAATATGATCCTGTCAGTAAACGTAAATTGGTAGTACATGATTATGATAATGAATATATGTTCCTTCAACGAAAGTAAAATCTGAACTGGTAGTTCCCTCCTATATTCCAACCCCACTAAGCCATAACAAAGCATGCCAAACTGAATATGACCCTAGGTTCTACCAATGACTAGTTCTCGCAAAAGATGTTCTCAAATATTTATATTATTCAATAAATAACATAGACCAGAAAATGGGAACCCAACTCCGACAGAGAATGGACAGGGTGGGGATTTTCAAATCGAAAAAGTAAAACTTCATACTTGTATGCAATTTTTTTTTATAATACCTACCATCTGTTAAGAATTATCTACATTATGTATAAATCATTGATGCATCAAAAGGCACCTTCAATGTTTGATAACACTGTAAAAGAGACCCAATTGTGTTCAACCGTACATTATATAAAACTGACTGACATGTAACCATGACCATTGACCTGATTATACTATGATGTCATTGTAACCAAGGTAACCATGATATATGTCTGCTCTTTACTGTACCTTATTGTAATGAATCCTTGTAATTATATCACCTAATGAAGGCAAACTCTGGTCGAAACGTTGTGATCATATAATTAAAAATAGTCTAATAAAATGCCATTGTTATATATCCTTAATTCTGTTATCCTAGTTGTGTCTATTATATAATTTGTTATATATACTATATATAAAATATTTCCCTAGCCATTCTAGAAACTCAGGTCGTCAGGGTGCACCACATACGTGGTAGATTACAGTAATATACCATAAACCCAAGTATGTGTACTTGATTCCAAATCAAAATGGCCACTTCATAGAAGGACCCTTTTTAAGTTGTAAAGGGACTATGGTCAAAAATGCCTTGCTCCTTTGGAAACTCTCACGAGGTTGTTCACCATTTACACAAGGCATGGGGGTGTTATGCTTTAATCCAAAGACGCTATGTTTAAAACTCCAAATAGGGAAAGAAAAAAAATGAGAAAAGGGAGAGAACCCATCCGAACCAGCACACTTTGATCAAATAACTCACGCACTTGCATGATGCGATCCTTTCCGAGAAAATCCTACATGAAATAATGATGCATTTGTGTTCATAACATTGCAGGTTTTCCGTGAAAACCAAAACCTGTCAATTGCCTGGTTTTAGGTGTCCATTAAGATGAGCCATGCTGGCACATGTTTTAAAGTCTATTGACATTTCTCTCTACCTTGTTTCATGAGTAGCCTAAAAGTTGCTCACACCCTAATGTGTGCAGAAATAAAATTTAATGGTCTTCACAGGGTGAGCTGTATTTTGTTGTAAAACCAGGGTATCTTTGGTCAAGTACCTGTCTTGAATGCTTTCGTTAAGTGGCGCATAAGGAATATATATTCTGGGGCTGTTTAAATGTTTTGAGGGCATTTCTAAAGATGGTTCGACTGAAGACAGCCTCTATAATTTGAAATCTTAGAGTTAGTGATTTAAGGTAACGCACAATGACTGTTCTGTACGATCAGCACTTAATGTACACTGAGAAAAAAAAGTTACTCAATTGAGTCTAGATCCAGACTCAGGCAATGTCGCCAAAATGAGTATCATTTGAGACTCACCCTGATCCTTGCATGATACTCAGGCAGATCCTGAGGCTGATCCTTGGTTGATACTCTGACTTTGCCTGAGTATCATGCAAGGATCAGGGTGAGTCTCAAATGATACTCATTTTGGCGACATTGCCTGAGTCTGGAACTAGACTCAAATGAGTAACTTATTTTTCTCAGTGTAGTTATTACATAGGGTTTGGTAGGGCAGTCAAACTACAACGCCAATGTAGCCCTGAATATGTGTATAGTCGCACCATTTTGAGAAAAACCTTCCAGTAGATCTGCAACAAAATCTGCAGGGCTGAAGTTGCCGTAGCGTTTGTTATAAATTTGCAGTGTTGAATTCACACGTGACCAGTATGTCAGGGGTATCCTGCAGTGAGTCTCTAAACATATGTCTTGAAAAAGTTAAGAATACCTTTTTGTACTTGTACTATTTCATAGACACATAACTATGGATATCGATTTGAAATGTCACAAGTTGTATCACATTTCTATTTGTGCTGATGAACACTTTCTTATGTTTCAAAATGGGGAGCTCAGCTTTCCTCCAAAGAGTCAAAATTTGCAATATTGCCCCAGAGACCATTGATGAGACTCCAATTTCTTCCTTACGTTTCATGTATATTGGTAAGAAGTCGTAATAAAAGTCTCATTACTTTTTCATTTCATTTTGAATATATTTTCTCTGTATTTGCGAATGTTCATCAAACACGCTCCTATTGAAAATTGCATTTCTTCTTCTGTAAATTTGCATTTTTCTATGGTTCCTCAAGCACAATAACACAATAAATATTTTATGGAAACCTGTATGACAAATATCTCAGTATCCCAGCCATTGTTTTTTTCAAACTAGTTAATAAAGTCTTCAGATAATCTCTAATTTATAGTGTTTAGATTGAAAGCCTTCAATAAATGCTATCTCTTGAATAATTGCTGCATAGACTACATTAAAGTCTAGTCGAAAGCAGTGATCATAGTACCAACGTAGGGCTGGGTGACTTTGTCTCAGGTACCCTTTGCACGGTATAGAATCCATTTGGTACGATAGCTGTGTACAACAGGAGGTGTTCTGAGTCATCAGTGGAGGCTCCGCGATTTTTGGCTACATTATCATGAAATGGTACCCAGTCAGTGCCTAAGGTATAGGTTGTTAATATTCCTAAATTGTGAACATGAGATTCAAAAGTGTAAACATGAGATTTCGCCTGTACAGGCTTTGTTGGACCAGAGTGTAAATAATACCATTGTGACCAAGTAGGGATGGTCACTCTGTTCTGCTATGAAAACATCAACACAGCAAGATATTAATAACAACACAGCATACTATCAACAACTCACCGTAAATCACGGGGTCCTGTAAAAATCAAACCTGTCTGATATTGAATTTCAGAGACTCGTCAGAGTAAAGGTCTGTAATGTTTACATTAGATCAACCTGATTTAGTAAACAAAAACATCTTTTGACAACAAAAACATGCCTGAGATTGCACACAAAGGCCACATAAACAAAGAGGTCCCTCAACATTCTATTTTTACCCTGGAACAATACCAAATAACACTATGTAGTCTGTTTTTGTACCAGCTTTTGTAAGAATAGCTCAGATTCTTTGCAAAAATCACATAGTGGAGTCTCCACTATCGTCGTATGATGTTGAGAAATTTCTCAAGATGGTCTGACTATACTCCCTTCAAATAGTAGTGTGATCCCTTACTCTAATGCCATTTCAGCCCTGCATCTAGTGGTCTCTAATGATTGCACTGGTACGACTGCCCTACCAAACCCTATGTAATTACTGCATTGAGCAGTGATCATACAGAGGAGTGCATTTCCTAAATTCACCAGGATTTTGAGGGTTTCATAATGCAGTGGCTGTGTTTAGTAAAAGCCATGGCAATGACACAGGCCAATACTGTATATAAAATCCTTTACCTTGGCACTTGTATGAGATCAGCGCTTATTGTTTTCAGTGTTCAAGATTTCAATACCACCTTACCCCTGGCACTTCTTTGAGAGTGGCACTTTTTTGAGAGCGGCACTTTTTTGGGAGGCCGGCACTTAAACCAGCCAACCATTAGATTCTGATTGA
Organism: Acholoe squamosa; assembly: GCA_949317995.1. NCBI lineage: Eukaryota > Metazoa > Annelida > Polychaeta > Phyllodocida > Polynoidae > Acholoe > Acholoe squamosa. Next base: position 73,199,530 of record OX439042.1, read on the forward strand.
AATCAATAAGAGCCACGATACTTACACAGGCTGTAAAATAATGCTATCGAAATAATGGTAAAATCCTTGTCCTTAAGTTGCCAAAAATCCGTTGTTAATTTCACAGAGATCCCTTGTACCTCTGCACTGCCACCTTAGGCTTCTTGTAGAAACTACACTGATTAACTGAAATGCAAAAATGATAATTGACTGTTCGTAGATTCAACAGTTATTTTTTACAGCGTGTCATACCAAATTATACCCCCTCTGGCTGACTGAAGAAATCCTAGACCTTATAATGCGAGTGAGAGACAAATTATAGAGGAAAGCAAGGAATTCTACCGCTGAATATGATTGGAGACTTGCAAACTATTTTAAACAGGTTGTAAAAGTAAAAATCTTCTTGAATAAAAAAAGAGAAATTGGTTGTCTCCTGGAATTCAGGAAAACTGACCCTGTCAAGTTCTGGGATGCCATTCATAAGCTTCTTCCAAATAAAACTGGTAGTACACTGATTAAACTGAGAAATAACACAAATGGTCTAATAATCCCACCTGCTGAATGAGCTGAGTATATAAACAGCTTTTTCACCAACATAGGAAAGAAATTGATGGAGGCTCTGCTGCCCCCCACCGTACAAACCCCTGAACAGAACTTATATGGTGTACCGGTAGCTGGAACTAATTTAATGTACAATATCTCCTATCTTGACTTAATAAAGTATATTAAGGGTCTCAATATCAAGAAACCATCTGCTATCAAGCATTGTAAATATTTTAATAAAATTGTATGTCATAGATTACAAAAGTACATGGAGGATAATAACCTCTTATGTCCTACACAGCATGGGTATAGGAAGGGACACTCAACCCAATGCGCGGTCACTGAGCACCTCAGTTCTATCATAAACAATATCATAAGTAATAAACCAACCTATAGTCTATATCTCGACTACAAAAAAGCTTTTGATACTGTTTTACATTCTAAATTGTTAGAAAAAGTAGCAGTATTAGGATAAGACATTCCCACTTGTAACTTTCTTAAAAATTATCTATCATCTCGGACACAAATTACAATAGCGAATGATAATTGCTCTAGCTACAAGCAGATCACATATGGGGTGCCTCAGGGCTCGGTTTTGGGTCCTGTCCTGTTTTCTATATACATTAATTCTCTTGCAAAAACATGTAATTTTGATATGATTTTATATGCTGATGATGCAGTTGTCTCTGTTACATCCCCATACCAAATGCATGTTGCTCTGCACAGAATTAAAGAATGGTGTACCAAAAATTCCTTAACAATTAATGAAAAGAAAACTAAATGGATGTTGTATAATGATGTCCACCATGATAATAGCGTCTTTATGTTAAATAATGTCATCCTAGAGAGAATGTATAGTTTCCCCTACTTGGGTGTGACTCTAGACCTGGAATTTAAATTTATTGAACATAAAAATAACACCATTATTACTATCAAACATAGGATATATCAACTCTCCAGGATAAGAAAATTTATAAATCCAGCCACTGCAGTAGACATTTATAAATTAATGATTCTACCATGCTTTGATTATGGTGATTCTATATGGGATAGACCATACAGGGGAGACTAAGGAGCTCCAGCTTCTTCAGAACTGGGCCCTTAGAGTCGCCTATATAGTAAAACTAGAGGAAAACCCACGCATGACAACGGCTGAGATAAGACAAGCAAGTAATTGCTTTGAACTGAAAGTTAGAAGAGAACAACACCTGCTCTCTTATGCCTTTCTGTTGGCACAAAACAATGAATTTGTGGATAATAGAAAATTACCAACCCGTCTACATATAGGTAAAAGATTACTAGTTCCTCACTGCCTGAAGCCCATTGTCTTAAGAAGTGCTTAGTATAGAGCCAGAATCTGCTGGAATCAATTAAAAGCCTGATACACTAGAAAAATTTAAGAGTGAAATAACGTGAGATTATCCAAACTGTTTTATGTAGAAATTGCCTATTACACTGTGACTTGCCTTAGAACCTCATCTTTCATCTCATCTCATCATTACCCTTAGTTGACATAATTTGTACTTGTATAACTGACATTTCTCTATAGATTAATCATAGAAACTTTGACATTATTATTGCTTACGCCATGCCATTATTTTTCATTTGAGCTGTCATAGTATATATGTTTACTTGAGGGGGCCTAGCGGAGGTACCACAATACGTGGGTGCTAGGTATGGATACCGTCTACTTTGTATTCAGTATTTTCCCAATAAAACACTTTAAAAAATCTATAAAACCCCATATCTTGGACCTTCAGGGGGTGAGGGAGTGACAGCTGTACAGCCCCAGAAGTAGAGCCCGTGATCTATGCCCCTATACCCCAGGGTTTAAGCCATCCTGCTGTGCTCTGTCCTGTTCTCCTGATATCCAAACTCTACTGACTGACTCTATAAGGCCCATTTTCCACCACCCGATATGATGCCTCTATCGGCCGATAGACCCGTAGTAGGTGGTACCATCAGCCAGTAGAGAGCCATGCCCCACCATTGAGCCCTATGGTAGCCCTGTCAGCCGAGACGGTAGTGTGGTGCTGCTGTCGGCCGATAGAGGGACCCTATCGGGTGGTGGAAAACGGCCCTTACCCCCTGCCCCAAAGCACTCACTGCATACTCTCTAATATTTTGCCAAGTATATAGTCTTGAGGAGGTTAATAAATACAGCCATAGTCATATCCAGGAGAAAAGCATCTTTCAATGGTGTGTTTTGAAATCGTACATGTATGGCATATGGCCCCATACATACGGCCTCATACCTTCAGTCCAGAATTTGTTTGATCTTACTTTTGGCTACTAGTAGGCTGACATGGTCATCTCACAATCAAAATGATTATCTCATTTTAATGAAAATCGTCCATGGAAATCGTTTATTATCATTTCACAATAAATGCAATACGATTTTCTAAAGAAATTTCATTTATTATCGTTAGTCTTGTAAATAACCTTCTTGACCTCACATACGGCATTGGTGTAATTTGAAACATCTGAATTAATTTGAGACCCATGCTTGCTTGAGGCAGTGACACTTATAAATAAATATGTTTCCTCTGACAGCCTTGGCAACCTTTGCTGTGTTAGAACAGATTGACAAATGGATACTTGGGCCAGTCAATACCATTCGCAGTTATCTTAAACCCACGATATTCATGATCTATTAGATTACCAGTCATCCCCAAGCCAATAGTCATAAAAGAAATGATTCTAGTGACTGGTGAGAGAATGTGTGATGATTATCTCATAGCTATTTCAACAGCGAAGGTCATATTCATGGTGGGAAAACAACCTTAAGCAACAGTCTCATGCATTTGGCTGTATCTGCTCACAATCATGGGCACTATTTGTAAAAAGGCTAGAAAAGTCCAGATAGAAAAGGTGCATAACGTTTAGTGAAGGGCTGGTTCTACTCACCTCTATCAGACATATTTTAGCTTCATTGACAAATTTTCCTCTAAAGCGCTGGTTCCACAGACATACAATCAGTTGAAATAGCCCTAATCCGACAATTTATGATATATTAAAAGTGTAGAAAAAGATCAGTTGATTAGTGCCAATCCGGCCGATTTACTCCTGTGGAACCCGTGCTTAATAGAAATTGTCGTATAAGCACAGATTCAGCCAATCGATGGCCGTACAACCAGACCTTTAAACATTGGTTCCACTGGCATTGGTCAGGCAAACTTTTCCTAACTGGACGATTTATATTGTTTCAAAAGTATAGAATAAATTGGTTGGATTAGCAGAAGTTCGCCCGACTGACGGCTGTAGAACCAGCACTACAGTAGTACCTTCCAGACACCATTCCATGAATGTGTCACTCCCAAGTGGGACCATTGAGTAAATTCTCCACATTTGAAGTAGTCAAATTGGTATGGGTTAAACTACAGACAGTGTGAATAGCAGCTTATTGCTTGTATTCCTCTACCTCTATGGGAAATGGACCACAGGGGTCTCTCTCCCTTTGGTAAAAGCCTTCCCTGAGCAGACTGGAAATTGCCTTCTTTCTATCCACATCTCTCCGCTTAAAGGGAAAATACAACGTTCATCAAAGATTCGTCTCCACATTTCAGTGTTTTTGTTTTGTACCTTTCACTGTTGGATTGGCAGGGGAAATAAAGATGGTTCGCGACACTGGAATTTATGTGAGAATAATACTTGGAGGGACCTTTGTCTACAGGCACTGGAGTACTCTAGTTGTTCTCCGACCTTTCTTAAGGTCTCAGGAGGGCATGTCTCAACATGCTATGATAATAATACAAGCTCACAAAACCACTGCGATTTGAATCCCCTAAAATGATAGTGGATGATGGTAGGAATGGCATAGGGCCACTCTGCAGGTAGCAACCATCTGTAAAGGTCTACAAGAAGTGGCTTATCTTATTTTGTGTTTTTTTTTGTGTTTCTTTGATAGATGTTAATCATTAGATCCAATGATTAATTTGACAAATGATACTCTCCGCAGGCCCTGGCATATCGTACAGGATCGTTTAAGCACCCAGGTTCTTGAAATTCCAACCCTGGACAGTGGTGCCTACTCAATATGTTGATACTGATTCAGTGCATAAGCCTGGTTTAAATACCCCCATATCCAAGTGCATATCCAAGATTATTACACAACTTCTGTGATTTTCGGTGCTTTTTCTGGATATGCCCGCTCTGATACCTGTCGATATTGCAGGTTGTAGGAGTGCCGATATCCTGGATATCGGCACTCCTAGGAGTGCTGATATCCTGGATATCAGCACTCCTTACATGTCCTAACATGTCATATGTTACATGAGAAAACCTACGAAATTTTCATTGCCAGGGTAGGGATCGAACCTGCACTCTCCTGATCCCAAATCCAACTCCCTATGCATTGCCCCACAGGGACTGATGAGAAAGTGTGGGTGTTTGCCTGTATATGTATAATGCCATAGCCCCTACCTGGATAGTAGCGACCACAGCAACTCTCACATGCGCAAGGTTAGCATTATAATTATAGAGGACTGGTGGACGCGTTCAAACCGAGCCAAGCTGGATGCCGAGATGTGTGAACTGATGGTCTAGCGGATAGCGCATTGCGCTCAGGTAGGCGGGGCTAGTCCTGGTCCCGGCGAACGTTTTTTTCGCTGTGTGTGCACACACTATGGCAGGCTTCGAGTCCCGCGGGAGGGGAACAATTTTTGTTTTAAACTTGTATTTATTGATATTCTATTGATTATTTATTTATTTTTTTATTGATTAATCATGTAATAAAAACAGTATTGAATGGTCGCCCACTCATTTTGATATCCTATGATACACTGAATTCGGTGCCCGTTCATTACTCTCTTACTGGTGGTCATTCGGGACCCTGATGCTTAAACAAGCTGCTACAGTCGGTCATGAACCTAGGATCACATCGCACTTGAGCAAGTTTTCAAACCATAGTGAAAATGACCTGATGTAGGTTATTGAGAAAAGGCCTTCTGACCTACATGGTAAGTGCAATTAGATATCCCAACAGCCTGCCTTGGCTGCTCTTTGGCTACTCCTTTCAAATCACAGGGCACCACCACTTCTCAGAAACCACACAGGGCAAGGCTGACCCCCGGGGGGCCTTCACAGCCCCCCGACCCCCACTAAAAAGGAGGCAGTTAGGGCAGCAGAAGGGCTGGTCAGCAGAGCTATTTTTACATTAATTACTTGCACTTCCATTTGACAAGCTCCCTCTGAAGGCCCAAGTCTTGTGGGAGGCGGGGAGGAGGAGTGGGGGGGGGGGTTGATGGTAAAGGTTTATACATTAAGGACTACATGATTCAAAAATGCAATTTGTTCAACTATCGGCATGATGCAGGGATGCAGACTTGGAGATTCCTCTGCTGCTATCACACATCATGGCGACTATAGAGGATTGGTGCACCAAGGAGTGACCAGCATAATGCTGAAATACATTGCTATTGAGTAGACTCAGCAGCACTGCATTGGAACATCATATTGATCCAGAAGCATCAACCTGGAGGTATCACGCATCTGTTAAAGGGTTGAAATGAGAGGGTGGTAGGTACCTTTGTAGTAGGATCCTGCTCTCTGAATGCCACACTGACAGACCACAGATTTAACCCTTTAAAGGCCGGTGAGTGCATCATCCCCATTGTTCGTCATGATGCACCAATAAAGTGCTGGCGAGACTGCTCGCCAGCACTTCATTGGTGCACCGTAAGGGTTTGATACATATACCCCCGGAGGGTTGGCATGATGCTTCAATGAAGTGCTGGTGGGCAGTCTCACCAGCACTTCATTGGTGCGTCATGACGACCAATGGACAGGGCCTTAAGAACCGTGCCCTCACGCTTGACCCTCACTTGAACTTCCGCTGGAGTCATTGGGTGAGCCTTCCTTTCTGCCATCCTAACCCCCCTCCCCCCAAACACCCCTGTCCTTTCTTCAAAGTCTCGTTCTTTTGGCCCCTGTGACATGCAAGCATTACTGGAGCATTCACACGTCCACATCCAGGGCTTAACTCTTTAAGGACCGCTGATACAGTAGTGCATCATGCCGACCAATGAAGTGCTGGCGAATCTGCTCGCTAGCACTTCATTGGAGCATCATGTCGACCCTTCGGCACAGCGTAAACTTCTAAAAGGGTCAGCATGATGCATACATGCAGACCAATCGGTATGATGCATTTATGCATCAGGGAGCCTTAAAGGGCATGATGCTGGTCAACCTCACAAGACGAAGCCTCCAGCACGTTCATTAAATACAAATAGGGGGTGTGAGTGTATTGATAGGGGATTTGGGGATTTGGGTTGGGTGGGGGGGGGGGTGGATTGAATCACAGTGTCCAGTAGTTAAGAACGGCATTCTGCTATCTCAGGACAGGGACATGTCCACTCCCTAACTCTTTGCTTTCTCCAGGCCTCAAGCTCATTTGTTTGGTGTATCAATCATTGATCCTTTAAGAGCAGAACTAGAAAATTGTGTCGGGTAGATATTGATCCTTTAAATATTGCTACTGTGTCACTGCCTTATGCTCATTGATGGTGCTCCTTCTCTAGTACTACCATACTCCAGCGGCGTCACCATGATGTATGAATGCAATGCAGCGATGCTCTGAAATTAGCAAGTTTAGACATACTGAAATATGTATTCCATGCAATATGCCTATTGATAATGGTTAATTCACCTGATTTTGTATGATCACAATCGTACGATTTCTACACTGAATTTTCAACACTGAACTCATATCTTTCTGATTTAAGGTTGATTTTCGTCATTAGATTAGTTCCTTAGAACATTTAGTGTACTCAAATATATAATAAATTACATACTGTACTTTCATTGTACAGATTCCTGGAAAGGGCCACAGACTGTTAACTACTACAGAGTAAGTAGTACCTTATACAAGGAGAATGACTAAGGCCATATAATAAGGCGCATCTTATATATTTTACTTCTCGCTATATATTTGGCAAGACTTTTCTGATGGTTCCAAGTAGCTTGGTTGAATTTAAAAGATGGAAAGGCATAGTTCATAGAAGCACCCTGCACCATTTTGGGGATTAACTGGTCCAAAATCGTAAATGCCCCATAGCGCCACCAATCCCGACACTCACTACACAAAATGGCGGACACTCTCAAAGTAACCAGGTTTCTGATTGGCCATGGATGACCACCCGGATGTAGATCATTTCATACTTGTCCCTTCTTAGGACGCTCCATTAATGCCGCCATAACATGCTCCATGCCGACTTCCAGTTGGACGGTTTCCGACGGAGAGGTGAAGAAATCCCTTCTTGAGCTGGTCTTGGGCTTGACATTTCTTGTAGGTAGGTATCAGGGATATAGGTCTTGGGTGGGCATACAGGAACTATAGGTTAAAACTCATTGAGGGAAAACATTGACTGAAGTCAACACCAGGCCTAACGTCGCCTATATTGGGTCTAAGCAGGACTAGAGCTGGTTTCTGGCAGGATGCACGGATAATAGCTGATGGGTGATTCTTGTGAACTGCCCCACCTTTGGGGGTCAGGGGCCAAACATGACAAACTCAGCATTACATTTTAAGACTTTATTTTATTGATAACCCTATATCTTGGCTGTATGAAAAGGTCCATTCAAGTCATTAACTCCCAGGATGTCAGTTTTTATCACAGTTGCAGTAAAAAGGTATAATTTGTGTAACACGCTTGATCGATATAACTTCTTATACATAGAACTTCATCAATAATGTCTCTGTGATTACCATATTGCATGTCCAAACTTGTATAGTAGTTATGAATAAGTGTACCAAAAATTAGGACTGAGTCTTGAAAACTTTTGAAAATATGAGACATAATGTTTTAAGAATATTGAGATTTTTCAAAAATTTCTAACACAAAACCTTAACTTCACTCTCACAAGCTTAATATGCATTGGGTATGCATGATATTCAAGGGATTATGTCTTCATGGTATATACTTTCTTAAACAATCATCCTTCTTCCACTCCTACATTTTTTTCTATATGTGGGCAGCAGTTCAAATCTACTCATAATTGGCCAAATATCGATCAAGCGCGTTACACACAGTCACTCATAGATAGAGGCTCCATAGAGGTACTTAGACCTTTCATATGATACTGCTGCTTTATACACAACTACTTAAGCAATGGGACTACTGTTTAACACCAAGAAATGTACATTTAATACCTACCTGGGGTCTCCTTGATTTTTTACATCAATCAAGCCAGAAGGTCCAAAAATTAACTAGGAGTATCCAAACAGGCCTCAAATACCAGCCGCACATGTCTAGTAACATATTAGATACCAGTAGTACAGCTCAGATAACTCTCAGCCGCACATGTCTAGTAACATATTAGATACCAGTAGTACAGCTCAGATAACTCTCAGGTTGACCACAACCATTGAAGCAATACCATAACAGATATCGGTCAAGCGCGTTACACGCAATGTCATGCAGTTAAACATAGGTAGGTAATAGTGGTTTAAGCTAATAGATCATGGATGTTGGAGCCCTAGGGGAGTCTATGCTGGATATACCCGAGCCGCGGAGCGGCGAGGGTATATCCAGCATAGACTCCCCGTGGGCTCCAACATCCATGAACTAATAGGTTTATACCACCATTTCCTCCATTTTGTATCAATTTCTTACCTCAAATCCAAAGAATATAGCCAGGAGAAGACATTTTGTAAGTGCCAGCGACACGGCCCGTGTCCGCTCTGCGCGAAGCCATTGTTTTTGTTCCTTGCCGGGAGAGGTACCGCTGTGCTACCGCTGTGTATACAGTCACTTTTCGTATGGAATCCAACCATGACACGTTTTCAAATTAAAACATACATATCCTTAGACATTCTAGATGAGTACTCCATGCTTGATATGTCCGATATATTCAAAATAAATAAGAATCCATTGATTTTCCAAACGGGTCCGAAATTTTCGGCGTCTTTCTTGTACGACAAGCAGTTGACCTATATCCACATCCGGGCCCCTGACACACTTTCGCCGAACAAGGAGGCGGGTGGGAATGGCCGGACCTCGACTCGCTTACGATGTAAAAATCAATGGATTCTTATTTATATCGAAGAAAATGGAGAAAATTAGCACGCATTCCTCGTCTATGGATCGAAAACTTCTTGGGATTTCAATATTATAACATGTCATGGTTGGATTCCATACGAAAACTGACTGGAAAGATAGCAGGTTAGAACTTATTTACCTTCGCATTAGGTTTCATCACCGTTCAGTGTGGCGCTATGGCTAAGGCCTTCGCCTACCACCACTGCGGCCGGGGTTCAAGCCTCATACGAGTTTGGACGATTTTTCACATTGAAACAATGGCGAGGCTAAATTTCTATGTCCGCCAGCGTCTCCAAAAATATTCTAAGTCCAACTTGAACCCGAAAAAGTATATACCAAAAATTCTAAAAACGCACATGGGTGGTATATGCAGAATATACCACGTATATATCGGATATAAAACCACCGGAAGTTCCGAAATCGTGGTATAAATGAATAATATACAATATATATGATGAACTATAGCAGCCCACCAGTGTAGTGGGTCTGCTGTACAATGCTAATATACTTCGGGGTGTCTTCGGGGTTTTAGCTGCTTGTCTGCAGATCCATTCGGCAGTCGAAGGACTTGGCAGTGGCAAGCCGCGTCGCTGTGTGTTGTGCGCTGGAGAAGATGGGAAGATGTAGATTCGTCCATTGGGTTTCCTGGGTCTGCATCCATCCGGGATCCTTCGATTGGGCACAGTTTGGGTCTTAGTTATAGTGGCCAAAGTAAAACAGGTGATAACCGGGATCAATGACATCTAACCAGTGCATCCTGCACCAGTACCAACTTCCCTACACTGTCCGTTGTTTGTACATCCTCCTGAGGGAGGGTCAAGGTCGGTGGATCCTGTCGTGCTCGCTTGGTTGTAGGGATGGCGACGGCACACTCCGCGGCACGCTTTCGTGCAGCACACGGGGAGATGTTCTCCTTGTCAGCCGTGGCAGGAGTTGGCACCCGGTCACTTCGAGTGCGCTTACGTGCCACGACTGAGCCGTCCCTGGTGCGCTTGCAGACAGTGGTGCGCACAACAGGATCAAAATCAGGGTCGCCGGTGCGGACATCCGCGTCGTCCACCTCTGCAGGGACACTGGCAGGCCGCGTTTTCTTCTGCCGTGTTTGCTTTGGTGGGGGAGGCTTCTTGTTCTTGGTGAAAACCAGCTCATGCTCAATCCATCCGAAGCAGCCAGTCACGGACCTAAGGTCGACCCAGCAGCAGGGGTCAAAACAGGATTTGTCACGGACAGCGAGTGACCTTCCTTCCTGTTTGACCATGGCAGCATGGACACTCATGGTGCCGTCTACTGACTTGTCTGCTACCACTGAGCCGAGAGTGAGGCGGGCGGAGGTGACATCCTGCAGAGGGACATGGATGTAGCGAACGCGACCTTCAAGTTTGTTACCTTCGGCTGCGAACTCCTCTGCATTAT